>JAVJGI010000035.1:34279224-34304843 GCA_035590275.1 Ibycter americanus
GACAGGCCGCAGGCCCGCTCCCGGCGGTTCGGGCAGATCCGCTCCCGGCGGTTCGGGCTGCTCCCTAGGCACGGGCTGCGGGGTTCGCTGCTCTATAATTAGGTGGTGCCTTCATTGCCAGGAATGGCTTTCAGTGTCAGATGCGTAATACGTGTTTGCGCTCCTCCTGTGTAACTTGTGTGACTTTTTTTAGCCGGGTGTGCCCCGTAGCCAGGTTTGCCCTCCAGAACCGGGGAAGGGAGAAGAGTAGGATGCTTTGGTGAAGTGTGTGTCGTGAGATGAGGCAAGAGAGAGCCTGTGTGTCAGCATGGCTGGGCTCACTCCTGGGACACCCAATGCCCTTCCGCCTCTGGGGGAACCTGTAGGGAGGGACAGGAATCCCGATGGAGCGCTGGCTCTGGCCGATGTAGGTAGCTGGGGCAGCATGCCTCCAGAGGCTCACGAAACATCATCGGGAGCACGGTGAAGGTCGCCTGTTACCGCCGATGGGATGGTTGTAGCAACAATACACTGGCTACACTGGGTGCTGTGGCGTTTGTCCTCTCCCTGCATAAGGTGTCTAGAGATCGAATGAACATTTCCAGGCGATGCCTGGCCCAGCTCTGCACTGCGCAGTGCTGACACAGTAGGACGCCCACTGATCTTGTCCTGTGCATGGCCATTTCTGCTGGCACAGTGATAGCGATCCCACAGCCGGAGGGTCCTCCGCAGCTCTGCCTGCTTGGCTTTAGGGGATGGGATGGGATCAGCAGCGGGGACACAGGTGAGGATGGTGCCAAACAGGATGTAAAACCTTCTGCAACAAGACTGAATGTAGGATGGAGCAGATCTAGCTGTGTGTAGGGCGGGGGTGACTTTGGTCATCTGAGCAGGAGCCCGATAGCAGGGCAGAGCGCTTGGGCAGTGGGCAGGGGCAGCCTGGGGGCTCAGCTCTGCTCCTCCGCACTGCCATTCAGCCCCGAGGAGGGAGCTCAGGGTTTGGCATGTGGCACTTTCTGCGCTCCCAGGAGAGCATCCGACCGTCCTGTTTCTGGAGCCTGGCTGCATCTCCTCCCCTCCCCCTGCTGCAGTGTGGTTGGCTGCTGAGTGCCTGGTGCCTGCGCTTCTGCTAGAACTGGGGGGCAGCACAGCAGACGCCGTGGGAGCCGTGCATCGCTGTGGCCTGCGCTTCTTCGTGGCACTGGGGCCTCCAGGAGTGCCAACGCTGGACAAGCCGCTGCAGGCAGCCAGGTACCGCTCCTCTGCGGTGAGGGTGGGGGAGGATTCCCATCCAGTGACTGAGACGGGCAGGGCACCCAGCCGTCCTGTAACAAAGGACCGCTTTGAAGTGCAGTTTTGGGCAGAGCTGACAAAAACTTTTCTCCTTGGAAAGCTTACAGTTGGCCAGGTGGGCACAGAAATTCTCTGTGGTGATACTGAGGAGGGGATGAAGGGGCGTCTCTGGCTTGCTTGTCCCGAGAATACGCAGCGGGCGTGCCTTCTGCTGCCAGACAAAGCCAGAGAAACTATGACGGAAGCAGCTCTTAGCATACAGCAACGGCTCTCAAACTTTCAGAGCCTTGTTTCCCCGCAAACCTTCCTCCCATTAATAAACTGCTGACTAAGCTGTTCCAAAGTGGAGATGCACCCAACCAAAGGTGGGGGGCAGGGGGGACAATTGCTGGTAAGCTCCTGGAAGGGAGAGGATGCGTCTGGGAGGAGGTGTCTGAAGAAGGGCTGGGGGATGGCGTTGCAGCTGAATACTCTGGCCAGGCAGCCGAGAGGAATTTGCACAATGGTGGGAGGCAGAGGCACATTAGCAGCAACCGCAGACTTCCCTGCGTCTTGAATAGCTGGCATCTGGCTCTTTCGTGCAGCTCCGTGCTAGGGTCTCCTCTAGTGCCCTTGATCTCCTGGCTCCCGTGCCACCGTGGAGACATGGAAAGCACACGCCTCTGCATGAGGGGAAGGAGGGTGGTGTTCAGCACACATCGGGTCAAAGATCTGGCCAGCTCAGACACAGGGTAAATAAACATGGCTGAGCTTTGCTGTCATTGGCAAAAGGAGCAGGAAGTGCATGTTCTCTCATCTGCTTTGGAGGAATGTCCAGGTAGGAACAACAGCATTAACTCCAAATACCAAAATGGCTCTCAGGGCACAAAGGACACGTGGCAAGATTTTGACCTTGTCAGAGCTGCTGGATAAAGGCTTGATTTGATAGGAAAGAGCCACGTAGCTCCTCAAAGAACTCCAGCTGGTTGGGGGAACCAGAGGTAAAACAGATCCTTTGCTTATTATGCAGCTAGAGCTTTGTCTCTGAATTTGGATGCCTTGTTATGGTTTACAAGACCTTGCTGGTCCCAGCTGTGTCCTGGCCATCTCCCTCACTCCTGAGGCACATCCAGTGCGTAGCCCTCACATTAGACAGATGCCTGCAGAGGCACTGGCTCCTGGGAATTATTCTGCCTGCTTTAATACTAACTACTTCATGCTGTCAGGGCAAGGTAATGGCTCTCGCTCTGTCTTTTATGGAGCGAGACTCCCAATCAGATTCTGAAGCTAGGAAGAGATGCTTGTCCTGGCTTCGTTCCAGCTGCTTAGCTCTTGTCTCCGCTAGCCTGGAAACAGGTTTTAGTGGTGTTCCACTGTAGTCCCAGGCACAGCAGATGCATAATGGATTTGGTGAGCTGCTGCAGACATGAGCAAGAGTTTAAAAACAAGGTCTTATCAGCTGATCTGGAGGTGTTAGCGTAAGCTCGCTGGTGGGGGTGGTGAAGACTGCTGTTCTGGTTCCAATGGCCTGTTGAAAGGTGCATGTTTCTCTGGCCAGCCAGGGTTGTAAACAGCATGAATTGCAATAAGGAGCAAAATGACTTTCTGCTAATGGCACCTGTCAATGCTGTTTTGGGGTTTTTTGTTTGTTTTTTTGGTTTGGTTGGTTGGTTTTGTTTTGTTTTGTAGGTTTTTTAACCCTTGTTGCCTCCAATGTCTGTAAGATCTTTCTGGTCTTGAAAGGAATGAGTGGTCTGATACAAAGTCAACCAGATCATCTCCTCTGTGTTTCTCAGAGCACATATGCATATCGAAATTGGATCGTGCTTTGGTAACACAGGAATTGCTTGCTCTGGTCAATCAGAACAAACTGTAGTAGCTTTTGACTTGCCATTCCCAGCTGTGCGCTGGAAGGCGGGAGGGCGATGGGAATCAGTGCTTTCTGTAGTGATGTGAACCTGAGTCACTGTGGCCAAGTTCCTGTAAAGCCAGCTTACCACCACCTTTGCCCTAGGTTTCAGGAAGGTTATGCTAAGGTGCGTTTTCTGTTAGAGATTGTAGGTGGTGGGGAGCTGAAGCTTCTAGGACAGAGAGGAGTGTTTAGTGCTGAAGGGAGCCCCCTATCTCCTGTGGGAGAGCCATTCCATTTGAGCTACAAGTCTGGTTCCTTAGTCCTAGTTAAAAGCCCCTGGGGCTCTTACAGCCTGCTGGTTAGCACAGACTTTCCCCAACACAGGCCTTCCAGCATCTAGAAAAACCCCTGGAGCTTTATACTCAGCTAGAGCTGGCATGTGTCAGCTGCTGCTGAAAGAAGCAATCCTGGCCTTGATCCCTGTCCAGGGGATAGGGAGGGCTGGACTGTTTCCAGCAGCGTAGTCAACTTGTACCGAGTTACACATGACTCTAAAGCTTGGGGAAGCTGGTTGGTTGAAGCCTTTCTGGGCTTGGAGATCAGCTTTAAAACTGTGCAAGGGTGTGCCTGGATGCTAAGGAGAGTCCTGGTTTCGGGGCATGGGAGAATGTGGGTGAGACAGCTCCTTGCCTCCACTCCCTGCTGTGCTGCTGGAGGGGGACTGCACTGCCTCTCTTGCTCTGGGACAGGGGGACCCTGTCCCCGTGGGACCCTGCTGGAAGGAGACATGCTGGTTTTTCTTCCTCTGGGCCTAGGGTCGGTTTCTAGAGCTGTGCTGCCTGGCCCCTTTGTCCTGAAGTGGTGTTCAGCAAAGGCAAATGTAATAAGGAGTTTATCTAAGGAATTCAGATGAGGATGTTTTTTACTTTTTTTTTCCCCACCCATGTGAGGATGGTTAAGCCATGGGACAGGGGTCTGAAGAGCTTCTGGGATCTCCATTTTGGGAGATATTCAGCTCTTGACTAGACACAGATACCTGCTTTGAGTGAGGGGATGGACCTTTGAGAGACCTCTAGGCATCCCTTCCAAGTAATACAACAGACAGGCTCTTATATTAGGAAGGAAGTTGCAACGCCACAGTCTCTCTATGGTACTTGAAGTCATCTGTGTGTTGGCTTGCCTCTCTAGACTGTCTGCAGTGCAGGAAAGGTTCAGGCTGGAGGCTGGGCTTGGGAAACAACTTTGGGCAGAAGATGGGGCTCTAGATGCCCCCTTTTTTGGCAGTAGGGTGGAGAAACTCATGAGCCAAAGACAAATGGTGGCAGAGGACCTCATTGCACACCAGAGTCTGAGTGATGTCTTTTGACTTTGGGATTGCAGCTCAGAGATATGCTGGGTATGAACTCCTGGCGTACTGGCCCCTGACCGACCTCCTCTTCATGTGTTCTTAGTGGCTCTAAGGGAACATGAGATGTACCGGGCATTTCTGGCAGTGGTAACAAGCATCACGGGGCATCCTTCCTGCTCTGTGCCTCGTGTGAACCTCAGCAGGGACATATCCCAGGGTGGAGCCATATACTGCAATTATTCCACCAGTTCTTACTTTTAGGTGTCCAGCATTTGCCCTCTAGTTTCTGGCTCTTATTCATGTTACAGTTCTTAGCATTACCCTGAAGCTGACCACACACCCATCTGTCCCTTCATTTGCATAACAGCCTTCTCTTGCCTTTGTTTCTAAAGCCTTAAGTGCATATGTGCAGCTCCTCTTAGCTGTGAAATTATGGGGCACCATGCAGAGCTGCTTATTTCTTGTTTTACCCATATAGGAAGGAGTGGTTCTGGAAATGCTGACTGTTGGATGTGCAGCTGAGCAGCACCAGTTTGTCCCTTTTCCATGGCTCTGTTGCAGGTGGCCTGGGGTGGTGACCCTGAGCACAGTGGCTCTTCTAGCAGTGTGCAAGTTTCCTGGCAGTGTCAGTATGTCCTGGCTGTGCAGTGGAAGCCTCGGAGGCTCTGCACAGCTGGCTGTAGTCTCCAGTGGTCTCTGTTTGCTTTCTGACACTGTGGTATCAAAATATGGAAAAAATTGTGCTCATGACACAGCCTCTGCAATGGCTGCAACCTTGGCACTCTGTTTGCTTTTTACTGCTTTTATTTTATTTTTCAGTGTCCAAGATTTAGGTTTTATTGTGGTATCCCTTAGGAGTGGAGACTTAGCTGTATACTGGTGATCTTGCTTCTAGCTTCGTTGGAGGTCAACCAGCCTTCCAGAGATCCTTTATTCTGTTGTTTAACAGTAACGAGCTGGCAGCGGTCCAAAGGAAAAAAAATGAACTCCCTACTTTTATCAGGTTGTTTTGCTTCCCAAATACATAACCTTGCTGTTTCTCCAGGTAGTAAAAGCATGTCTCACAGCATGCAACTGGGATAATTATTGTGAAAATAAGACTTTAAGCCCTGTGTTTTCATTTCTAAATGCTACAATTGCTGTCTCTCTCCCAAATGTGATCAGTCATCCTTGCTATGGGTCAGACTTACTCTTTTTCCACAGGAAGCTTTTTTCTAGAACCCAGCTGTTTTTCTGCAGCTTAGATCTCCTTCTCCTATAGAACAGTTTGCTGCTAAAAATCTATGCCCACTTCTATACAGAAAGTGCTGGCAGGCCATCTGCAGTTTGAAGGAAGCTTCAATTATTGTCTTGATAGTATCGCTTGTGCAAGTTGTGATGGTACCCTGTGGTGAACTGAATTTGTTGAGGGGTGTGTAGACTTCAAGTCTCTGTCCTATTATAGCCGACACCTGATTTCCCTGGTGCTTTTTTTTTTTTTCCCCTCTCTGTAGCCTTCTAGCGTTAGGCATCATAATCTAAGCTTTAAGATTCACTTGGGCCCATTGGGTCTGGCATCCTTGTTTCTGTTGTGGCAGCTGTTGTGGGTTTAAGATAGAAGCAGTGAAGCTTCCAGGTCTTTCCTCTTAAAGCTCTTGCGTGTGGGAGCAGTTTTCAGAGGCAGAAAATTGAGCTGCTGAAGTTGCTGATGCTCAGTGATTTCCCAGTTATGCACTTGAGTAGAGGAGGAAAGTTTCTGCCTGGCATACTAGCTGATGGATTCTCAGCTGATTGCTGCGACTGCCACAAAGCTCGGAGCACGCATGTTCCTTCCCTGTCTTCCTGCAGCACTCCTCCAAATGGGAGCAGGGGAGGGGAGATGAGATGGGTGTTGCAGGAGAGCTAGGCTGTTCTGGCAGCTCACTGTAAATAGGGAAGACAGGCCAACTAGAGCAGAAATGTGCTGGTGGAGACCTGGGCTGTGACACCTGCAAAGTCGTGAGGAATGCAGCAGGATAAACTAGGAGCTGGGGACTCACATCTCCCGAGGAACTCGTTGGAAAAGCGTTCTTTCTTCGTATTCCAGTCTGAACCTCCCCCTGCCCAAAGGCAAATGATGGTGTCTCCCCTTCTCTCTGCAGGAACCTCCGAGTTCTTTCTCTGCCTGGATAAAGGACACTCGGTGCCCTTTACTGAATGTGTGGGAGTAGGAAGAGTGCTTATACAGCAGCCTCAGCCTGCCTGACCTTGGCGTCAGTTGCCATAGAGCATGTTTCCTCTCTGGAGGGCTGGGCACTTGAGTGTTGACCTGCCTGGGGAGAGCTAGAAATAAGGCTCTGTAGGGGGGAAAAAATATCACTTTGAAGGGATAATAATTCAGCTCCCACCAGTGTGTGTTGGTTTTCTTTGCTGTGCAAGAGGTAGAAGCACTTAAGTGACTTCTCTGCAGTCTTCTGTTTGTTTTCTTATTGGTACTTGGAAGTGAACAGCCCATGTGCAGTTCTTGGGTTTTGTACCCTGTGTCCAGCCTGGACAATCCCCTGTCTACTGTTGAACACTGGAAGCATGCTGGCACCTAGCTAGCTGTGCTTCTAGGATGCCATCCTAAGGGAGAAGGACCAGGATTGTGTAGAGGTGTTTGCACAGCCAGTGGGAGAAGGGGAGCCTGTACTGGTATATCTTGAGGATCTGAGGATGTAGCTGCAGGGTAGGATGAGTGTGGTGTGCTGTGGGTCAGGACGTTTTGAATTGTTTTCCCTTCTCAGTCTGAAATCTTTACAGTTCTGAAAAACAAGTTGATTGTGGGGACTGTGAAATGCTCAAAGCTTTTTCTGCTGGAAGGGCTGAAGAAAGACAGGATGTTGCTGTAGAAGAGGCACTGGTGGTTTAACACACAGCTCAGAGATTTCTCAGCTGAGGAACAGTTCTGTGCACAGTGGAATAAATGAGGCTGATTTTCTATGGATCTGGGTCTTGTCTGGCTCGTGTTACCTAGCAAGGTGCAAGCTCTCGTGGCTTTTTATCATGATTTGTAACATGTTCCTCTTCCCGGTGTGTTTGTATTGTACTTTTTTTAAAGATGGTAGCAAGATCTCAGTATTACATAAGTAATGCTTCCATGAAAACTGTCAGCACTTCACGGCTGACCCAGTACACAGAGGGACAGATGATGAAGAGGCACTTGTACTGCACAGCTGTGTGAGCCTTAGGGCAGAGCTCGAGTTTTGCTGTATGCTGGGTATGAGGCTGCTCTGGGGATATCCCTTGTGTCCCAAGCATTGCCTGTGCTCCACAGGACTCCCACTTCCTGATCTTTATTTCTGAGTCTGGGGCTGTGTTTCCTTATGAGCTGATGGGGGCCATTGAACCCTTTAGCAGCTGTTACCTTGTTACCTTGGCTTTTGTGGAAGCAGGTGAGTGCCTGTTGAGCCTTCCTGGAAAGCTGACTGGAGCCATTTCAGAGTGGTAGAGCAGTGCTTTGCCAGACGTGGCAGCGCTAGTGTCCTTTGGGCTGCCAGCCTCTTCCTCTGGAGTTGGGAATCATTGCACATCTCTTCCTGAATTGTGCTCACCTGCAGAACCCTGCCTTAAGCAGGGCGTCCCTTGTTGCTTTAGCACTTGATCACTCCCCCAGGTGTGTTATAAAGGTGGGAAAAAGAATAATTGGGAGAGTTGTGGACCGGAACGCTTAGATGCCAGATCCTGGAGAATCAGTTTGGAAGACAGGATATGAGTGGCAGCCAACTCTCAAAAGACCTATTCTTTTCTTCGGAGCTGTAGCCTATGCCCTCTGTCTTGATCTTAGTGAGGTTTTTCATGCCATTCTTGTCATGTGGTCTTCTTTGAAGCAAACCGGGAAATGTCACAATCTGGATGAGACTTTTCAGTGTAAGATGCACAATGCCGAGGGTAACCGCATGTGGAGCATGGCAGGTGCCCAAAAGTGAAGGATACAGTGAATATGGCTCAGGGTTGGTGCTGATGGTGGATCATGAAGTGAATGTGAAGTCAGCGTTGTGACTCTGGGGTAGGTGGGGGAGCTCTTGCTCAAAGGCATGAACAGGAACCCAGTCTTCAGGAGAAGTGAAGTGTTTCTGCCCTGTTGAGGTTCAGTAAGGTCCCCACTGTGTATCAAGAGTTTGCTGGCCTTCATGGGGGATTGAAGTGCATTGCTGGAACAGAAACCTAAAGGGTAGCTGAGAGGAGAGCTCGGGCCTGTAAAACAACTCTAGGAACTTCTGGAAGAATGAGGCTAAAGAGTAGGAAATGGGTGAGTATAATGGGATGTGTGTACTTGTATCAACTGCCCAGCACTGTTTGCCAACTTCACTTTCAGTGCTGCAGGGAGGAAGAAACTGGGCCCCTCTATTGCTCAGGGCCCACCCCTGGGCGGGAGTAGTGGCAGCTGAGCTGGGGGGTTGCCCTGACCCCCCTGGGCGCAGCGCACAGGTAGGGAGGAAAGGAGCCCAGCCAAAAAAGGAGCTATGTGCTCTCTGTTGCTGTACCTGGGGCAGCATTGCTGCTCGCTCAGTAAAGCAGGCATGAGGCTGCTGCTGAACAGAGAGCTCGAACCATGCAGAGGTGGGTGCTGCAGGAGGACAAAGACAAATCTGTTGGTGGTGCTTCCCCCGCCGCCTCCTGCGTAGTGCCTGGGCAGGTGGCCAGCTCCCTGGCAGCAGGGCCCTGGGTGCTCAGGTCGCAGTGCCTCCGCCAGCTCCAGGCGCAGGAGGAGCTGCCTGCACAGGGCGTTGCGGCTGGCTGCCTTCAGCCCTGCAGGAGGCTGGCCTTGGAGTGACCGATGGCAAGGTGGGTGGTGGCTTTCTGCTGTCGGTGAGTAATGTGAAGAGGCTGCTGGGGTGGCCCAGCTGAGGAGGGAGGCTCAGAGAGGGTTGGGTGAGCGAGCTGTGGAGCAGCGAGGGTGCTGTCAACCTGCTATAAGAGGTCTTGCCTGCTTCTTACGGGTCTCGCCCTCAGGCCCGCTGTGTTTTCCTAGCTCCTGGATTTTCTATGCAGAGATCTTGCAGCCATGCTAACACTGTGGGTTGTAGCGCTCGGTGTCCCTGTGCAAAGGCAGTAGCTTGGTACTCTCCCGTCATGTATCTGGGAAGGAGTACAGAGTCCTTATGTCATCCTGAGGAGTCCTTGGGCTGGCAGCAGGGCGAATGAAGCTGAGAAAGCTGCTAGTGTTTCAAGCTGACACCCACGCAAGGGTTACACTAGTGTAACTGTAGCAGTTGGTGTATGTAAGCTTTTCCACGCAGGCGTGATTCAGTTCATACTGGCGGTGTTATGTCCCTTACCGCCACAGTGTCCGTTCTGTGCTGGGGCTGGTGTTGCTGGGTATACTCTTCTGGTCAGGGAATTTTTTTTGTTTGGCCCAGGAAAGCCACTGATGCCGCCCTGTCTGAGAGATGCTCTTCCAGGAGATTTTCCACTGAGGAAGCAGAAAGCTTTGAGCTGGCATCCCTCCACTTTCTGTTCCCTCTCTTCTGCAGTCGGAAGAGGTGTTGAGCTCTGACAGCCTTCTTGCATCAGTGGTCTGTGGGCAGGAGGTGTATGCATCACAACCCCAGCTGCCAACTACAAATCTCTGCTCTTAAATGGAAGCTAAATCAGCTTTCCTTGCTGCTGGGAGTGTGGGGGTGTTGGAGGTCAGCACTGATTCTAGCCTTTTTGTCTCCTGTTCACGTGTGCCACCTGCACTGGTTGCAGCGCTCCATGCCACAAAAGCAGAGACACGTGCCCTGACAGCTGCCTGCTGCCAAGAGGAGACGGGAAGACGAAGGGGAAGGGCTTAGAGTAGGCAACTAGCTGAACACTGTCTCTGGCTGTTTGAAGGAGGCTGTGACTCCCTGAAACAGCGCTGAGGCACTCAGGTTCTCTCTCTCTCTGTAGAGCTGCAGGAGCAGGACTATGTCCACCATGGTGTACCCAAGGGAGGAGAAACTAGACAAGCTGAGCCAAGAGGAGATCATTTCCAACACCAAGCTGGTGATGCAGGGACTGGAGGCACTCAAGAATGAACACAACTCCATCCTGCACAGCTTGCTGGAGACCATCAAGTGCCTGAAGAAAGATGAAGAGGCCAATCTTGTGCATGAGAAATCCAACCTGCTCCGCAAGTCAGTGGAGATGATTGAACTGGGGCTTGGAGAAGCTCAGGTGAGAGTGGTGGGTGGCCCCCAGGTGTTACCCAGAGCTTACAGGGGAAGGTGGGCGTGTGACCATTCCCCATAAGCTGCAGGGGGGCAGCAAGGGGCTGAGTGTAGAAGGCCAGCATGACTTTGAGGGTGGGCCCTAAGCATGCATGTGAGGGAGATACAGGATTGTGGTGATTACTGACTGGGACTCTTGATAAGGTGATGATGGCATTGTCCAACCATCTGAATGCTGTGGAGTCAGAGAAGCAGAAGCTGCGTGCTCAGGTGCGGAGACTGTGCCAGGAGAACCAGTGGCTGCGTGACGAGCTTGCCAACACACAGCAGAAGCTGCAGCGCAGTGAACAAACCGTGGCTCAGCTGGAGGAGGAGAAGAAACACCTTGAGTTTATGAACCAGCTGAAGAAGTATGATGAGGATGTCTCACCTTCGGTATGCCCTAGTCCTGTCAAACAGCCATCTTTGAGGGTGGGGGAGGCTGGACCAGCAGGATTGCTTAGGTGTGATAGTGTTACCCTGGATTTTGCCCCTTCCTAGCTACCGTGCACAGCAACGCCTGTAACTAAAGGGAGCCTGCATGGTGCAAAGTCTCTGGAAGAACATGGAATAGCATGCCAGGATGTGCTGGGGAAATCTGGCGTTGTTAGTTTTGTTGTGTGTGGGGGAGATGGTGGCAGAGACAACAGGGGAAGTTGAGGGTGTTGGTGGGCTGCAGCAGGGAGGAGAGTTTGGCAGCTGACTCAGCACAAGCTGCTGCTGTCTCCTCTGAGAACCAACAGTATTGCGATTCCCATCCTCTCAGGAGGAGAAGGAGGGTGACTCCGCCAAAGACTCTCTGGATGATCTGTTCCCGAATGAGGAGGAGGAGCATGGTCCCGGATGTAAGTGTTTGCTTGTGCATGGTTGCTGACTGTCTCTGTTCAAGCCTGCGGTGCCAACTGTGCCCCTGTTTATTCCTCTGTGCCTGCAGTGCCCCACCAGCACAGCAGTGCAGTGGCAGCTGCCCAGCAGGGAGGCTATGAGATTCCTGCACGCTTGCGCACTCTCCACAACCTTGTCATCCAGTACGCCTCACAGGGACGCTATGAGGTGGCTGTGCCGCTCTGCAAGCAAGCGCTGGAGGACCTGGAGAAGACATCAGGCCATGATCACCCAGATGTGGCTACTATGCTGAACATCCTGGCACTAGTGTACAGGTAAGTATGGTGGGGAGGGCAGGATTGGGCCAGGAGAGTTTTCTGCCTCTCCCATTTACCAGGACAGCACATACTGGTGACATGGAGCTTCCCCTGCTTCCAGTGGTTTGCCTTTCAAAAAGGTATTTGGACTACCAAACGTCCCAGTATAACTAGGGACTGGCTAAGGTAGGGAGGAATGGAGAAATGAACGAGCTGTGGGGGTTGGATATGTGTGGAAGGAGGACTGTTGTTTGCAGTTTTGCTTGCTATGGTCTATGATGTCCAAATCCCGAATAACTGGTTGACTTTGCGTTGCAGGGATCAGAATAAATACAAAGAGGCAGCACACCTCTTGAATGATGCGCTTTCCATCCGTGAGAAGACTCTGGGCAAAGACCACCCAGCGGTGAGTGTCTCCTATCTCAGTCACTTCCCTTGACCTGTGGATGCTCTAGAATGGTGCCCTTTATGGTGTATCTGCGGCTGGACTACCAAGGACAGTAGTGTGCTCTGTGATGTGAGGGGTGCTGTTCACATGGTGTGGGGCTTTGTATTACTGCTTCAGTATTTCCTGCTGTCTTATCTGGTATGGCCTGTCAGGAGTTGTCTTCTCCTGGATTCTGTGATGCAGTTAGGGTGACCTTCTGCCTCTAGACCTCCTTCTTTTTGGAAGCAGCTGTACTGCAGGCATGAAGGAGATGGGATAATCACTCTTACTGCTGCTTGCACTCCTTGTTTGGTCCCACTGGATTCTGCTTTGTTTCATGGAGAAGCTTATGTCTCTGCAGGTGGCAGCAACTCTGAACAACCTGGCTGTTCTCTACGGCAAGAGAGGGAAGTACAAAGAAGCAGAGCCACTGTGTAAGCGAGCCCTGGAGATTCGTGAGAAGGTACTGGTCTCCCACGCTCTCCTTCCTTCCAGCCCTCCCTGAGGGTTTTCCCGCATTACCTCACTGCACCTGGGAGATCCAGGACTTACCTAGTCTCTTCAGCTGCTGATTCTGCCACCACCTTTCCTGTCTCACTGATGTTTGCAGCCTTAGAGAGGCCTGCAGGAAGTGGAAGCTGGAATTTCTCCTCTGTACCTCCCTAGTCCTTGGCTCCTCTCTGACATAGGCATGTCCTGGAGGAATTACAGTGTCTACTAGTGCCAGGAGTTCACTGCAGTCTTTAAGCACTGACTTTTTGTGGCTTCTCTTCTTTTGTTTACCCAGGTCCTAGGCAAAGACCATCCTGATGTGGCCAAGCAGCTGAACAATCTAGCCCTGCTGTGCCAGAACCAGGGCAAGTATGATGAGGTGGAGTACTATTACTGCCGGGCCCTGGAGATCTACGAGAGCTGCCTGGGTCCTGATGACCCCAACGTGGCCAAGACCAAGAACAACCTGGTGAGATCCTGGGGAGAGGCCATGTGGGGATGGGGAGTGGTGCCATGGGAAAGGTGAGCATTGCCTGGTGCTTGGAAGAAGCAGAGAGATAGCTGCAAGGCAGGGAGGGGGCAGAGTTAATCTGTGTTGCCCAGTGGGGCTGGAGCTGTTTTCTTCGTTGCAGGCTTCCTGTTACCTGAAGCAAGGCAAATACAAAGATGCAGAGGTGCTGTATAAGGAGATCCTTACCCGTGCTCATGTGAAGGAGTTTGGCTCTGTGGATGGTTTGTACAGTAGAAGCTGCTGGGGCTGGGGAAGGGTGAACAGTTAGGTCTCCTGCTCTCAGCCTAGGCTTGGCTAGTTCTGGTATCCCCCTGGCAGAGGGGTGGGATGCGTTGCCCTTGAAACACTGCCATTCTAGTGTGTTATGCTGCTCCACCTCTTCTGTAGAAGCTTTTGGTCTTTTCTGGGTTGGGAATAGCTGTGGCTAAAAGGTAGAATAGCAAGTGGCACAATCATTCCCAGGCATAGGCTGAAGTTCTCCTGTACACCTGGCACAGGTGTTCCCCCATGGGAGGGCTTGTTCCTGCCTTCCCCTGTCCTGCCTTTGCAATGTCGGTTGCTTTTCTTGGGACTTGGGCCCAGGGACCGGGGGGATCTATACGCCTTGTCAGTTCCCTCTGGGCTGCTGGCTCTGGGGACAGAGTGCTGGGCTGTGCAGGAGGCAGAGCCCCAGTGAAAGTGGCAGAGCAACAGGGTGAGGAGGTGAGCAGAGCTGTCTTGCATTCTTCCCCACACAGATGAGCACAAGCCAATCTGGATGCATGCAGAGGAGAGAGAGGAGATGAGCAAGGTGAGTCTGAGCTGGTGGTGCTGCCTGTTAACAGCAGCAAGAGCCCTGGGAGGGGAAGGAGATCCAAGGGTTTTGATCCTCTCTTCTCACACTTAGACCCTCCTTTCCCGCAGTCTGAAGAGCTGCCATGGCCACTGATGAAGGCCAGGAGGGGTCTGGAGAGTGAGGCGAGAGCATGGCTGCTCCTTGGTGCACCAGGGAGGGAAGGCCCATCAGAAAGCTTGATGGTTTTCCTGGGGCCAAGGGTTGTTCAGCTTCACCACCACGGCTGCATGCTCTCTCTTTCTGCTTTAGTGATCCCTCTGGGGCACGCAGATGATGGAAGATGGCAGATGGCAGAGGGTTGTGCTGCAGGGCCTTGGCACTCTGTTCCAAAGAACTGCTAGTACCCAGAGCACAGCCCACTTCTGAAGCAGCCGTAAGGCTGCCTGGGGAAAAATGGAGGTCAAGAGGAAACTGCTGCCATCACCTTTCTTAGGAAATGGAGCCAAACCTCCTGAAAAAGATCTCTGCAAAGGGCAGGCCCTAGCTGTTCTGTGTCCTAGCTGGCCTCTGAAAGAGGAGAGACACTGGTTGTGCTTGCCTTCGACTAGGCTGGGAGGCAAAGAAGCTGTTGCTCCTGTTGCCCAGGCCCTGCTCTGTGCTCAGCTGATAAATGCAGCAGAGTCCTGTCTCTGTTTTTCCCAAGCCAAAGACCTCACCTGCTTTTTGGCAGGTGGGTGAAGCAGCAGAGTGAAGGGCTCTGGTCTGGTCCTCTAGCTGCAGTAGGAGCAGACGCTGTCTCTCTCCTTCTCCTTTGCCTTTAGAGCAGGCCCCATGCCTACATGGGCTCAGGCAGCAGGCTGGCAGGCTTGACTTAGTGACTTATCAGCCCTATCCTGCGAGCCCTAAGAGCAGGGCACTAGCAGCTGCCTCCCACCAGCATGTTGTGTGTTCCCACTGAACTGCTCTGTGTGGTCCTCAGTGCAGGCAGTGCTCAGCTCCACCTTGCACTGCTCCAGTTGCTGCCCTACGAAGGCTCTGCTGCAAAGAAATTACACTTGCTGCAGCACCATCTTATGCAGGAGAAATCAAAGTTGGAGCAGAGACTAGGCTCCCCTTGCCCCCTCTGGGACTGAGACACTTCTGATGGTATCTTTGGAGAATTAAGAGGTCAAAAGTAGATAGTTGTGGTGTGGAGCTGTGCTCCAGATAACACAAGCTTTGCTACAGGGCAAGAGAACAGGCTCAGGGACCTGAGTGCTTAGTTAGAGTGAGATTAATTTTACAGCCTGGGGCAAGGGCTGAGCCTCTTTCCCTGCCCCTGAGGCTCCTGTCCCCAAGGCTTCTGTGCCCATAGCGTGGCATGGTTTGGTGTGACCTTCCTGGCCAGGCAGCAGTAGCCACAGACCTGCTTGTACTGCTGGCCCAGGGGCTGGGACTGCTGCACCCTGCTTTGTGCTGTGTTTCCACATCTCCTATTAAAAAGCATCAAACCCCTCTTGCAGAGCTTCACTTATTTTTTTATTATTATTTTTTTTCCCCTCCCCTCAGCCTTCTTTCCCTCTGCTCTCAGTGGCAGCAGGGGGAGGCCAGCTTCTGCAAGCAGCAGGGCCTGGGGCACAGCTGGCAGCCCTAGCCTGTGAGGCTCTTTCTGCCCCAGGGGATTTGACACCTTTCCCCTTGGGTTCAGCCACCCTTTTAGGGCTGCCTCTATGTAAGTTTCAGAGGCATTTTGAGTCCTGAGTTCTCCTGTCCCTGGGGCCTGCCCAGGCTGTGTAGGCTCTGGTGCAAGGAAAGCCGCATGCGCCTATGGCTCGGGAAGATTCCAGGATGTGGGGTGAAGATCTGAGAAGTGCTGTGGGGCTGGGTAAGAAAAGTGGTCCCTGTGAAAACAGTTTCTTCTGGGCTGGAGCCCTTGCCGGAGGGAAACTCCTGCTGTGGAGCAGTGGCCCCCTGCACCTGCTTGGTGAGAGCAGCCCTGCTGGGCTGTGGATTGAGCTGGGGGCTTCCTGCCCAGCCCCTGTGTCCTGTGGGTGCAGAGCCAGGGGCATGGCACACCCCCAAGTGCTCGCCACGCACCAGGGTGCACAGACAAGCAGCCCTGCTGCTGCAGCAGTGGCAACTCCTGTCTGCACGTGCAGTGGTCCCTACCAGCCCAGGGCAATGCTGCCCTGCGGAGTGGGTTGTCCTGGCCCTAGATCTTTCTCCTTGAGCATCAGGCTCTGCCCCCTCTCCTGTTGCTCTGGCCAGCAGCCTCTTTGCTCCTGACTGTGGCAGGGTAAACCAGACAGCTTTGGGGCACAAAGGCTGGGCACTTGGATGTGGCTGGCTGATTCCTTTGCTAGCTATGGCTGAGAGGTTTAGTGCCCGTGCTGTCTGACATGCCTACTCTACGGGGCTTTGGTTAGTTGGGTGTGGTTTTTTTCCTCTCCCTCTTGCATGTTGGGGGGTGGGTGGGGTGAGATGTCGTGTCCTCCAGAGCACCATGAGGATGGGCTGTGTTGTCCCTGCTGCCTTTGGTACTGCAGAAGGGGCAAGGAGATGGGATTATGCTCCTTGTGGAGGTGGGGACATTACTTCTACTTGTGGCCCAAATCTGTTGCATCAAATGGGCTTTCAGCTTTCCCACCAGGAACCTGGTGGGCTTCGTCACTGCTTTTGCATATTGTGTTTCCAAAGGCTGGGCTGGTGCAGGGGTGCAGCCTGGGGCTGACCATGGCACCCAGAGGGAGAGCACAGGCTAAAGAATGACACGGGCCTAACAACTGTCATCTCTCCTCACCCTGTAGAGCAAGCACAGAGACAGTGCTCCCTATGCTGAGTATGGCGGCTGGTACAAGGCCTGTAAGGTTAGCAGGTAAGAGGGGTTCTGTAGGCAGCTGTGGGCTCTGGATGGGGTGGCCCCAGGGCTCCCGCTCACCTTCCATCTATTGCTACAGCCCGACCGTGAACACCACTCTGAGGAACCTGGGTGCGCTGTACCGACGCCAGGGCAAGCTAGAGGCAGCTGAGACCTTGGAGGAGTGTGCGGTTCGCTCTCGGCGGCAGGTAACCCAGAGGGACCTTCCCTGGTGGAGGGGGTGTTGTGGGGCTTGGGGTGGCAGGTCACGGCACAGCATCTGGCTTGGGGTGTGGCAAGGGACTCTCCTGGGCCTTGCAGCTTCTGATGTCCTTGGTTTGCATTCCCATGACACCAGAGTGCCTTGGTGGCTGGGGTTGCATTTGTGCAGGGGTGCACATGTGTACATGTGCAGGATTGTACGGATGCATGCATGCATGGATGGAGCAGGTGTCAGTGTGTGTACATGTGGGGAAGAAGGCATGGCTCTTGGAGCGCAGAAATACTGCAGCTGGGTTAGGGCAGGTTACTGGGCTTTGTCAGCTACTGAGGAGATCTGCGCTCTCTGGGATGTTTTCTTCCCACTTAATTTTTTGTCCAGGGAACACACTAGGGATTTCTTAGAGTACCTCTCACCCTAAACTCTTCTTAGTCCTCAGATAATAAAGCAGGAGCTGCAAGCACCTGGCACAAAGACTGAAGGACAGCAGAAACCTTCACACACACACCAAAATGTGAATTAAAAAAAGCTGTCAGCTCTGAGGGGGTAGCAAACCCTTGTCCCCCAGGGTGTTTATGTCTTGGTGGGGAGGCTGACTGAGCTGGGAACCCAAACACGGACTGCTAAGTGTAGGATGGCATTTGGCTCCATCCTTCTGATGTTGGAGAGTTTTGGCTATGACGGGTCGATGGCCAAGAGAGGGGACGGGACCACACCAAGGACAGTGATGGCACAGCAGATTGTTAGAAGGAAAGAACACAGAAGGGCAAAACATGGTGCTTCCTTATCCCTTTCTACTTGCAGGGCATTGACCCAATCAACCAGACAAAGGTGGTGGAGATCCTGAAGGAGGGCGATGGCATGGAGAGACGTCGGAGCCTGGGGAGCAGCGTCAAGTACGAGAATGCCACAGACGGTAGCGAGGAAGTGAGTATGGGCGTGGAATGGAGCGGGGTAAGTACAAGACACCATCAAGAATGGCCTCAGCTGGCTGCCAGAGGGAAGGGACAGCCTGGCTCAGGGCTGTCCCCGCGTGGCCTGTTGTGGCATCCTTGTCTGCCTCCATTCGTTCCCTGCACATTTCCTTCCCCTCTTTCTTGGCATGAGCCAGCCAGCCAGCCCGCAAAGGTGCTGTCTGGGCCTGGGTTCTGATGTACAGGCCAGATATCCCTGACTGAGGGGACCTGCTTCCAGGGGGCTGCCAGGCCCTGGCAATGCACAGCATGAGCTGGTCCTGGCCTGCCCTTAATCTTAGTGTTGCAACCTTATTAACATCTCTCCCTGCTGCTCCCTGTCTCAAGGCTCTGGCTGAGAGCATCAGCCTCATCTCAGGCCCACACAGCCTCTGTGAGCAACTTGGCTGTCTGTCCTGCACTGCGCCACAGGCGATGTGTGTATGTGTGTGTCTGTGTATGTGCCTGGTGTGTCTGTGACTGAGTGACCGCAGAGCATGGGAATAGTCTGCAGCCAGCGTCTTTGCTGTCCCCCTCTCCTGGTCTTATGCCCTCCGTGGGCTCTGACCAAGCAGAGGTGGTAAAAGGCAGGTCTTTGTGGGATGCCAGGCCAGGCTGACCAGTAGTGGCAAAAGAGGCTGGTGTTAGCTGGGCACAGACAGGGCGACCTGAGCCTGTCTAGGCTTGCTCTGAGGCTGAGGGGTACTTTGGTCACCAGCGCTGAGTTTGGAGGAAGATAGCAGTCCAGGTCTGGGACAGGTGTCTTTTGTCTTCTGCAAGGAGGAGGTGGCAAGTGAGCATGGTGCTGGTGGGTGCTTGGCTGCTAGAGCTGTTAATGCTTACCATTCCTCCTGCAAACTAGTTGAGAGTGTAGTGTAGCTGGGTACCCAGGGCTGTTGCAGCCTGGCACAGGCAACACACTGAGCACACGGAGTCCTTTGCTCTCCCCTCACATCTGCTGTCACTAACCCTTCCTTACCTGGCTCTTGCTCTATCCCCACCTGCATGAGCTCCCTCCCTTCCTCTTCCCTGTTGCCATGACAGCCCCTCAACACCCAAGCCTGAAGCCTGCTGGCTCTCTTGATTGTGGATTGTACCCAGGAGGTGGCTGGAAGGGACCTGGAGGGCAAAGCTTCGAGGGGACCTGGCAGCTCTGCCAGATACAGAGCTGTCCTCTGTCCCAGCTCTTGGCATCAGGAGTGCAGAGGGTCCTAAGCCCTGGCAAGGCACCAACCCTGGTCCTTGCAGTCCCCGTTAGTAGAGGGAGGGCTGTAGGTTTGCATTAGGATCACCTGGTGCCTGTCCTGGCTGGTGTCTCTCTGTGGTTCCTCCTGGCTGTGGTTGGTGTTGGGTGATCACTTTGCACTGGTGATGGTCTGGGAGACCTTCCTGACAGTCTCTGAGCTGATCGTTCCAAAGCAAGAAGGCAGTACCACGCTCTCCCCCAGCCTGACCCAGCCAAGGGGGATAGTCCCTACCCATATGACCCTGCCCCAGGGGGTTCGGCAGGGCCTCCCTGGCCCAGCCAGCTGTAGAGGGTTTGAGGGCTGGCCCAGCCAGCTGTAGAGGGTTTGAGGGCTAGCCCAGCACCTTGGAGGACACGGCTGCTGCCACGTGATGCTTGGTGCCTTTTTCAGCCGGCTGCACACATAGCCAGCCTCCTCTCCCCAGCCAGCAGCCCTGCAGTGGGCTGCAGCTCCCTGAAAAAGAAGGCTGAGGCAGCTCCCGCTGCTCCTGTCTGTCATGGCCAGTTGTTCCCTGTGCTGGTCTAGAGATCTTGGATGTGCTGCCTTGGGGTGGCCTCTGCTGCCATCCCTTAGCTGTCAGCTGCTGCAGACAGGGCCATGGGACCCCCAGGGTGCCAGCAACCTCTGTGTCCTGCTGCCAAGGGCAGCTCTGGAAGCACCCTGGAGCCTGGACCAGCTACTTGCTGCCCAGGTAACTGGGTTGCGAGAGCAGGGATGGCACCAAGTGCTGAAGCCTTGGCAGGCACCCTGTGGTGCCCACAGCTTGGGAGCAGAGAGCCCTCACAGCAGGAGGCCCAGGCTGTTCCTCCCAGAGCTAGCTGTTCTTGCCGGCCTGCTAGAGAGTGCTGGCAAAGACGTGAGCCTGTCATTTCAGCCTCATGGGACTCCCCCCCTGCCCAGACATGGCCCGTCGTCTCTGCATGCAGCCTGGGCCCTGCTCCACCTGCTCCCTGGGTGACCTGCAACCTCACGGCCTTGTAAATTGTGTCTTTCTCCTCTCTGTGCACTAGGCTTAAATGCCTCCCGAGACTCCCTCTTTCCCCTCCACTGCAATCACCTGGATGTTTGTGTTGTATCTTCCGACTTTTCCTCCACACCATCCCTCCTTCCTCGGCAAGAACTCCACGCCAGTCCCCCAACCCTCCCGGCGCGCGAGGGCACCGCGACGCCTGCAGAGGAGTGCCTGGCCACATGGCCCAGCTCCAGCCCCGTGGCCAGCAAGAGCAGGAAGAATCTGCAAGGAGCTGCCCGCTCCCCCAGGCCAGGGCGACGGGTCACCATCCCCTTGTGTGCCCCCGCCCCCAGGCTGCCCTTGCACATCCCTGGGGACCAGGCCTGCGGGGGATTGTCTTCGCTCCAGGCGTGCCGGCTCCACCGTCATTAGACATCCTCAACCCTCCTAGCTTCTTCCCTCCTTCTCTGCAGAGGCCAGGATGGAGGCACGAAGATGGGGGTGCTGTTTTGGGACAGAGAGGCCTGGCCTTGGCAGGGCTGTCGTGTGCCCAGTTGTTTCCTTCCCCGTAGGCTTAGCTGACGTTAGTGCCCTGTAGCAAACCTGCGCTGGCCACCGGTGAGCTGGGCTCTCCCTGCAGCACAGGGCAGTCCCTGTCTCGCTGTCCCCTTCCCTGCTGAGCTCTGCAGCCCAGGGGCAGCATGTGGGTCTCTCTGCAGGGGCACAGGAATACAGGGTGGCCCATAGCTACTGTACATCCCAGGTGAGGTGAGGGGGTGACCGCCAAGGGCTGTGTGCATGGAACAGGGACCTGCCAGGACGAGCACGTTTGCTTGGTTACAGCATCCTGGCCTGGTGCTGTAGCCAAGTTCCTCGCCTGTGGCATTAAGGGGTGAATCAGCTCCCTGTTGCTCCAGGGTCCCCCAGGTGTGATGGCTGGGAGAGGGAGAGGCAGGGGTGAAGTTGTTTGCTGTTCCTTGGAGACAGAGGAAGGGTAGGAAGAAAGCAGAACTTTTCTGCAAGGGGCCAGGCCTCAGGCCATTAGAAGTGGCCGAGATGGGGAATGTCTGGTTTGGAGCAGAGTGGCTGGGAGAAGAAGGAGGTGCAAAGAAGGATGCGAGGAAAGGAAGAGCTTGGGCTTGGGGTGCTCTGAGCATGTGGGGGCAGATGGGATAGCTGGAGAGAGGTTTCCACAGGAGAAGGGGCCAGGTTGCTCGTGGAGGAGGGAAGTTCTTGAACCCAGGCCCTGAGTTGCCAGGTGTAATCCCTGGTGCCGTGGCTCACTGTCTGGCTGTCCCTAGCCAAGTGGGTGGGAAATCTGTAGCTCTGCTACTGTTAGGAAGCTGGTGCTGACCCTAGGCATGTGGGGGGTGTCTCAGTGCCTCTGATGGAACTCCAGGCCTGCACGGGATCTGGTGCTGTCGGCCACTTCTGGGAAAGGGGACGTTTCCCAGGGCCAGACTTCTGCTGCCATGAGCCTTGCATCGCACCCTTGGGTGGACACCCTCATCTCACCTCCTGTAGAAAGTGAACCTCCCTGGCCCTCCTATCTGGGAAGAAAGCTGGGGAGGCTGCAGCCAGTAGGATAGAGCCCAGAGGCCAGCGCAGGACACCCCCACCCCCCTTATTTATTTAGCTAGATAGTTTCTCTCATGCTAGTCACCTGGCAGGTTGTGATACTAAATGTGCTTGTGTCTGTCTGGGCCTGGCTTTCCTGTGGTGGTGCAGAGGCCTTGGGGCACACGCATGCTGCTCCCCTGGGAGCTTGTGCTTGCTGAAAGGAGGTTTGTCCTCAGGACCATGGGGCGTGGAGCCCAGGGCTGAGTGCTCTAGGGCTGCGCCTTCCTGGCCTCTCTCTCCTAGCACTGCTCCATGCTCCTGGAGAGTGGTGAGTCCCCAGTGCAGGGTGCATTCAGGCCTCAGTGCCACCTGCCCCTGTGCTTTGCCATGTCCTGGACCTGGTGCTGTAACAACCATACCTCTGATTAAAGGTAGACAGACCCGAACCGCTGCCCTGTGCTTCTTTCCATGCTCTGTAGGCCAGCGCTGGCCAGCCCTGGGGTGGCGGGTGCAAATGCTGCTGGAGCAGGTGTGGGGGGTGCTTGGTGTCTGTGTGTGTGCAGGGGGATGTACAGCCCCCAGGGCACCTCTCCTGGGCTGAGCATTGAAGATGAGGGAGCCAACTCCACCGTGCCTCTCCCTAACCTCCAAACTGGGGTTGCTACTAACCTCAGCTCTGTAGCTATGTGTGGCAGGGCTGCCTTGGGGCATCTGAGCTTGGGCCTTCCCCAGCAGGTGTTTCCATTAGCCAGAGAAATGCCCCATTGTGTCCCTAAGTGCTGAGCTCTTCGTGCTGCCAAGTCCTGCCCAAGTCCTCTGCCTTTGGTGGAGAGCGCTCTGTGGCGGAGAGCAGCTTGGTGGTTGGAGCTGCTTCTTTTTCTTTGAGTGCTGTCATCCTGGTGGGTGCAGTGGGGTGGGGGCTCTGCGGTAAACCAAGCCCCATAAATGTTCTGAGTTAAAAATAACCCTGCAGAAAAGGGAGTGGGAAGAGAAGGGAGGCTATTTTTAACCCAGCATGCAGCAGCATTTGGTTCTGGTGTTGGTCTGCAGTCAGTCTGCATCGCTGCAACTGGGGAAATGTGGCTCCATCCTCCAGCCCTGACCCCAGAGCATACTTCCTGGCTAGATCCTGCTGCCCTTGTACCGGGGTCCAGCTCTCTTGCCCCAGCTTGTGCGCCCTGGCAAAAGAAACAGTGCCTGGCATGGCAGTACATTGCAGGGAGGGTGGTGACCTAGCGCAAGTCTGGTGGGGAGGCAAAAGACACCCTGCCCCTGTCTTTGCTAGTGCCACATACTGATGACTAGCTCCTCCACAGCCTGCGCAGGATGCCTGGTGCAGTAGTCGAATTGTTTCCCTCACCAATACTTTTGGTGCTCTCTGCATTCCTGGTGTGTGGTCCCTTACAGCAACAGCACGTGGCTCGCAGTTTGGAAACCCCTCACCCTGGTGAAAAAGTGAAGAGGTTCAATGTGCTTGGCTTATCCAAGAAGGGGTGAGATGAATACCAGGAGAAAGGTTTGCTGATAGGAAAAGTCCTGTTCAACTGTTGGAGAAGGGTCTAGGACTGGGTCAGCTTTGGGTAGTCAGAGCGGGGAAGTGTTGGAAAAGCCTTCCCCAGGGCCACAACCCAGGGGAATCAGCACAAGGGAGTGACTGGCCCAAGGCAGAGGCCCTGAGCTGCATGGCTGCATTGACAGTCCTAGGGGAATTGCTGCTGCCAGCCTGGGCTACGTGGCATTTTGGTCATTTAGAGTGATACAAAGGGGCTCCCCACGTGCTCGTGCAAAGGGTTCTTGTGGTTGCCATATTTCCATCTTTTTCTGCCCTGATGTGCCAGGGGCCATTGCAATCAGGAGCAGGGAGGACTGCTGTTGTCAGGGCATCAGAGCAAAAGTGACTCCACATCAGCAGTGGTGCCCCTACCTTGTGCAGCGAGCATGTGTGGCCACAGGGGAAGAGCTTGGTGCCATGATGGCACAGTGGCGCGAGGTGGCATTATGCTGGCAGCTTGCATCTTGCGTGCATGTGGAGCTAAATGCAGAGATGGGCTAGAGCCTGTCAAGGGCTGAGAGTGCCTTTCTGAGTACTGGAGACTTTTGGGGGCATGTGGGAAGAAACAAGCTGGGCCACAAGGTTTAGGCTGGTTTTGGTCTCTGGAAAAAGCAGGCAGCTATAAAGACACCCCTGCAAAGTACTACCCTGGAGCAGCTAGCGGGGCTGGGCGCAGCTAAAGCTGTGGGGGCGAGAAGAGTGGTGCCTGCTTGGCAACACAGTGTTGGTGCAGCCACATGGACGCATCCCAGACGGAGCTGCCTGAATCGATCAGCAGGCTCAAAGCTAATTGTCTTGGGGGTGTTAGAGGTGGGACAAGGCCGTGTGTGCATGTGGATTGGTCTTGTCTGACATGAGTGAGCCTGCAGGCCTGGCATGCAGGACCGGGATGTGCATTGGGATGAGTGCTGGATGGAGAGGAGAAATAGCAATGGCATGGTGAGGGAGGGGGAGGAGAGTCTCCAGCCAGCAGCATATGAGGAGGCAGTCCTTGAAATGAATGTCCCAGCAGCGTGTCCTGGCCTGACAAAAGTACCCCTGGGTTTGGTGCTTCCCTGGCCACTGGGACCTCCTTGGTAGCTGCTGCCTGAGCTGTGGCAGGTGGTGGAGCTATGCCATACTGGAGCAGGGCCGTGGGGATGCCAGTGCCATTTTGCTGACCTGCACCAGGCCACCAGCACGCCTGGCTGGGTGTTGGACTTGCACTGGGCAGGAGGGAGGATTGGTCTAGATGAGCCAGGCCATGGTGGTGGGGGTCCCCGACTCCATGGGCATTGTGTCCCATGGAGAAACAGGGGGAGCCCCATAGTGAGCAGTAAGCCTGCTCTGGGCCAGGTCTAAATCCTTCACACAAGAGGGTGTTTGGAGCCAAGCCCAGTTCCTGGCCGCTCATGTGCAGCATGCCAGAGCCTGATCGGTGCCACTCAGCCGTCACCCTGGCTTGTGTCTCTGTGTCCAGGATGGCAGTGGCACCCTCCAGCGCAGCAGCTCCCTGGGGAAAATCCGGGATGTGATACGGAGGAGCAGTGAGATGCTGGTCAAGAAACTGCAGGGCAATGGCCCCCTGGAGCCCAGGAACACCAGGTAGGGACCAGGACTGTAAGGGCTGGGCTGGGTGCAGGCTGGGTGGGGGCCCTGCTGCCTTGGGGGATCGGGTATGGTCAGGCATAAAAAGATCACACCTGCTCTCCTCTGCTTTCTTGTAGCATGAAACGAGCTGCGTCATTAAATTACCTGCACAAGTCTAGCGATGCTTCGTTTGAGGTAAGCACCTGGCAGGTGGCGGGGCTGGCACAGGAACCGGCACTGGGGCGGGGGTGTGGCTGCAGCTAGCCACACGGGCCACTGCCAGCGACACTGGTGGTGTGGGGCGCAGCGGGGGCCACACATGTGGTGCCCAAGGCCCCACCGGAGGCATTCATCCATGCAGGTGTACTCTGCAACGAGCTGTGCGGCGCTGGAGCCGCTCTGCCTTGCCAAGGGGTGGCCTGGGCCAGTGCCCCCCTGGGCAGCCGCACAGCCCCTGCTCTGAGCTCAGAGCTGCGGAGCTGGAGGTGCTGCCTCCACGTAGCCGCCTCCCAGAGCCTGGCAGACGCTCCAGCCGCAGCGCGGGAGAAGGGGGGCCAAGGCGGCACTGGGGGTGTCCTGGCGTGGCGGGCGAGGGGCGCAGGGGGTGGGCTGCCAGCTCCCGGGCGCAGATGGCAGGTGCCAGTGCTGACGGCTGGTGTATTTTGCAGGGTACCCAAGGCCTCCGCGCAGAGAGCCGAGGCCTCAGCGCCAGCAGCATGGACCTGTCCTCCCACAGCTCCCTGCTCTCCTCCAACTGAC
>JAVJGI010000035.1:34313805-34356992 GCA_035590275.1 Ibycter americanus
CCCCCTGCCGGGTGCCGCTGCTGCAGCTGGGGGCGCGGGCCGGCCCGCCGCCTGCCTTCCCCGCCGCCCGCTCCCGGCTCCGGTTGGCGGAGTTTCTGTCCTGCCCGAGCACGTGCACCCTTCCCCGCTTCTCCCGCTCGGCGGGACCTCGTCCTGCAGCGCTGGGAGGAACGTGCTGCCATCCGGCTCGCGGACACTGTAAGGAAGCATCTCAGATGCCAGCGATGTGGCCAAAACACAGCTCGATGTCTGGGCTTTAGGGGCTGGTGGTCAGTTTTGTAGGTGGCAGAAGAGTGGCTCCCTTCGCCGGTGGGTGCTGTTTGGAGAGAGGGCTGGGGAAGGACCCGTGAAGCGTGGGGTATCCATGGCTCACACGGGTGCTTTCTGTGACCCTCCTCTGCCACGTATGTGTTCCAGGAGTGCTCAGTGCCTGGGCTGCTGGTCCCTGCTCCTCCATTTCCGTTGCTCAGTGAAGCTGTGATCTTTCTGGCAATGACACTGCAGCGTACCAGATGTGTGCTGGCTTCTGCTGGAACATGTGGTTGAAATGCTAGCGGAGGAAATATTTGCTGAGTCAACTTTTCTTTAAAGCTAAAAAAACCCCAAAAGGTCTGTTTTGTTCTGGAAGTGCCTCCGTGTCCTGTGTTTGAGCTGTAAGTTTCTGCATGGCAGTGCTTTTCTTGTGCTCCCTAGTGAGCCTGTACCTAAAGAAGAACATCCCTGGAAACAGGAATGATCAGATGGGATCTGAGAATTTCTCTTGGGCTTAAAGGGTCCAAAATAAATTTTCAGTAGTACAACTTGGGTGACTTTTACTCTTTGAGCTGAAGCTGCCGTCTGTTTTCCAGCGTCTCTGAGTCCTCTGCAGCCAGACCGAGTACTATGATAGTTGATCCGAGCGAGCCGAAAAGCTGTGCTGCTCAGCACATTTCTGGGCTGTTTTGGGGCAAAGCAGTGACAAGCCAATACCATTCTTTTCTTCTGAAGTGTGTTGTCCCCCTTGGGACTTGGCTGTGCTCCGGCAGTGCTCTGGGCAGGCTGTAACCCTGACATGGCAGGAGCTTCAAAGGCACGGCAACTCCGTGGTCATGGCTGTAGACGCTTCTTTTTCGGCATGGTGGGTCCTGGACCACTGGGAACTGGCACCGACCAGAGGGCTGTCGTGTTACGCATACTTTAAAGATGTCCTCTAATCTCTTAATTGATGTGGGACGAGACCATCTTCTAAAGGCAGACGGGCAGATGTTTAAACTGCAGCAAGTGCTTGTTTTTAGTTGCGTGCTGGGTAATGAATGCTCTTGCTGGTGGGAGCACGTTTCCTCCCCGTCTGCTGAAGCCCTCTTGCTCAGTAGAGGTGGGTGGGTAGCACTGCACGTCTGCACGTTGCTCAGATGGATAGGTCTCACCTTGTCTGGCCAAAGGCTGGTCCGTGTTGCATCCAAGCAGGGGGGGGCCTATGTGTCCTAGGAGGGCAGGCTGCGCTTTTTCTGAAGGCCACGGAGCCCAAGGGGAATAGAAGGAAGAAGATGGGACAGGAGTGGGAAGGCAAGAGCCTGGCTTTGGGGCAGTAGGCAAGAGCGCAAAGACAAGTCTGGCTGTAAGTGATAAGGCACTTAAAAAAAGATCTGAAGGCTGTGAGGCCTAGTTACAGGTATTTACTAGGGGAACTTTACACTAATATTTTTCTTCCCTTCATTGCAATTCATCTGCTATTTGAGCTGCAAAGATCAAAGCTGCCTTCCAGCAAGCACACGTGGACTTAAGTAAATAGCTGGACCTACACCTCTCTTCAGTGAATAAACACTCTTTCCTCTCTGAACATTTTCAAGCGTACCTCTCAGGCCTGGAATGCAAAATATTTCACATTAGCAGTGGGTGTTTCCACTGCTTTCGATATTTGGGAACCTGGAACAAATGCTTATTTAGCAGCACACAGACTTGGGTACAAACGTGCTCTTTGTGAAGGCAGTTGCTGCTGTGGTGTTTGCAGGGAAATTCCCTGGAGATTGGACATGCGATTGTTTGTCCAGACCCCAAGGAAACGGGTCTCGTTCTCCTAACACGAGTGGCGGTCTCGTGAGCTGGGACAGGCAGCTGCTGGGAGGGCAGCAAGGCTGACAAGATGCTTGGCAGATGCACAGGAACGTTCTCTTTTATGAGGATTTGTGTGGGCCGTTAACATTGAGTTCGGGGGCGGGGGGGATTGCCGAAGCTGAGAACTAGCACAGTGGCTTTTGCTGTCTAAGCGAAAGAAGCAGCCGTACCAATTCACCCCCCAGGCCATCAGGTGAACACCTTTGGCATGGCGATACCCTCCTGGAGAAGGCTGGTCATGCTCAAGGTGGGAGAAGGGCAAGTGTAGTGTTGATTACCTTTATAAAAAATGAACTGTGCCTTAGGGGAGAGGGGGAAGGGAGGTGGAGAAGTGACAATTTGAGAGTTGGTAACATGTTGGTTCTTGGGCACTGGCATGCGTTTCAGCATGGCAGAGGTGCCGTGCTGGGTGGCCTGTTTCCATGTACTGCTCCTTAGGCAGGGGGGATGTTGGAAGGTGACATCCAAGAGCTGCTTGTAAATGCCTTTAGTCTGTTAGAAAAGCAGATGTTATATTGCGTGGCGGGGTTAAAGGGCTGTGTTGTGGATGTAGCATACCTTCTTTGCAGGCTTGCCTGGAAGAAGCAATCCCACTACTGGGCATGGAAGGATTTGTTCTCTGAGAGAGAACTGATGGGGAGCAGATAGGGACTGCAGGTTTTCAGGCTTTTCATGTGGCTGCCTGCTAAGTGCAGGGGCTGTTCCCTGGCTTTGTCATGGTTGGAGGCTCTGCACATGGTTCACATCTTGTTCCTGATGTCCTGGTGAGCTTTCAGCAGTCCAGATACAATGTGCATCTCTTGCGTTTTAGGGAGGTTGTTGAGAGGGAGTGCGAGTAAGGTGGGGGACCTTGGGGTCTTTTAGAGGCTGTTTGCTTGCTTCCTAATGCCAAAGCTATTGAACCACAGCATAACAAGGCAAGCACCTGATATTTTGGTTCTGGAGGAACCTGTCTGGGTGAGGGGGGAGTGAGCTGAGTGGCTGCATGGTGCTTGGTTGCCGGCCGGGGTTAAACCACGACATGTGGTCTGCGCAGGGTCCTGCACTTCCAGCTTCTCCATCCTACCTCACCCTGTCGGGATCTGCTGTGCTGGTTGTGTTGATGAGCTCTCCATTTGTCTCTCCTGTTCCTTGCCTGTTGCTGCAGGATCTGGCCCAGGGGCTGCTTTCCTGTGTTGCTGTTGGGTGCTATGTGAGGGAGCAGTGTCCCATCACCTCTCAAGTCACACGGTACCAGCAGATCCCCATGCGTTGTAATGGGAGCTATTGCTCTTGCTGTTTGGTTTGGATCAGGCGGCTGGTGTCCCTAAACAAAAAAGGGCCAGACTGAAGAATCGTCGTGAGGAAGACAGTCTCCTGTTTCACTCTGCCTGTTGCCTCCTGAGCGTACCGCTGTGCAGGCAGTGGGAAGGAAGAGAGGCTTGCAAGGCTTGTCTTCGTACGGACGTAGGTTGGCTTGGGAACTAGACCAGAGTGCAACAGAAGCTTTGCAGGATGCTCATGAGAGTGTCTGTGGTCTCACAGAGTGGAGCACTGGAAGAATGGTTGTCTGGGGCTTCTTCTGGCTATTCTCTGCCATGGGCGATGGGTCCAGGCTGGTTGTAGCGAAGTTTCTGTGGGCTCTTGAGGTTGGAGGCCACATTCAGTGTGTTAAGTAGCTGCAGCTCTCCAGGTCCAGGCTGTGTGTCTGTGGGTGCCGCTTGAATTCAGGTCGAACAGAGTCCTGTCCAAAGGTTTGTCCAGTGTTTCCTCTTGCCTCTGCCTGCTTTGGCACCTTGTAGCACGGTAAGGGTGAACCCATGCCACCCCGTCACGGCAGGGACTCCATTTTGGGTCATTCCTTTGTTCTGGGGAAATACTTGGCAGCAAGCGCTGTTCTCCTGTGTTTACCTGTGTCTCCTTTTAATCTGTGCAGCCCCTGCTGAGTAACTGTGGAAGATCTTCAAGCCAAACACAAGTGGTCTTTGTTTCAAAGCATCAATTTGTGTTGGCAGCCAGGTCTGCAGCGCATGTGCTTTTCATTGACTGCTGCTCCAGCTCCGTTCCTCATTCTTGCCAGCTTTTTTTTAAGTTTAATACAAAAATGTTCTTCCTGAGCTTAAAAGGCTCAGCCATACAGTACTTCTAGTAGTAATCTAAGCCTTGCCTTTTTCAGGGAAGCAATCTCTGCCTGTGCACAGAACAGACTGCTTTCCTCTCCTCTGAGAGGCAGCTAATACGTGCTGTCTGATCAGCAAAGAGAGAGGCGAGGGGAACTTCAGAGCGGCTTGCAGGCTTCTGAAAACTTGGTCTGTGTGCCTGGGATGAGAAGTTTTGGTGTGCCGGCTCAGCTTGGACCACTCCTGAGCCTGCTTGTCTTAGAGCACTTTAGGAAGGTTGATGGGTAGGTGCTTTTGTTTGATACTCTTTGCAGACTGTTCCTGCCTGGGGCTGCTCCTTTGGTTTGGTCAGCTTTCAAAAATCCATCCTCTGTCCTCCCGACTTTGGCCCTCTGAAGTTGTTCTGCAAGGACTTCTCTTGAAAATGCATTTCAGTCCTTAGAAATATTAGGTGACATCCAGGCAAGGCCTAGGTCACTACTTAAAACGTTCCTGTTGGTAGTGAAGAGATGGATACCGAGGTGTCCAGGTGCCCCAGAGAGCAGGAATGAAAACTAGCCATATCCAACCAGAGGAGAACTCAGACTGGGACTTGCCAGGGTGAAACGTGGCACTGATGAGTACTTGTGAACTCCCTGTCCCCTGTCACAAATTGTTTGGCTGGAGAGGAGGCGTGACTTGTTTTTAACCGATGATTCCTCATGTGAGATGGAGCTTGCTGGTGGGATGCCAATGGCCTGTCTTCTCCTTGTCAAATTAAGCTCCGGTTTGACTGAAGCAGGCAGGAACTTTGGCATCTGTGGGCTGGGGTGTGCGCAGGGCCCCTGCGCGTGTGTGAACTGAATCCACTGCTGCCAGATGGTCTGGACCTCTGTGAGGTTGGGATGTCGTGGACTGGCATTCATACTCTGCAGGATGATGAATGAGGAGAACTGATAGAAGCAGACTGCTGTCTGGAAAGTTGGGTGATGCATTTGATTTTGGGTGTGTGAACACTCCTGCTCTGGAAGGCAAGGTGTTGCAGGCTGGGAGGAAGTGATGATGCACACAGGGCTGCTGCCTGTGCTGGGAGCTGGTGCGGGAGGGGGCTGGGGGTTAAGTGAGCATTAGAGGTCTACTTGTATTTCAGCCCCTGGCTGATATACGTTCAGTTCCTAGAGGACTTCTGTCCTGGAGGGCAGGAGTGTCCGTGAGCACTTTGCACTCAGATGTTGGTGCTAACAACGGATACTTGTTTTCAGGGTAGCTCTGAGGTGATGGGGCTTTATAACCTTTCCTCTTCTGTGATGCTGTTGTGAGATGAGGTTTGTCCCAGCATCAGGATTTTATTACACCTTGGTGCAGCTCGGGCCACTGTGAAAAACAGCCGAGACAGCGCCCCGCTGCCATCGATAAGGGCATGATGGTGAATTGGCTCCATCCTCCGGCACCCCAAGCCAGAGGGCTCTGTGCTCAGAACCATGGCACGGGGAGGCCAAGTCCCATTCTGGCTGCAGAGGGGAGGCTTATGTGCCTCTGGGCAGCTCTGTGCAGGGTTGTCCTTGCTGTCGAACGTGATGCTGGCACAAGATAGGCACAGCGTTGCTTAAGACCAACTATAAACGCTTTCCTCATGATGGTTGCCTGTTGGCCTCTTCAGGAGCACAAAGGAAGCCTTTGATTCCAAAACATACAGTGACTCTCCAAATGGTTAAAGGCAGGACAAGCTGTGGCTTGCAAGTGTCTTTATTGCTCTCCACACAGCATGCTTTGGTGTACGTCCTGGCTCTGCTGGGGAGGCCCGTCACTTGCATCGCATGGAGCTGCTCCATGGTGCTGGCTCTGCTGAAGCTGCTGGCAGTCCTGTGTCAGTGGGAAGCTTTCGTGGGAGGAAAGGTTATGGGTTTTGTCTTTCCCAGCAAAGACAAGATCAGAGAAAATAAAACTAGGCAGTCTTGCAGGGTGCCACACAGGGTAGTGCATCCAGCTCTCCCAAACCATCCCTGGGAGCACAGATGGGTTTGTGCTGTTGAGGACGAGTTGTTCAGTTGGCTCTGCAGCTGCCCTGGAGAGGGGCCAGCACCCCAAGTCTCTTCCAGCAGTTGAAGAGTTGTGCAAATCATCTTGGACCAAAGAAAACAGAGCTTCCCTTGAATTACTTGGCGTTCTTTGTTCCTATGCCTCCATGCTGCCTGTTGTGAACGCTGGGAAGCTGGGAGACATCTGAGAGCACCTGGCAGGTGCTACGGGAGCGGCTGGTTCCTGGGCTGAGCCTCCTGCAGCAGCGAGATGGCTGGATGTCAGCCAGTTGTCTTGAGAACACCCTCTCCTCCAGCCAGGTTTGAACAGATGCTTATCCACCATATTTCAAGCAAAAGCTGAGCCACGAAGGCAACACATGGGATTTCTCGCTGCTGAGTTAGCTCCTGATGGCTCTCCCTGCACGCTGTGCGTGCTTGCAGCCTTCGGGTGCATTAAGTGGAGAAGCTGTGTGCTGAGGCCTCGCCTGGCACCGCAGCACTGAGCCTTCTCCCCAGGTCCTGCCCCTGCCTTGCTGCCTTGTTGCTCTGGCCCAGGTGCAACTGTTCCTTTTCCAGTTGTGCCCTCTGTCTCCCCTCTTCTGTGTGCAGACCCCCCCATAGCATGCCACACATCCCCTTCTCAGACTTTCTGTTGCTCAGCTTCTGTCTGATGCCTGGCTGTGAGCACTGCTCTTTTGAGAAAGAGATAAAAATTTGATAAAAACCCTTCTGCTCAGCTAAGGAAAAGTCTCAAAACCACGTGGCCTGAGGCAGAAACCGTTAATCTGAATGGTTAACATTTTGGCAGGGGAATAAGCACCCAGAAAACGAGAGTGTTGTGCTGGGCATCCTTCCGTGTTACACCATGTTCAACCTGCGCCTTGCTGGGGTTTGGCCCTGCCTCTCACTGGCTGGAGATGCTCTCCTGTGTGGCTCTCTGTGCAGACAGAGATGTGCCATGGGTTCGATGGAGCAGTCGCTTTACCCGCATTGCCAAGCGGCCACGGTGACCAGCCAGGCACCTGCAGGTATCTCAGCACAGCTTCCTGCGTGCCGGGACCTGGATGTTGGGTGTCTGTTGCCGCTGTTTGTGTGCTTCCTTGCCACTTGGTTGCTTAGGATGTCCTGGTGCTCTTCCCACTGGTGGGTTAGTGACTGCCCCAGAAGAATTACTTGTTCTCCAGATACACTGGGAATCAGCTGTCCTGCTGCTATTCAGAATCTCCTTGTTTTTCAAGGAGATTTGGTTAATGTGAATTTCTGTCTCTCCAAGTCTGTTATAGCTGAGCTTTTCTTTAATTGTCACTGGGGCTTCACATTAGATCTGTCTGTAGCAACCATTCTGCCTAGTTATTGATTTGTAGAAGTATTCCAGAAAGTGCCCTGCATGCATATTTTTCCCACTTGGTGACTTTTCTCCATTTTTAGCTGAGAGGTAATGTAGCAATGTCTCAGAGAAGCTACACTTTAATTAATATTGCATGAGCAGAGGAGATATTAGCTTCTCTATCTACTTTCCTATTTTTGTGGCTTTTAATATAGATTCATAAATGGCTTTAATGAAAATAAACAAGGAACCGTTCCTTTCTGTGCCCTCTTTGCTTTCAGAGGTGATACTGCAGGCCTACCCCCCAGTGATGTTTCCCCCAGGAGGCAGGTCCTGGGCCGTAGCTGGACAGCAGCGCTGCCCTGTACAGCCATGAACGGTGATCGTGAAGTGGGGCTGGCGTTCAGCTTTCTTTCCAGCAGTGAAAAATGAAATCTGCAGACCCGTGGGGTGTAGTTAGAGACAGATACAGGGAGTTGTGGGTGATGCTTTGTAGCCAGGAGAAAGGCAGTGCCACATGCACTGAAAATGGATGTGCAGCGCACAGCAGGCAGTATTAACTAGTGTCCCTGAAATGCTCAGGAGGGGTGACACAGAAATGATACGAACCCAGAGGGGGAAGCCCTGGGCAACCAGTCTGTCTTCTGCAAGCTTCAGATGCAGACAGAGGTCAAAACCCGACTGCACAGAGCCCGTATAAATAGGAGAGGCAGCAGTGCAGCTAGTGCAGCGAGGCCTGTGTCAGTGTCTGCTCGGTGCCTTTTGGCAGCTCCCCTCGTCTCCGGCACTGCTGGATGCATGGGACAATTTTTAGCTTGCAGCATGGTGGCTGCCAGGAAAAGCTGGTGTGTGGTGTCAGCAGCGCCTTTCCTGGGAGCTTCTTCCCTTCCTACGGGAGGGGAGCAAACAGGTCAAACCTGCAGTAAACCAGGCGGTGAAGCAGGATGCTCCAGAGACTCACTCACCTTGAGCAGGACCCAGGGCGCAGCCCTGCTCCGTGGGGAGCGTGGCTGCGGATTGCCCTGATGTGGTGCTGTGTATGGCATCACCCAGCCTCTGGGCCACCCTCTTGTCCCTGGGAAGGCAGGGTGGCTGGGTGCGTGTTGTGGCGGGCCATGCAGAGCTGCAGTTGCATGCAGGGGTGCACAGCTGAATCCCTGCTGCGGTTGCCACGGTGTGGGTGTCATTTTCAGGACTGTGGTACTGGATGAACCATTTCTCCCGTGAGCTATAAGCTGTCTGGAGAGCTTGGCCAGCTGGATCTTCCTGGGTTCGTGGCAAATCCATCTGAGTCTCTACAGGCAGATAGCTAAGGGAAACTTAGCTGTAAATATACCGCCATGACCTGTAGAGAGATTTAAAATATTTATCCCAGAGCAGGGCTTGGGAGATAAATAAGCTCCCTGTCTGCTTCTTTGTGCGCAGAGCTCAGGAGTGCAGCTGTCCCTTTGTCCCCAGCTCTCAGAGTCCTCCTTGGGGCTGGAGGGTTGCTTGTGGGAGGGCTTGATGTCCCTGTAGGTAGCGTAAACATATAGCTGCCAGCAAAATGGAGAGGGGGGTGCCAAGGGTACTCACTCTGGTGTAGGTGTGAGCTCTTGCTTGCACCCTCTCTCCCCTCATCAGCCCCCCCAGCTGCTGCCCCTGCGCTGTTGCCCTCAGGGTGTTGGTGGAGCTTGCTGGTGAGCCCGGTCTGCCTGGGGTCTGCCGGGTAAGGTTGGGACGCTCCCTCCTGGCCACCTCAGAGCGCAAGATCTGCAAGGCATCCTGACCAAGCACATCCGAGAGCCAGCGTAGGTTTGAGTGGTATGGGGGAGGTTTTCCTCCTTCCAGTGGATTTGGTGGCAGTGTGCAGAGAAGCAGCTCACTCGAGCATCTCCGGTGCCAAACCTGCTTCCTGCTCCACCAGCCAGCCCTGGGAGAGCAGGGAGGGCTGGCTGGCAGGGGTGCACGGTGCCCAGCGCAGCCTCGGCTCGGGTGCTGACCTGATGGCCTCACTGCCTGGAGAGGCGCTGGCTCTGAGCAGCAGCCTTGTCTTCTCTGATGGCGTGTTGATGCAGCAGCTGGCTTTGCTTGGAGGCCTTGTGTGTGTGCTTCTTCCCTTTGCGCTGTTTCCCTTGCCATGGCCTCCTTCCCCACCCCCTGCTTTTGTCTCTGCAGCCTGAGTTTCCATTCTCTGGACTGGCTGGGGCTCCTGTTTGCTGAAGGGAAGCGCCAGGCAGCTTTATGGAGCTTGTTCTGGTTTTTCCCATCGTCTCCTGGAATGGCCTTTCAGCTGGAACAGGAAAAACGTGAAGCCCTGGCCAGGGGCTCCCTCCACACACACAGCAGTGCCGTGGAGGAATTCCCTCTTGGCTGGGCTTGGGATGGCAGGAGGCAACGTCAGCCTTTGGGCCCTCAGCCTGGGTGGAGGGGTGTGAGGGTGTAGTGGCAAGCACTCGTGTGATGCCTGGAGGTGCTGGTCCCAGCTATCACGGGACGAGTTCTCAGCCACACGGACCTTGAGGGCAAAGTGACCTTGCGGGCGAAGCGGCGCAGCCTCCTTGCTGCGGGGTCTCGCCTCCAGCCCTAGGGCAGAGTGCTGAGCCCTGAGCCAGCTCTGTCACAGCTCTTCCCCACTGGCAGGATCTACCCGGCTGTTCAGCACTGCCCAGGCTCCTGCCACCAGAGGGGTTTTGCTTGGTAAAGACCGTTGCATTCTCACATGCCCCTTGCTTAAATTGTGGGGGAAGCATCGTCCTTCAGGGCCGCTGCACAGGGAGCACGCGTCTCGCCCTGGCTCTGCTCGTTCTGCCGTGTTCCCTTTCGTAGGAGCAAAGTGCAGTACCTTTGCTGTGCTGGCCAGAGAGCTCAGCCTTCAGCTCTGCCGCGTTTCCAGCCTGCCATGCGCTGCCAGTAGCACGCATCAGCTATAAATCAGTGTTTCTAAGGAAGCCAGGGAATCGCTCAAGGGCTCTGAGCAAGCCTGGGAGAGTTGGTTGGCAGGACCGGTGGGTGCAGCAAGCCTGTCGCTGGTGCTGAGTCACCCTTGAAGCATTTGTGTTTCTCACTGGCACTTGGCAGCGCAGCTGGTGATGTCTAGAGCCTTTGGCTGTTGCACCATTAAAGATGGTTTGAGCTAGCAGGATTCCCAGCTCCCACACTGGGCTCGTGGCTTTCCTGTCTTGCTGGTTCCCCCGTCTCTGTTTATCTGCGAGCAAGATACTGTCCTGCCCTTCCTGGGGGTCCCATGGCCACCACTGCCTGCGCTGCTCAGATTGCAGGTGTGGGACCTGTCTGACCAAAGCAAGCGTTAGTCTCCACAAGCCAGCGGCTGAGCAGTGTGGCCAGCTGCTAACTGGGGCTCTGGCTGCTAACCCTGCCCTGTCCCCCTCCCACCTGCACCACCCTGGCACTGCGCTCATGGCTTGGGCTAGTCCTCTGGGGTGGGAGCTCGGGAAAGGTGCCTGGGCTTCTCTTAGGGGCCTGAGACCACCCGGTGGCCTCGGTGGCCCAACAGAATAGCATCCTTTCCCTGGGACCAGGCGTGTCCTGCCAGAGATGCCTGTGCCTCCTCTTGCAGCGGCTGCCAGGAGCATGGGTACAGCCCTGCAGCAGAGTGTGGCTCAGAGCTGTGGCAACCTGCTCCCAGGACAGACAGGGCCTCCTGTGGGGCCGAGGCCAGTTGTTACGGTTCAGCAGCCCCAGCTGTCGCAGGCAGCCAAGGAGTTTGGCTACCAGTGGGACTTCCCAGGCTTGCTCCGGCTTTCCCCTGTTTGAGCAAGGGGCTGAGATGTCAGGAGAGACTGTGAGGCAGAGGCACAGCTAGCAGTTCAGGCCGGATGCATCCCCCGTACCCTACAGATGGCTAGCAAATCCCTCAGCCTTAGAGATCAGCTGCTCAGCGTGGTGGTTGTCCCACCAGCCCAAGTAAGTCTGCAGTGGGGTATTGGTTGGCAGTAGCCCTGCTCTGCCTGGGAATGAGGAGGAACCTCTGGTCGTGTTCCCATTGCTCTGTGGCTGCTGGTCAGCACCCTTGCTGTTCTTGCTCATCACCGGAGCAGCAGCTGGCTCGTTCAGTGGGGAATGCTCTGGAACTTTCTTCCCACTGTCGCCCTGTCCCTGGCTGCAGTGGTTACCATGTCGTGTTGCTTTGGGGTGGCTCTTCTCTTACCCTGCTGCCTGGCTTTGAGCACACAGGAAAGCAGGATCTCCACTTGCTGCAAGGATGAAGGCAGGGAGCTGCGGAGGATGGAAGCTGCAGAGCTCCTATGAAGTTGTAACATAAGAGTTATGAAACCAAGCTTGGGATGGTGTTGGAGGAAGCAGGCTCGAGGGCGGTGTGTGGTTGGGGAGGGCGCTGAAGTTTGGGCGGTCTGTGCTGGGGAAGCAGGACAGGCAGCGTGAGGAACAAAGGCGGAGAAGCCCCAGACTTGCTTGAACTGGGTGGGTGAGCCAAGTCAGTGCCAGGGTAGCCTGACTGTCCTGGCACGTGCTGGCAGCCATCAGGGGTCTGCAGCTGGCTACCTGTCCTTGTGCTGAGCTTTTTTCTCAGTGATACTGGTCTTTGCTCCCACGGCACGTGTGAGCGGTTCCTGCCTGCTTTGGGACTGGGGCTGCGTGCGATGGAGGCTGCAGGCACCTCCCCGCTGTGTGTGGCAGTGAGCTCTTCCTCTGGCCAGCTGCACCCCAGTGCATCACTGCAAGCACTGCCTTAGCGTTTGCTCCAGCAATTGATTTACAGTGTTCAAACACCAGTGGCTTTGTTCTGGTTTCTTGTGATAATTGCTCAGAAATTGAGCTTAGCCATTCCCAAGTGTGGGATCCTGGGCCTTGAAGGGCAGGGAGCGTAGCTAACCATGGAGGGGGGGGGCAGATCCCCCACAGCTTGCAGCGCCTCTGAACAGTTCTGGGGAGGCTAATAAGAATTGTACTGTTTGCAGCTTTTCTTTTTTTAGTTCTAAAGATTGGTTTGAGGGGCAGAGTTTGCTTCTCAGTGGCTGCTTGGAGCCTGTGTTTAAAAGCACCCTTCCACGCCGAGGGCAGTGCAGGGAGGTGCTGTGGGCCGCACAGGGCGAGTTCGGGCTGCGGTCCCGTTGCAGAGCAGTTGTCCCTCGCTGGTAGGCCAGCAGCCGAGGTGTTTCCGAACAAGGGGTTGCGTGCGCTGTGCATCATAGGGCTCCCGGTGGGGTCCATGAGCATGGCCAGGGTCTGGGCAGGTGTCAGCTTGCATTGGGACGCAGGGAGGGAGGTGAGAAAAGAGCGGACTGGCTCTGTGGTTTCCGTTTGGGACCCAAGCAAAACAGCCAAGTGCTGTGGGACGACGAGCAGATTCCCCGACCTGTTGCAGGATGGGGATGCCTCCGTGCCTACTTTCACCCTGGCTTGCTTCTCCGCTGGATCAGTAAATCCCACCTGGAACGTTGCGCACCTGAGTGCTTTGCGATTGAAACTGTGCTCAGGGATGCAAATGGCTGTGCTGCGGGCTGATTTGATGTGGCCCTCCGTGGAGCATGCGGAGAAGAACCAGGTGCATGGCCTGCGTGCTAGTGCGATCGCTGGCATGTCACGGTGGCGTGCGGGCATCGTGTCTCCGGCAAGTTCAGAGCAAACTGCCACAAAGGGGAGAGGCTCGGTGGTCATCTGAGCAGATGCATGCTTTCAGAGCAGGGTTGTTGGATCCAGGTGTGTGGTGCAACTGTAGGGGCAAATAGATGGTGCTCTCCCAAGTCCTTCATTGTCTTGATCCACCCCAGTACAACCGTGCTGTGTGTATCGCAGATCTGGAGCTCCTCAGTGCTGGCGCAGTTCCTCATGGCTCACGAGGCCAAAGCCACTCTGGCTGAGTGTTTCTTGGAAATGCTGCTTTGTACCCATCCGGTTGTGCTGGGGACTCAAATAGGAATAATTTTTTTTCCTGAGTGCAGAGTGAGTTTTTGTTTCTACTTCAACTGGAATGGGAAACAACATAGTTTCGAAAGGGTTATATCATGGGTGCCCAAAGACTTTCCAGATGTTGGGCTTGATCAGACCAAGCCTGCTGTGTTCAGTGCTCCTTGCCTGCATCAAACTATTTCCATCGGGCCTGGTGGAAGAGAGTGGTTTATTGCAACTCTACCCGTCTGAGAGGCTTTCTTGACTGGAACCTCTTGCACAGAGGAACATGCTGGCTGGAAGTCATTTGGAGATGCAAATCTCTCTGGGTGTTTGGCTTGGCTGCTGTTTCCGCGGTATCTGCTAAGCAGTGGAATATGCTGTGTGTGGAGCAGGCATGCTCCGAGAAGCTGCTTTATGTGGCTATAGGGACCAACCCACGAGGCAGGGGGGTTGCTCGTGCTGTTAAGCCTTCATGATTTTTCTTGCCTGCTTCTACAGCTTCAGCTGGCATAAATGAGCCTGCTGGCTCTGTGTTTGTGACCAGGAGGGGAGGAAAAGCTGACCCATGTGTTGTTCCCAGTCCTGGCATGCCAAAAATCTGCTTTTATAGGAGCATGTTCATAATGAACTGTGCCAGGAAACACATGGCTTGCTCGAGCCATGAATGGGAGGTCTGTATGGGGCCCTGTGCTCACCGAGAGCCTCACAAGGACAAAGAGCAGATGCTGGCGTGCGTTACTTGCTCTGTGGCAGCCTGCATCCTCTGGGCTGCAGCGGATGGGGAGCAGGAGGTAGGATCAAGGTACTAAGTGCTTGGCTGGTCCACTGACATCAGAGGGGGCAGGACGAGAGGCCAGGCGAGTGGTTTTACTGCATGCTGCTCTTTGTGGCTCCCCTGTCCTGGGGAGGGCTGGCTTGCTTCTCTGCAGACGTGGCTGTTCACAGCAGAGGCTGGGTTGGAAGGAGCCCGGGCACTGCAGGCAAGCAAAGAAGTGCTGCTGACAGCTTGGGATGATGACTGTGGATGGGGAAGAGAGAGAAAAGAAGGGACGTGTGGAGTCTGTTGGGGCCCAGCTGCCGCAGGGATGACTGGGCTGTGCATGCTGTACCTGGCTGCCGCAGGAAGGGAAGGCTGTTGGGAGAGAGCTGCAGTCCTGAGCATTAGCAGTGCTTTGGTGGCTGGAATGTTGCTCCCTTCTAGGAACTGTTGCCAAGCCTGCATGGGCTAAGCTGCTGGTGAGGAGTGCACACCCAGCACAAGAGGAGTTAAACCTGCCTGCGCGTGGGGCCTTGTTCTCACAGGGGGCTCTGTGTGTCCTCTGGACCAGCAAGCTTGGGATGCTCCAGCTCAGTGACTTGGTTGCCTAGCCTTTGGAAGCAAGCCAGAGCTTGAACCCAGAGTCTGCCGCTCTTTGATCCAAGAGTGGCTAAAAGCAAAGTCCCCAGCACTGGAGCCATTCCCAAGGACTTGGCAACAGAAGGAATTGCTGCCTGCAGACAACAATGTTTAATAAATTGCTCCTCGAGACAAGACCTGTTTGGTAATGCTTTCTGGGAATGTGTTATTGATACCTGTGAGAGTCCAGGACCCCAAACCCTAAGGTGGTCCCTGCTGTGCCTTGGGATGGAGCACAAGTTTTCTGAACCTGTGCCTGTGGTTGCCTTTGACACTAGGCTTCTGCTGTGGCCTGATGTCCTTCCCACAGAAAATGGTGATAAATCAGTCCCGTGCTGGGGGCTGTCCGTGTCCATCCCGTGTTGAGCTCCTCTGGGACGTGGGACCTGAGTGTGAGCTTCTCAGTGCCTTCTGCTGAGGTTTGATGATGCTCTTTTCCTTCAAGGACTGACTTTCTTGTGTCCCTTAGCTCTGCCCCAGGCTTGCAGGGAACCAGGTGGTCTTTGCAGCTGTGGCCTGGGTTTTGCTTGCGTTAGGAGCAGCTAAGCGTGCTGCTGCGGCATGCAGTGGCAGCTTCGGAGCAGTGCTCTGCCTGCACCTTCCTTGCCTTGTTGCAGGTCTGCTGAGCTGGGAACAAGTGCTGCAGAGTCATACGAGTCCACAGTGTGTTAGCTCGTCCATACCTTCCTTTTCCTTTTGTGATTCCTCATTGCAATAGCCCGTGTTGCTGCTGAGTTGATTGCAGAGGCTTTGTTTCCTCAACAGCCTGAGCAATGGCAGTGGCAGAAGCATAAAGGTTATGATATGGACACAGTAGGGTTGTGATATATCAGCAATGGATTCTCAGGTGGCAAAAAGCTATTGCTGCCACCTTGCTTTGCTGAGGTCTGTTAATTAGCTGACACATCCAGAGCTGGTTGCTTGGTAGAAAGTGGTGAAAGGGTCTCTTAACCCTGCTCTTTCAGTCGGAGGCTGAGGGGCTGCGGCCTGGGGGTGGACTTGGGCTACTCCTGCTGCCCACCTCAGATCAGCGGTGGGGGCTAGGGCATCGCTGGGGCCAGGTCGCCCTCCTCCCTCCCAGCTGCATCCCCGACCCCCTCTGCAGGAAGGTGCGCCGTGCGGTTGCTGCCAGGCACCCAGGGCCAGGGCCTCCCCCGGGTGAGCTGCCGTGCTCCTTGCCCCTGGGGTGTCGCCAGGGCCCTGCAGGTCTGGGGAGCCAGGGAGAGCAGGCTCCCCCCTTGTGCAGCAGGGCCTTCCCAGGGAACCCGGCGCCTTGGCTAATGTCGCGCTTTCACCCCGGCTGGTAATGGAGCACCGGGCAGCCGCCCGCTCACGCCCCCCTCACCCAGAGGTGTGGAAAGGAATGTAAAACTCAAGGGTTCAGATAAGAACAGTTTAATAGTTGAAATAGAATAAAAATGGAAGAACAATAATAGCAATGATGACAATAACAGTTATAGTGAAAAGGCAAAGGGAAAGAATAAAATCCAGAGGGAAAGGAAGAAAGGCACACGTGGTGCACAGCGCAACCGCTCGCCGCCCGATGCCCAGCCAGTCCCCGAGCCACGACCTGGCCGCCCCGGCCAGCCCCCCGGGTAGATATACCAGGCACGGCGTCGCACGGGATGGAACACCTCTTTGGCTAGTTCCGTTCGGCTCGCCTGACTGTGTCCGTCCCCATTCCTTGTGCCCCTCCAGCCTTTTTGCTAGCAAGGCCTGAGGAACTGAAGTGTCTCACATCAAAGCCAGAACACAGCACCGAACTAGCTCCTAAGAAGATAATTAACTCCATCCCAGCTGAAACCAGGACAGCTAATTATTAAAGAAAATGGACAGGGAACAAATGTTTAGCAGTGTGTTACCAAGCTCTCTGTCTAGTTAAGTGCTGAGCTGTGGTGTGAATACATCCACCTCCCACCTCGGGGCTGGGACTCACAGGCTCGCGTCGCATCCCCGGGGAGCGCTGGCCATGCAGCAGAGCTGGGGCAGCCGTGAGCTCCCCTGCTCGGGCATGGGAGCATTTGAAGTCCTCTCTGCTTTGAGAGGCTGGAACAGACACTGGCCAGCCATGTCCTCTGCCCGAAGAGCTCCTTGGGGGAGTTGGCTCTGCCAGTTTTTGCAGCTACCTCCTTCTGTTGCATCCTGGTACCTATGGGTCTTCATTTTATTTGTCCCTGGTAAGCCAGCTGTCCCACTCCGCAGCTGGGGCAGAGCCCAGGCGCCTGTAGGCAGGGGATGAGAGGAGGAGGATGTAGTTTGGGTGCTCTGGGCTTTGCTGCCCTGGGCACTCACTGCAGATGAGTTGCAGCTCCTCTAATCTGCTGTTCCAGATGCAGAGCATTAAAGGAGTTGGCTTTCACATCTGGCTGAGCTGACCCAGGGTGAACTTTGCTGAAGTGCTCCTGGAAGCAAGTCTGCAGCATAAAGAGAGCTGCTGGGGAGTGGGGCTGGGCTACCAGCTGCAGAAGCCCCACCATGCTGGGCTGACTTTCCAAACCAGGAGACCTTAAACTGGCACAAAGCTCTCTCCCAAATCCCATTCCCATGCTTTTAATTCCTTGTTTGGTTGCAAGCAGCTTTGGGATTACTCATAGCTTTGCATCACCTGTGGTGTCTCAAGAGGTTGGTAACCTAGGCTCTTATGGATACAAAGTGAAACGGATCCGTTCCTTTTCCCTTTCTGTCCTCTGTCCGGAGCTCTTTAGCTCGGTGAGGAGGTGCCCAGGAGCTGGGCACTGGGCATGCCTGGGGGTGGGTGGCTCGGGCTTGAGGGGAGCGTGGATCTCCCACGGGGCTGGGGATGTGGAGCAGCGTGGTATGCTTCTGGCTCTGCTGACACCGCAGCCATGGGAAATGCCTGCTGAGATCTGTGCCGCCAGCTTGCTTTCCTCCACAGCCGCTGCTCAGTGCCCTGCACATGCCACCGCCAGCCAACTTGCCTGTTACTTCCCCGGCATGGCTGTAGGTGAGCGAGGCGGCTGCAGCGACAGCAGGGATGGGGGGCTGTGCAGCAGCTGCAGACCTTGTGGTTCAGGCTGCATTCCCAAGCGATGTCGTTAGGCAAAGAGACAATGATTTTTGGATTGCTTCAAGATGTAGGCGACTCAGCCTGTCGGGCAGGGCAGGAGATGTGCTGCCTGGTCTCCCCAGTTTGCACAGTTGCTCTGCAACACCGAGATGGGGCTGGGCTACTGGAGTGTCCCCAGGTAAGCGCTGGAGTGGGATGGCCACTGACATGTTAAGCAACGGATGGAAAACCCGACTCCAGCCGAGACCTGGTTTGTAATGCTGTCCCATTCCCCTGCAGCCTGCAAGATAGGCATGAAAGCTAGGGCTTGCTGCCAAGGCAGGAGCTCGCCAGGCAGCACCCACGGTGCTCTCAGGCCTCTTGGATGGTGCAGAAGGTGGGCAGGGTGATTTCACTGCCAGATGGCCGGGCTGCATCAGGGCCACAGACTCTCTCTCTTGCTGGCTGCAGCCCTGAATACACCCTTAGAGATGGCTGATCTGCTGGGGGTGAGTCCTGCCGCCCCACACATATTCCAGCTGTATCTTCGTGATTACAAAGCCCAGCACCCCATGAGGGTCTGCAGTCCATGAGGTTTGTTGTCTGCTGCCTGGCTGCCTCCAGGGCACAGCGTGGGAGGACAGTGTACAGCCTCGGAGGTGAATGCTAAGACACGAGACTGGGCAGTTTGCTGCCACCTCCTCCAGTGTCTGTGTGCCTGGGGGTGTGCCAAACCTGGTGCTGACCAGGTGGGAACAGAGATGTGGGACCCCTCCAAAACTTCAGTCCCAGTCTCCCAGTGCTAGCCCCGAGCTCTGCCATGGCTGCCTCAGATCCTTATTACCCTTTTGGTGCATTTTCTTACAGCTCTCACTGATGAAAACAGCAACACTGATGTCTCTCACTTTTCTAGCTCTGGAGAATGGCCCCAAAACAAAGCCGTTCCCAGGCTGTGCTGCAGCCTGCTGCCAAATCACCGCAGTCACGCTGTGGCAGCACCCGAGGGGGTTGGCTGCCGGGCTACCACAGGGCTGGGTCTCCTTTGCCAGAGGTGTGGAGAGCCCATTGCTGTCTGGCAAGCTCATAGGATTGAAAACTCGCTCAGGCAGCAGTGACTGGCTTCATAGGGTTGCTCACCAAGTCTGTCCTGGATGCAGCTTTGCTGATTTTATTTGTCACCCTGAAATGCTCTGCATGTGCTCAGCCCACTGTGGCACTTGGAGGAGGCTGCAGCAGCTGAGTTCCGGGGACATCCCAAGCCCCAAAGAGTGCACCAAGATGCACTTGGTAGAAATTCAGGCTGGCAATGCATTGTTAGCGTGAGTATTTTTCCTGGGAAGCTGCTATTTGCCTGCTTAAATAAGTGAAATTAATTTGGAGCAAGGGGATACCTCTGCATGAAGGATGCTGTGTTCCTGCATTCAGGTCTTTGCCGTAGTATGTTCTCAGAGCTGGGATGTGATCTGAGCCTTCTCTTCTCTCCATCTTTGTGCATCCTGCTGGTGCCTGTCCCCTCCCTGCAGATGATTTGTCTTTGTGGTGTGCGGGAATGATACCCTGGGGACCTGTAGGTACCAGTGTGACTTCCTTACACAATTTGCTTAACCTTCATCTGTTACCTAAACAGGAGGGTTTTGCATTTCAATGAAATATACTTTGGGTAGAACACCACTGGTGTTTTCAAGTGTGCTGCATTTCACGTGTGTTTATCTAATCTGACTGAAGCTTTCCTGAAAAGCTTTCTGTAGCCACAGTTGAAATAGTTTTATGCCAGAAACATGTGTTGAGGGTTTCTTTTTCTCCCAGCCAGGGGTGGCTTGTGTCACGTACGTATGCAGAGTGGGTGTTTGCCAGCACACACATTTGTGACTGCTGCTTGGCGTTGGCTTTGCAGGACTGTGTTCCTGCTGTGGTACTGGGGGCGAGCCCCGTACTGGCTTGGGCTTGCTAAGCTGGCTTCCAACAGACTTCGTGTTGCTGGGTATTTTTTGGGGTGGCTCTCGCTAAGGGAAGAGACAGAGTCATTTTGCTTCTTTCAGCAACTTGTAGCGATGCAGCCCAGCCCAGGTTAGCTCATGAAACCACAGCAGAAACATGCTGTTGTGAAGGTGTCCCGCCAGTCAGACTGAGTGGGGCTTGCCTTTGCTCTCCACCAGGTGCTGCAGGAGCTCTCGTCTGCCCACTTGGGCAGTTCGGCAGCCTCCGATGGCCGAGCCATGCACGGCCGTGGCTCTGCCACACAGCAGTGCTGGGAGGTCCTCTGGCTGGCTGAGTGGCACAAGCAGAGGTATTTTGATTTTCATTCAGCACAGGTGGTGAAGTCTGTTGGCTTTATACAAGTGTTACCCAAACTGGCATAATGGTATCCCCTGACAGATAGCGCTCTGCTTTGGTGGCTTTCTTGAGCCTGTGTCCCAAAAGCCCAGATGAGATGGAGGGGATGTGTGAACCCTGCCGACTGCGGCCCTTTCCTGGACCGGGGCTGTACAGCTTCCATGGGTGAGTGCAGCATCTCCCATCTCCAAACACTGGGCTCTGGTGCTGTGGATTTAGAGTACTGTGAAAAGCTGTGTCTAGCTCTGGGCTTCTGAGGTCTTCCACCCCAAAACGTCTGGACCGCATCTAGCTGCTACTGGTCTTTCCTTGGGTTTCCAGCATGTGCAGCCAGTGCATCCATGGTACCTTGGATGATATTGTCAAAACAAAACCCAAGTTGATGGCTCTTACTGCACTTTAACAATTATTTGTCCCAGTTTGCTTTGGCACTTGTGCTTGTGAGACGTTCATAACGGGGATCTCGCTTGAGCTGAATTGGTTGTGTCTGTTTCCCCAGGATGGAAGGTAAAGACATAAATAGCTTTTCCTGTTTCACCGGGGAGCTGGATCCTTGTAAAAAACTCATAAAATCCCTGCTTCTCATGTGGCTCTTGTGCCAAGCCTTCATAATGTCCCCTGTCCACAGAGCCGTGTCTGCCTGCCTGGACACAGGGGCTGCTGAGGCAGCAGGACGCATGTGACGAGGCTGCTGAAGCTCTCGGCTGGCCAGCGCCAAGTGAAACGCAGTTGTGCTGCAGTTTAGTGTTATACCGCTAATGCTGGCAATTTAATGCTAGAAGCACACCTAATTGAAAATACCATGTCTTAATACCCGAATGGCCTGTAACTTCAGAGAGAAGTGTCTCATCACTAACTCCAGCACTGGCATGACTAGTAAACTGTGAAAGGTTTTGGAATGCTGAGACCCCAAGAGAACTGATCCACCTCCATCAGGAACTCTCCTAATGCACGCTGCTGCCTTGCACGTGTTTTGTACCGTGCAGGTATGGTTTGATGGGCGCATGCCTTGGTGCCTGGAAGCGTATCTGCGGAAAAGGACAGACCTAGCTCCTGTAGGTGCACACCTGAGTGGATTTGACTGTCCTGTTCCCTTTTGCTCCTGTCTGTGTCCCAGCAGCCCATTTTGGCACAAGCTCAGCTCCTGCTGCTGTGGAGCTGTTGTGCTGTGAGCACATGGCTGTGTTTGTGTGGGGTTGGGTGGTTGTCACCCTGCTGTGAGCACTTCTGGTGAGACGGATCTGATGTGCGTGGAACTAGATGCATGTACCTATGTAAGAACACATGTTCCTGCAGATTGTGTCGCCTTGGGGCATGTGTTCATCTTGTGGTGTTCATGAGACAGCTGTCACAGGCCAATGGATAGTTCCTAGCTTTTGGGGAAGTGCAGGGTAGCTGACAATGGAAACTTCACTGGACATGCCGACCCTTGAAGCACAGCACGCTGATGGAGCTTAGCTCAGTACGAGACCCAGGAGACAGGACTTTGAACACTGCAGGTCTGTCATTCCGGCCACAGGGGTCAGTCTGTGGCTACTCCTAGTGGCCTTAAATGCTGTGAGTGCAGTTCACAAGTGATGCCCGCCCAGCAGCTGTGGGACTTAACCTGGGACAGTGCTCTGGGGATGTTGCCTGCACACTAAGGTCAGTGGCACAGTTGGGTGCTGAAGGCAGAAAGCCAGGCTGCACTGAGGTCCACGTCCTAGGCTCTGCAATATGTCATTGTGCACTGCAGTTCCTGTGACCTCCCAGTTCCTTCCTGCCCCCTTCCCGGTGGCTTCTTTGGGGTGACTGAAAATTAGAATTGAGCCCACAGTCCCATCTTGTAAAGGCTGTAAGCAGGAAAGACCTGGACACTGGACTACCGTCTGTTCTGTTCCAGTGTCTTTGGGAAGAGGTTTCTGTGGTGTTCGCAATGGGAGCACCTTGCTGCTCTCTCTGTCTGGGCTACCGGGAAAGAGTGTTAACAGACACACACCGAGGTGCCCCTGCTCCTGACTGACATGTACTGGGAGAATGGAGCCTCATCCTGAGGAGCAGCAGTGCTGGATGAGCTCCTGTGTCTGTGCCCCGCTGTCTCTGTGAGCAAGATTGCTCAGGCGAGTTGTGCTGGAAATCTGTGGCTGGCACTGGGGTGCCTGTGAGCAGCTGCCAGCAGGAGAGGCTTTGCTTCGTGCTCGCACTACACGGTGGGCTCCAAAGGCTTTCCAGCATGGAAAGAGCTCTTGAGGCTTTCTAGAATGTGGTGATCTAGATAATCCCTTCAAAACACCCCCTTCAGAATAGGATCCCTACCCTTAGCTCTGAGTGACTGAGATGTCCTGTCGAATTGTGTCCCTTTACCTGGCTTTTATACAAACAGCAGGCAGGAGGATGTGGCTGAGCCTCCAAAGAGGAGCTACCCTTCAGCTGGGCTTGGATCCTGTTCATCTAACTCACCCAGTTTCTGAACTGTTTTTTGAACTGTTTTCTGGACTGTGTTCCTCGCAGTGGTGGGAATGCACCATTTTGACCGCTTTCTTGTCATCTTCGTGAGAGATAGCTTCTAGGATGCTCAAAATCTGCCTGGCTTGGCCTCTTTCCCTGCAGAGCATGGTGCTGGGAACAGAGTCCAACAGCAGTCGGCGTGTGCTGAATTGCCCTTTGTCTGCTTTCCTTTCTGCGGCCAGCTGGTAACCGGAGCAGAGCGCCTGCATGGCTGGCTGCAGCCAGACAGCAGCCAGATTTAGGGATATGCTAGCACAGTCGCTTGGCAGCCACTTCAGGGAAGCCCTGGCTGCTCTGTCCCCAGGACCCTGAGCTCTTGGGTAGGGAGTTAGTGTGTGGAGGAGGGTTCTTCGGCTTTTCCACCACTGCAGAGAGATGCTTCCAGCCCTTCAGAGCCACCCCACAGCCGCTGTCAACCACAGCAATTTTTTGTTTCCACTCCTGCTTGCAACTGGGCTGAGTCCCCAGCCCAGGCTTGGGGTGTCACTGCTGCATCCTCTTGTGCTGTGCTCCAGCAGCTGCTGTGTTTATTCCCATGGGCAATCCTTGTTCCAGACCAGATTTTTTTCTGGGTAATTTCTGAGGATGTGGAGGTGAGGTGGAGACATGATCCCAAGGAGAGAAGCTATGAGGAAAGCCTGGAAACAGTCTGTGGATCTTTCTGATCTGGGGCAGTCTTGATACGTGGCTGAGGCTTAGGATGCATCGCAAAAAACAGGACAAGAGGAGCTCAAAGAAACACATGAACTGCCCAGGAAGCTGGTTGCTCTCCAGTGTTTCAGTGACTGGCTCCCCGGCTCTCACACTGCGAGACCCTCTCCGTTCAGCCTGGCAGTGCGGCACTCAGCCGTGGGTCACAGGAGCTCCCTCCAAACAGCCCCAGCCCCAGGGAGCAGAGGGCTGTCCTTGGCTTGCGGCAGGCTCAGGCAGCCCTGTCCCAATGACTGCTAGAGAGACAGCCTTAAAGCATGTGTGCTGGCATCTGAGCACAGATCTGTCTAAACTCCCCATCAGGGACTGGTTTTGGCAGATGTGCTTTGGGGTACGTTTCTCCTAACATGGTCGTTTCAGCTGTCTGGAGACCCTTGAGAACAGCATGTGCCTACCTGCTCCCTTCTGCCCGTCCCCGTGCTCTAAACGTGCCCTCCTTTTTCTGTCTTGCAGCTGTGGGGACTCAGGCAATGATCCTCTTCACCAAGGAGCCATACTCCCAGGACGCGCTGCACGGCCGCAGCGCCATCCTCCGCTGCGAGGTGGAGGAGCCGGCGAGTGTGCAGTTTGAGTGGCTGCAGAATGGGCTCCCCGTCCAGGACACGGAGCAGCGCTTCAAGGAAGGCAGCAACCTCCAGTTTGCTGCTGTCAGTCGGCACCGGGATGCCGGGGTCTTCCAGTGTGTAGCAAGGAACATGCTCACTGGGGAGGAGGCCCGCACAGCCAATGCGTCTTTCAACATCAAGTGTGAGTGTGGGGCGAGGGCAGCCGGGCACGTGCCGCAGCCTGGTGCTGCGCGCCGCGGAGGGGGCGAAGCAGCCTCTTGGGAGGGCCTGAGGCTGGAAGCAGCTTCGCCAAGCTGCCTGCTAGTGCATGCGGGGGTCAGACAGGGATTGGACACTGTAAACTGTGCAAGTAGGACTCCTCTCCAGCTACCGTGCCCTTCGTGCCCTCTAGGCTGCTTGCATCTTCTGAAGTCTCCAAGGCTGCCTGAGATGCTTCCTCCTGCCTCTTTCCCCGTTTTTGTATATGAAACAGGGATGTTACTGCACCAAACATGTCCTGAGCACTGTAGATCCTTTCAGAGCCCCTCTTATCCCTCAAAGGAGTGCTACACAAGGCAGAGCAGGACATCTGCAGGGTGGACATCCTTTACTCCATGCTGGCTTGAGGGCTCATGTGTCTCCAAGCATGCTTGTGCCCTTGCTGCCCACTCTGGTTATTACTGAGTCAGCATCTACCTGGGCTCTGTAGGTTTGGAGAGCCAGCCGTGCTGACATTCTTTGATCCTACAGGGATTGAGACGGGCAGTGTGGTACTGAAGCAGCCAGCCAGCGTAGCTGAGATCCAGCCCTCCTCCACAGTGGTGCTGCGGTGTCACATCGATGGTCACCCGCGGTAAGGGTTGCCTCCCGAGGAGTGGACCCTGCAGGGGTCCCCCCACACCTTCGCTGCGTGCTCTTCCCCTCTCTTTGTCTCTCTCTCCTCTCTCCCGCGAGGATTCAGTAGAGTCTAGGCGAAAGGCAGGATTGAGCCTGTGGCTGAGCACCGGGGGAGAAGGCAAATGGCTTCCTCAGAGCCGCGTAGCGAGGAGCACAGTAAGGACGGGCTGTCACAGTCCAGTCACTGAGCTGCTTGGTGTGCTGCGGTCACTCTCCGTTGCTTCCCAGTCATGTCCCGTCCACTTGTCTGCATGTCTCATGGCTTCGTGTCTGTGTCGGGGCCAGCAGCGGGGACAGAGCGCCAGGGAAATGGGCCATCTCTGGGCTGTCTCCTCCGCACACGTGCTCTCTGGGGAGCCCTGCTGGTGCCCTGCACCTGGTCACCCTCTCGCCCCTGTCTTGCAGCCCCACGTGGCAGTGGTTTCAGGATGGTACCCCCCTCCCTGATGGCCACAGCACCTATTCTGTCAGCAACAAGGAGCGAACGCTGACCCTGCAGAGCGTCAGCCCCGATGACAACGGTCTGTACTACTGCTGTGCCCGAAGTGCCGTCGGCTTTGTCTGCAGCCAGAACAACTTCACGCTGAGTATCATCGGTGAGTTGTGTCACCCTGCGCAGGGCCGGGGACCCAGCAGTTTGACTGCTCCACTGACAGCCTCCCTGCTGCTGCGGGGCGGGAGCCAGGCCGCAGGACAGTGCCAGGCTGGTGTGACTGTCTCTGTGGGAAGCCTCTGGCCGGGGACAGGTCTGACGCACCTGGCCGGGTTTGAACCCTACCCTCTCTAGAGGTGTTAATTTGCCCCTGCATCTTTCTGGAGCTGGTCTATGCTGTTGTCCCTGGTACTGGAGCACCAGGGTCATCGCTCCTCCAGCGAGGTTTGAATCCTGGAGGCTGTAGGTGCCGCTGGTCTTGGTAATACCAGTGCCACTGTAGTGCCACGTGGGTGAGACACCCTGTTGGCCTCTGGAGGCAAGGCTGGGGAGGGGGCAGGAGATGTTGACCTCAGAGAAGTATCTGGAATTGGACAAAGGACTTTGCAGTCCGGTGGCAGGTTTAGTCTGTTCGCTGGTAGCCCGGGGTGCTCAGGGCTTTCCCCAGAGCAGGTAGCACATGCGGTGCTGGGCTCTGGCTGCGTAATTACCACCGTGCTGGTGTGCCTGCCTCCTTCAGTCCAGCAGCATGCTCGCACCGAGCGCTTTTTGTGTTTCCTCCAGAGCACTGGTGAAGGGCCACCACGGGCCACTCTGCTCTTCTCACCCTCCTGTGGTCTCTACCGTTGCAGACGAAAGCTTTCCTCAGGCGGTGATTGTCCCGCAGGACCTCATCGTGACCAAGAACGAAGAGGCCATATTTGACTGCCAATTTGCAGCTGTGCCCCCTCCCACGCAGGAATGGCTCTTTGAAGACAGCCCCGTCACCAACAGATCCAAGTAATAGGGACCCCAGCGATGTGGGCAGGGCTGGGAGGAGAGGGGGCACCATGCTCCAGAAGCAGCAGAGGCCGAACGCTAGCCGTGCTGAGGGCTGCGGTCAGCGTCGGGCTGGCTCTTGGGATGGGTCTCAGTGTGGCTAGCCTGGGTGCAGCAGGGCCTGTGCCCTTGTGCGTGGCCTTTATCTGCACAGAACTCCGCAAGCGGTTTGTCCTCAAATGGGTCTGCGGGGCTGTCAGCCCTAGGTGCCCACACGTGGTGATCCTCAGAGCTGGCGATATCTCCCAGCCCCAGATGTCCACGTGTGGTGATTTCGTGGACCCGCGGGCAGCTCAAACCCCAGACACCCACCTAGGACAATTTGCAGAGCTAGGGACATGTCCCAGTGCCAGATGCCCACAGGTCGTCATCCCCAGACTCGGGAGCACCTCCCAGCCCCCAACACCTGCGCAGCTATCGCTGTGCCCGTGGCTGTCTTGCACCTCCAGATACAAGCGCGTGGTGATCGCCAGAGCCAGGAATGTTTCTGAGCCCCAGACACCTGTGTGTGGGGCAATCTCCAGAGCTGGGAACATCTCCCAGCCCCAGCTGCCTGTGGAGGGTGATCCTGGAGCCTGGGGTGTCTCTCCGCCAGGCTGTGCCAGGCGAATGGTGCCGTCTGGCTGCCAGATGCCCAGTGGCCTGGCAGCTCCCAGGCGCCACCTTGTGCCCCCTACCCCCTTCCCTGGCTGTGCCAGCTTTCAGAGCTGGCCCAGTTTGGTGATGCATCTTTCGGTGGGAGACAGCTCTTCTCCAAGAAAGAGACTTCTATTAGCTCGTTTCCTCCATGAAGCATGTGTCCCACCACCTCCTTGTTTATGTGTGCTGCTCCCCTGCCCCCAGCACTGGGACGTGCTGACTTGGCACAAGAGTCTCCCTCTTGGTTCCACGGGCTCGTGTAGGACATCACGGGGCTGTGGCCCTGGCCCATGTCCTGCAGAGATGCCCCCTGAGCCCTGCCTCTCCCCACATGCCCAGGACCACCGTGTTCGCCAATGGCTCCCTGCTCATCACCCAGGTGAGGGCTCGCAGCACCGGTGTCTATAAGTGCGTTGGCCATGGGCAGAGGGGGAAAGCTCTTGTGCTGAAGGCAACTCTGCGGCTGGCAGGTGAGGTCCTGGGGCTGGTGGCAGGGTGGGCAGTGGGTCCCAGAGTTGCAGTGTCACTCTGGAGCTATGTGACAACATAGTGATGGGTCAGTATGTGGAGAACTGCTCGGTTTATCTGTGAAATGGCTCACCCCTGCTGCCTGGATGAGGGGAGCAAGCATAGCCTGTGTGCGCTCTCCCTTGGCTGGTGCTCCCACGGGGATGGCTGGTGGGTTGGCTACACGTTACTGCCCTGTTTGAGCCCTGCTGTCTATTGCTCCTATCAGAGATCGAAGAAATGGCACCCTTCTCCCCGAAGGTGTTGACAGCAAACCAGGGGCACCGCGTGACCTGCACTGCCCCACGAGGCATACCCACACCCCAGGTCTGGTGGGAGAGGAACCATGAACGAGTTCCCACTGCTGGCAGGGTGCACCAAGAGGCAGAGCAGCTCGTTTTCACCAGTATCACCGAGACGGATGCGGGGACCTACACGTGCCATGCTGCCAACAAGGCTGGAGAGAAGAAACAGGAGCTGAGCATCACCGTGGCTAGTAGGCAGCTTTCTGGGGAGGTCTGGGAGCAGAGAATGGGGCTGGATAAGGGGGTTGGGGTGAACTGCAGCAGGACGGCACATCGCCTTGCTGATAGAGGGAGGCATGTCTCTCCTGGCTGGGCTTGCAGGACCCCATGGTTGGCTGTGCACTGCCTGCCTTGGTCTGCACTGGTGCTGGCCAGAGGGGTGGTGAGCAGCCCTGTGTAATCCATTGCTTCCGTGCCCAGCGGTACCCAAGTGGGTGGAGATGCCCAAGGACAGCCAGCTGGAGGAGAGCAAGCCAGGATACCTGCACTGCCTCAGCAAGGCCTCCCTGAAACCCACCGTCACCTGGTACCGCAACGGCGTCTCCATCTCTGAGGTAAGGCAATGGGGCAAGCCCCTGCCACTCATGGGCACTTCTGCTGGGCACCTGCTCAGCTGTTTCTTGCCTTACTCCTAGGCACAGCATCCCTGTCACCCCCACTCTGGCCATATTCCTGGCATCATCTCCATCCTACTGGTGTGTAGGTGCACAGTTGACTGTCTCTAGCCGCTTGGCTGGCGGCCAGCCCCATGCTTTTGGGGCAGTGACAAGAGAGATGTCACTGCAGCTTGTCTCTCTTCTCCATGTGGGTCTTGGCACCGGGGTGTGTCTATCTGAGGCATGGTGTGGGCACGTGGAGTGTCAGGAGTGCTGCAAGCAAGGTCTGAGCCCAGGGCTGGTGACAGTGTCATTTCTGCCCCACTCCCTCCCCCTCTCTGGGCAGGACTCACGGTTTGAGATCTCAGAGAACGGAACGCTGCGTATCAACAACGTGGAGGTGTACGATGGGACCATGTACAAGTGTGTGAGCAGCACGCCAGCAGGCAGCATCGAGGGATATGCACGGGTGCACGTGCTAGGTATGCTGACAAGCGCTCCGCATCCTCCCCTTGTGGGGAGCTGTTTTGCCTGGCAGGTTGCAGGCGTGGTGCCCCCAGCCCTTCCTGCGGCTGGGGGTGCCTAACGGCACATCTGTCTCTTGCAGAGAAGCTGAAGTTCACTCCGCCGCCGCAGCCACTGCAGTGCATGGAGTTTGATAAGGAGGTTACAGTGTCCTGCTCAGCCACTGGCCGGGAAAAACCCACCATCCAGTGGACTAAAACAGGTAAGGGGGAACTTGGATGCGATATGTCTCTTTCTGACCTGGGGCCCCAGGAACCTTGCGCTGGTCCACTTCCACCATGGGTGAAGCAGCGGTGCTGCAGCTGCTGGGGAAGCCGCCGTGTGGCACAGTGATTCATGCATGACCGCTGCATCCCTCTTCTTGCATCCTGCAGATGGGAGCAGCTTGCCGTCCCACGTCAGCCACAATGCCGGCATCTTGTCCTTCCACAAGGTGAGCAGGAGCGATTCAGGGAACTACACATGCATCGCCTCCAACAGCCCGCAGGGCGAGATCCGTGCCACCGTGCAGCTCGTGGTAGCAGGTGAGGGCTCTGCGGCGGGCAGGTGGATTTCCTGCTGTGCCGGCCTTGCTGTGGGTCTGCCTGGGTGGCACCCGACTGGCATGCCCCTGCAGAGAGGGGAATGTCTGCCCTGACCCTGAGCTCTGCCCCACGGCACTCAAGTGTCTGATTTGTCAGTGCTTTGCATGCAGCCTGAGAGGGCATGTGCCACGGTGCCAGTGCTGGCCCTGCTCCCCTGTGGGAGCTCAACCCCGTTCCCACGAGCTGACAGCGTTTGTGTCGGCCTCTCTGCCTTCAGTTTACGTCACGTTCAAGCTAGAGCCAGAGCCCACGACAGTGTATCAGGGGCACACAGCCATGTTCCAGTGCCAGGCAGAGGGGGACCCTGTGCCGCACATCCAGTGGAAAGGGAAGGACAAGATTTTGGATCCCGGCAAGCTCCTGCCCAGGTACATAACCTCCATTCCAAACTGAAATGTGGCACAGCATGGCGCTCCCCTGCCTACCCAGCATGCAGGTGCTGATGGTGCAGTCTCGGGGTCCCAGCTTGGAAGGGGGAGTCACACAGTTGGCTGTCTCCTGGCCCCAGGGTTACCCTTTCTGCCACAGCCTGCCAAGCTGCAGTTGAGCTGCAACCGTTTGTTCTTGAGCATTGCACAGCCTGAGATTCAAGATGATTGCGCTGGGAATATGGGGCTGAGGCATCCTGGGGAGGTGGGGCTGCAGGTGCCCCAAGCCTGCCTCTGCCCTCTGGTGCTTGCAAAGGGCTCTGTGTGGTTGGCAGGATTCAGATCATGCCCAATGGCTCCCTGGTGATTTACGATGTTACCACCGAGGACTCCGGAAAATATACCTGTATCGCCGGCAACAGCTGCAACATCAAGCATCGCGAGGCCTTCCTATACGTCGTAGGTAAGGGAGGTACCTGTTGTCGGGGCATGGCCTGCTGGTATCCCTGGCAGCTCTGGGCCCTGCTTCTGGCCCCACTGGTGGGTGCTGCGTGTCAGACCATGCTTGCTATAGGGAGTCACAGCAGCATCCCTACTGGGATGAAGCACAGTATGCGTGGGCTGTGACCAATGTTCTGTGGCTGGACAAGGAGGTGGACACAGCGGCGGGGGCTTGGAGGGAGCTTTTCTCATTCCTCCAGCACATTCCTGAGAAGGATTTGGGAAATCCCTCCACACCTTCATGGGTTTGGTGCTCTCTGCCCCACAGACAAGCCAGCAGCAGAAGAGGATGAGGGACCCGGCAGCCACACACCGTACAAAATGATCCAGACCATTGGGCTTTCAGTGGGGGCAGCTGTTGCCTATATTATTATTGTGCTGGGGCTGATGTTCTACTGTAAGAAGCGGAGAAAAGCCAAGAGGCTGAAGAAGCACCCGGAAGGCGAGGAACCCGAAATGGAGTGTCTGAATGGTGAGGCTGACATGCTTGGGGTGGGGGCTTCACTGCCAGCCCCTTACCCCTGGGCTGGTGGGGCTGAGGGGCAGGGAGCTCCTGGGGAACAGGGGACTCCTCCTTACCCTTGGAGTTCTCTTGCTCTTGGTTTTGGCTATGGCTGGTGGCAGAGACCTGCTGCCAGGTGAGAAATAGGCAAGTTAGTGTAAAACCTACATCCCAGCCCCACGTCATGGCCATCTCTGCTGAGTTATGTATCGCTTCTGCTTTCCAGCACCCATACGTGACTTCACGTACACCCTTTGCCAAGGGGAGGGGAGTAGCCCTGTTGCAATGTAATGAAATAGTAGTACTCTGCCGGCCCGTTCAAATCACAGTTCAGCAGCTCCTGGTGCTGGAGGGAAGACTTTTCAGTGAACAGCCCTGAACTCTGCTGTGAACTCACCCTGTTATCTCTGAAACCCGTATAAGCTTTGAGCATCTACAGCATCCTCCAACAAGGACTTCTGGAGCGTAACAGGTTATCCGAAAACTTTCTCTTTGCTTTTCGAGCTTGTCACCTGTCAGCTCTGCACTGGAACACACAGCACTTCTGTACATGTGATCATTCCTGTGAGTGCCTTTTCTGGTTGCACTATCGCCTCGCTGAGCTGGGGAGCCCCAGACAGGACACGGTGCATCCAGCTTTGCAGGGTGGCACAGCTGTGCTGTGTCCTGTTCCCAGCTGCGCCACTGGCCTTAGTTCCCTGTCCACAGAGCTCGCTCTGGAGAGAGAGCAGGTGGCTCTGGGCTGAGCCCACCACTGCGGATGGGACATCGGGGTTGTTTTCCCCAGGCCTCCTGTTGTATCTCTGGCTGCACCTCCCAGTGCTCAGTGTCCGTCTGCAGCTGGCCACAGCTGGCCTGTACCTTTGCTTCTAGCTAAGTTGGCGGCTTTGGCAAATAACTGCCAGCAGCGCCCTTTCCATGTTGGCAGCATGTTGAATTACCCTGGTTCCTGCCTTCTGTGTGTCCGTTGGAGGATGTTCCCTCCTGTCCTGTGGCAGCTGAGCTGCTTTTTAACAGCTGTTTCCATGAGACCCTGCAAAATGCCTGCAAATAGACTAAACTGGGTCCCCATTTATGCATGAGCTACATGACTCCTTCAGTGAACTCCAGAGACCTCTGGGGCATCATTTTCATTTGCAAAAGCTGTTTCAGCTCTTTCTTCTGATGTCATGGTTGTCCTTGCATCACTGATGCCAGTGATGACTTGTAAGTGATGGGGTGCAGCTGAGTTTGCTGCACTGGATCTCCCCCCACACCACTGTAAATGCAGACGTTATGCTTCCCCCTCCCAGTTCTCCAGCACACAGCCATGTCCTGATCAAGTGGGGGTTGCTGTAAGGTCCTGGCAAAATATCTCATGGCTGGATTTGTCTCTTGTTTTCCCTCTGGTATTGGTACTTTGAACAGAGCCAAACTGGCAGAAGAGAAGTCTGGCTGTGGGGAGCCTCCTGGGAACAGGGATGCAGAGGCATCTCTGCAGCTTTGTGCTCTGCTGCTGTCACCACTGTCAGCTCTTCCTGTGGACCAGTCGCTGGCCGCTCATCTGTGCCAACAGGCTCTGGCCAGCATCCTCTTTCTGGGAAAGGATTTGTTTTAATCTTTTTTGAGGTGGTCTCAGATTTTTATTTTGGCCTATCTTTATTATATTTTCTTTTTATTCTGCCAGAGTTTGCCACTTCTTATCCCCTTCATTTGGAACCAGTTTAGCTGTCAGAGAGATGCTACAAGCAGACCCAGCTGCCCAGATATCTGCGCTCCTTTCTGGTACTTCCATAGCTTCTCTGGAGAAGTGGTTTGTGTTTGCTGTCAGCTCCAGTGGAGTCGCCCCCTTCACCATGCTCTTCAAAGATCTGGCTCTTTTCCTCCTCCTGATGTGGTCCCTCTTTAGCTGGGTGACCTGAAGTATCTCAGCACCTACCTGATGACAAGTACTCCCTGGCTGGCCACCAGCTGACTTTTCCAGTGCCCTCAGCATGCAAACAGATTTGACCTTCCTGTGGATTTGCAGTGGATCCTTGCTATGTATTTCCTATGGATCAATGCACTCCTAACAAGTCAGTCACCTTCCAAGGTCACGTCCTCGGTGTGCCACATCCTCTGCAACAAGGGTGCTTGCTCTCAATGTCCCTCTGACTGTGCTGCTTTTTTTGGGTGAATACAGACATCGCATTTTGGGAGGTTAAGGGCTGTGGGGACTGAGGGGAGCATTTGATTTCTGTGTTGACATGTGCTAATTTCTCCAGGGCAGCATGGCTGTGTCTTTTTCTCCAGGAGATGCTCAGGTGTTATAGGCAGGTGGGCAAATCTGGCAGCTCTTCTACACTTGGTTCCCCTCTGGACTGCTGGATACGTAAATTAAACCTCCTGTTCGTTTTTGCAGTCCCGTTGCTCTTAACCGTCTTGTCAAAGCTCTGTGAAACATGGGGATGTCTGTTCTCAGAAGTGCCTGTTGCTGCTGCCCACTGGTGCTGTCTTTCAGCGGCAGCGTACTCACTCTGCAGCTCTCAGTATTTTCTTGGCACAGTTGCAGCAGTCGTCTTGTATTATCCTCTTTGGCTTCAAGCTTGTAGTCTTGAGACACTATCAGTCATGAGTGCAGACAGAACAGGGTCAAACAGTCTTGCTAATAATTAGCATAGAAACAAGGAGAATGTAAGTAGTATCGAGCTTTGATTTGTAGGGTAGATGGTGTTTTTTTGGTATGGTCTTCTGCAAATGTTACTCCAGCGTGAGAGAGGACAGCTGTCAGTAGCCATGGCTCTGAAGTCAACGTGTCTCAGTCTTCACAGCTCCAAGCCTACCTGCGGCAAAGCCACAATCCCTGTCATCGTGGCCAGACCTGCACAGGACGTGCTAGTGGGCCGGTACCTGTCTTGTACGCGTGCGTTGTAAGCATGCATGCACACGCACTGCTGTACAGTACCCCTTGATGGAAATTATGGGCAGTGGGATTCCCGTTGGAGTTACCTCATGTTGGGTCAAGTCTTAATTTTGTGATTAAATCCTTTTGCATGGCCAGGTGTTTCCCTAATGCTTGCTCCTGGACTAGTTGATGTGCAGTGTGCAGGGTAATGCAGGGTGATGCTGCAGGTGTGTCAGCCGCCCTGGCTCGGTGCTGTGCCCCACTTCACATTCAAACACCTGTCTTCAGCTTATGGAAAGTACCGCTTCCTAGTGCCAGGTCTGATCCAAGCAGTAAATGCATTCAAAATCAAGGTTTGTTGTCTATACAGACTTTCCCTTACAAGCTGCCTGTAAAATGCCGGGTTCTCTACTTTCTTAAGGCAGTAATGTTTTGTTCTGGTCACTGGCTTCTGCTTGTGCCAGGGAAATTTCTAGTGCAGTTTCTGAGCAGAAAGCTTGCTGGGGTTGATGGCAAGCACAGCGCTTCCTAGCACTGCTTTAGCCCAGGCAGTAAACTCCAGGCTGATCTGGTCTGACAAGTTCAAGATTACCAAGGACATGAGCACTGCTGGCTTGCTCAGAAGTGAGCAAGGAACAGGGAGTCAGTCTGCAGCAGCTGCTCTCAGATAGACCTGAGTCCCTCGGGCCTCAAGAGGCTGTGGTTATAGTGAGCAGGGTTCCCTCCACTTCATCTCTGCCTCACATCCAACCTCCTGCTGCTGTTCTGCAGAGTTTTGTCAATGGTAGTTCGGATCTGGCCACCCCTTTGGGATGACTGAGTGGCATAGGATGGACAAGGCCAGATGGGGCTGGTTGGCTCTGGGACCAAGCCGTTGCTCAGCATCTGGTTTCAAGGGTGGCTGCAGGGCTGCCAGAGATGAGGCCGGACCTGAGCCCGGAGGGAACAACTGTGTGGAGACTGCTTTGTTGCCTGGGGCTAGACATCAAGCTGGGGTGCTTGGAGCCAGTTGCGGGTGCTTGGAGTGTCAGCCCCAGAAGGGGCTGATCCCCGGCATGACGTTCTCTGCACAGCCTGGTGGGATGCTGAAGCCATTTGTGCTTCCCTTGCAGGTGGTGCTTTGCTGCAGAACGGGCAGATGACGGCGGAGATCCAGGAAGAAGTGGCCTTGACCAACATGGGCAGCAGCTCGGGGGCCAACAAGCGGCACAGTGCTGCCGACAAGATGCACTTTCCACGTTCCAACCTGCAGACAATCACAACCCTAGGTATGCTGGGCCACTCTGGCCCTGACCCCACCCCAGCAGGAAACCCGTGGCTGAAACCCCAGCATGTCCTGGCCAGAAAACTGGATATGCTGGCGTGGCAGGGGTCCTGTGGCTGCTGGGCTGTCAAATATATACGCTGTCCTGATGTGTGCCATCTTCCCATGTGCTGCCCTACGCTTCCAGGCAGGGGGGAGTTTGGTGAAGTGTTCCTGGCCAAGGCAAAAGGTGCAGAGGATGGCGAGGGTGAAGCACTGGTCCTGGTGAAGAGCCTGCAGACAAGGGATGAGCAGCTGCAGCTGGACTTCAGGCGAGAGGCAGAGATGTTTGGCAAGCTGAACCACTGTAACGTGGTGCGGCTGCTGGGGCTGTGCCGTGAGGCAGAGCCACACTACATGGTCCTGGAGTATGTGGACTTGGTAAGGGCCCTGCCAGCAGTGCCTGCAGTGAGGGGGAGGAGGAGGGGTAGACAACAGGCGTGGGATCTGCAAGTGTGACATGGGCCGGGCTGGCAGCACAGGGCGTAGGGAGACCAGGCTGAGCTTACCACTGTGTTCCCAACATGTGGATGAATCTCGAGGGGAATGAGGGTCTCCTGCAAGACCTGGATATGCCTTCATCCTCTTCCACAGCCTCCTGATTTCTGGTTTATGTCCAGGACTCAGCTGGATAAGTTAAGTTAAGCTGTGGGACTCCATGCTGCAGAATGGCTGCAAATGCCAAGGGCTACTGTGGGGAGCATGGGAGAGAAATGAACTTGGGGCCTGAAAAACCTCCTGGAAACATCAGGCCTGCTTGCCCTGATCCTAGCCAGTTGAGGCCCAGAAATGAGATGCTGGCTTGCCCTACAGGGCAGGGACCAGGAAGACAGGCGGGGACTATGGCCCAGGAAATGAGGATCCGTGGGCTCCCCAGTGGTGGGCCTGCCACATCATGGGCGCTGCAGGGACCGATGTGACTGGTATCGAGGAGAGGTGCTGCCTCTGAGTTGCTGTCTGTCTCCCAGGGGGACCTGAAGCAGTTCCTGAGGATCTCCAAGAGCAAAGATGAGTCTCTGAAGCCGCAGCCCCTCACTACCAAACATAAGGTGACAGTGCAGCTTTGGAAGTGCTGTGGGGCCAGGGACCCCAAGGAGAGCGGCCATGGCTGACATCTCTCTGGGGTCAGGTGTCTCTCTGCACACAGGTGGCCCTGGGCATGGAGCATCTCTCCAATGGCAGGTTTGTGCACCGGGACTTGGCAGCCAGGAACTGCCTGGTCAGTGCCCAGCGGCAGGTCAAGGTCTCATCGCTGAGCCTCAGCAAGGATGTGTACAACAGGTCAGCTGGGAGCCTGGCAGGGGAATGGGAGGGGAGGGGATGGCACCCATCTCATTGCCTGCCTGTCCTGCCTGCAGCGAGTACTACCACTTCCGCCAGGCCTGGATCCCGCTGCGCTGGATGCCACCAGAGGCTGTGCTGGAAGACGAGTTCTCCACTAAGTCCGATGTGTGGTCCTTTGGGGTGCTCGTGTGGGAGGTCTTCATGCATGGGGAGATGCCCTACACTCCACTGGCAGATGATGAGGTCCTAGCAGGTATGCAGAGCACCTTGTGCTCTCCCTGGCATCGTAGCCCGCTTCCTTTCCCTGTGGTAGAGGGGGTCTGGCTGGGCTGCGTGACGTCCCGCCTCTTGACCGTGGTGCTGTTCTGGCTGGGGAGGCTGTTCCAGCCCACGTGAAGAGATGCTGCCCTCCCTGCACCCCGCAGAGAGGATTGTACCTCTTCCCAACTGCCCTTCGGGCTTTGCTTTTGTGCCAGGTCTGCAGTCGGGAAAGACGAAGCTCCCGCACCCCGAGGGCTGCCCTTCCCGCCTTGTCAAGCTGATGCAGCGCTGCTGGGCCCCCAGCCCTAAGGATCGACCCTCCTTCAGCGAGCTCGCCACCACCCTCGGGGACAGCCCAGCTGACAGCAAAGCCTGAGCATCCCGGCCCTTGCTGGGGAAGGACGCAGCAGGGTGGACAGGGGTCTGTAGGTGCCCGGGGAGCCCCTGGCATTCCTGCGGCCCCTTGCTGAGCCCGACCCCAATGCGCCAGTGAGCAGCTCGGCACCAGCAGCTGCTGGACTCAAAGCACAAGCCAGTGTACCCCAGCCCCCCCACCCCTCTCCTCCACGGGTCCCCAAAGACAGCCCTTGCTGCCTCTTGGTCTCCGCCTGCCCAGCCCGGCCCCCTCGGGCTGCTGGCGTGGATGGAGCACGGCTCCCCCTCACCCACCCAGAGCTGGGCTCCAGCACCAGGCTCTCCATCCCCGCTCGCCGCATGCATTATCTGCCGGCCCGGCCCGGCCTCTCTCCGTCCGTCTGTGCTAGGCATGCCTGCCTCCCCCACACCCCACGGGTGCTGTGCCAGCAGGAACACAAAGTGCCTGGCATATGAAGGAGCTCACTACCTTTCCCAACTACCCTGTGCCTTTTTTTTGTACGATGACTCTGGGCAGAGCCCCCTCTCCCTCTTCTTCTTCCAGAGTGCTGACTCCTCCTTACCATAGTATTTCTGTTACTGGAATGCAGCCTAGAGTGGGTTAGTTTGTTTGCTTGAGTGGAGGGTACCGCAGCCAAGAAGGGTTGGGTTTTTGTGTGCTGCTCTCAATAAAGAAGGCTTTTTTTTTGTTTGTTTTTTTGGTCTTTGTAAGACGCTGCTGTCAGATGGCTGTTTAACTGTTTTCCTCCACGTGGTTCCTGGGAAGGGTTGGAGGCTGCTTCCTCAGGCATGCCTCCTGTGTTTAACGTGTTTGCCCCCTTCCCACCTAGATCTGAGGTGCCATTCCCAGCCTGTCATGCCCCGAGGGAGCACTTTGCCTCAGTGCTTACTGTCCCTCTAGGCAGTCATGGGTTGCTGTCCCAGAGGGACATGTGTTTTGAGAAAACGTCCCTTTCAGACTCCCTGCAAGCAACTGCTTATGGACACACTGACAGGCTGCGGCCTCCCCGCCCCCCCCCAGTTCAGGTAGCCAAGCTTTTGTAGCAACTTGTCTCCGGTGTGGTTGGGTTTGTGCACCTACCCCTGTGGCCTGAGGCAGCTTTGCTGCTAGCGCTGGGCTGTGTTTTCACATGAGAGATTTCAGGTGCTGCTGCTTACAGGACTGAGGAGCTTGCAGGGCCAGGCCTGCATGGGGATACGGGGGGGCTGCTGCTGTCACATGTGGACCACAGCCCCCTCTCCTGTGCCAGTGGCCCTGAGCAATGGCAGGGTCCTGGCAGTCTCTCCTTGGGGAAGGAGAGGTGGGCAGATGATGCACAAGGAGCCCCAGTCCTCACAGCGTGCAGACGAGCCAAGCCTCGACAAGGCAGAGCTTTTCCCTTGGAGCCAGCATGGGATGCTGGGTTTGGCCAAGCTGCAGACCAGCAGTTTCACTTGCTGTGCAGCTCAGGGTTGGGAGGCTATAGAGAAAGATCTTGAGCTCTTCCAGGAGGCTTACTGGGGCTGGACTCGAGGCTGGGGGACAAGCTGCATGACGGAAATTCATATTGGATATCAGGAAAAATGCTTCTCCCCAAAGGTGGTAAAGGTCTGAGACAGCCCCGGAGAAGCTGTGGGATCTCCCATCTTCAGAGATGCTCAACCATCAACCAGATATGCCCCCAAACAACCTTATCTGGTTTGCTCTGCTGTAAGTAGGGATGGACCAGAAATGTCCAGGATCCACATCTGCTACCCAGAGAGGCTATGGAGATGCTGGAAGGTGAAGGGGACTCATTTCCTGGAATGTGTTAGCTGGCTCTCAGCTCAGATCTGGTCTGAGGCTCAGGAACAGGGTCAGCTGGGCCTGTCTGGGGGCAAGCAAGTTTGCTGACTACGGAACGGAGTTATCAGAAGTGTTTGTCCCTTCCCCAACAGCTGTGATGTCTTGCAGCTAGGAGCTGTGGAGTCTCCCCTGGCCAAGGCCTCTTGGTGAGCTGAGATGAGGCTGTGGCTGGCTGTTGGGCCCCTCTCTCCTCCCCAGACCTGTTGTTCCTTCTCGTAGTGGGCTTGGCAGCAGGTTATTGCCACCCTGCACCCTTGCTGCCTCCGTGACCCTTCTCCAGATGGCCTGGCCACAGCCTGGGGCTGGTGGCATCATGCACACTGGGAGGAACTGTTATGGACAGAGGTCTTCGGATGTGCCTTCTCTCCCCTTCGCAGCTCCATGTTCCTCTTGCCACTCCTCCCTGTTCTTCCCAGCATGTACGCAACCCTTTTGAAGCGTGCAAGTGCCCTAGCACCGCTACATTACACGCTCTCCAACTTGCAAGTGACGTCTCACATGTGTTTGCCATTTTTTTCATGTCCTTTTGTTCCATCTCTCCCATCCATCCCATTCCTGTGGACTTTCCTGCCTGCTGCCCTACATTTCAGGCAGGATGGCTGTGCACTGTGGGCTGATTCCTGCAGCCAAGTCACTAACGAATGTGTCTTGTCTTGCCTGCGTGTCCCTGTAGTATTTACCTCTAGAGCACATCTTGCCTCAGAAATAGTCCCAGCTGGCTCTGCAGCTGCTTCCTTGGGCATTTGTGGATAGATCGTATCGGAGCCTGTCACTCAGTCCTTCTAGCTGGACCAGCATTCCCACACTGCAGCATCACGTCTGGTCCCTCAGCAGAGGTTTCCCACTCCACCCTGGTCATTGGTGCTCTTCCTCAGAGGCTGGCCGGGAGGTGAGGGGCAGGTACGGGCAGTTCTACAGCATCAGCTGGCAGACATGCCAGCAAGTGACCTCGAGTCCCTGCCCCGGGCGAAGGCCACCTGCATATCGGACAGAATGGATAATCCCTTGTGCTCCCACCTTGCTGCCCCGTGTTGGACATGACAGGCAGAGTAGCAGGGTTATTGCTGTGCTTGCTCAGAATGCTCCTGGGTGGGCTGGAGGTGGAGCCGGCCACCATCCCTCGTGGTGGCCTAGCCAAGCAGCATCTCTGTGAGGCCACTGCTAGAGAACAGAGATGCCAAGGACTTCTGGAGTAACATCTGTGCTGTGCCAACTTCATGCATGCAGGTGTACCTCTGTACTGGGAGGGAATGATGTGGCTGCAGTGGGCTGGTTCTGTGAGCAGTGTCAGAACGGAGTGCTTGGCTTTATTCCAACACATCCTGGGGACGCAAGTGCCTGTTTACTGTGCAGTCAAGACCCGGTGACTACAGGGAAGCGCCCAAATGGAAAGGCACCAAAGCTAAGAGAAACTCCAGACCCAAAGGATGCAGGAAGACAGGGGTTGGGATTGTGTATTTTTGGGAGCAATATCATGAAAAGTTCTCTGTCCCTGAGGACAGGACAGATGTTGGTCAAACTAAGAGGAAACAGTAGGCTGAGCCAATACAGTCCTGGCTAAATGTGGTGGAGGAAAGCAGAGCCCCAGCAGGAGAACGAGAGGACATGGGCAGTTGAGAGGAGGGTGGGATCCAATTGCCTCAGCCCAAATAGAAGGAACATTTGAAAAAAGAAAAAATCTTGGAAAAGGAACACAACCTGTGGTATCCAGGGCCAGAAAAAACAGCACGGCTCTCTCAGAGCAAAGGTCCACCTAGTGGGCCAACAGCTGTGGCCGAAATCAAACATTTACTGAGCAGCGTAAGAGGGTAGCAAGCAGGTATGCACTGTCCCAGCTACAAGTCCCTAAAACGTAAGGACCTCCAAACCAGGCATTTCCAGTAGTCCCTGATATTTTTTCTTGCCCGAAAGTTATCCAGGTTCCCCTTACACCTATGCATGCTTTGAGCATCCCAGGTCACTGAGCACACAGATCCATTATGCGGCTTGAAGAAGGACTTTGTTTGCTCTGATTTCATCTGCTGCCCCATGGCTCTCGTGCAGCTCTGTCAGGCACCTGTGGGGGAACTAATGGGCTTTAGTGGTCCTGAGCAGCTTCACCTGGGACCTCCCACCCTCTTGAGCTGCATTTAAGCTCAAGCCTGGGCTTTCAGTTTTGTTTTGAGCAATCTTGCAGGTGTTCTGTTTTGGTCTTGCCTCTAGCTCTGTCTTCTGTGCATCTGTTGTAGCCTTATTACCCAGTCCTGATTTTGGCCCTCTCTCCTGACCAGATACTGGACTTGGTTCGTCACTTTGCTTTGTGGATGGACCCTGTTACCAACAATTTACTCTGCTCAGGTGCTGTGGGATTATGCCTGTTGGTGAGGACATAGGTACCCTGAGGTACTGGCTAGTCCCCCCCCACGCGGAGCAGCCCCACTCGCACTGCCTCCTGGTATGAAGGGCAGAAGCACCCCTCTGCTGACGAAAAAAAGCACATTAAGAAAGGCCTTAAATCCATTTTACATGTGCAGCAGTACCTCCAATCTAGTTGTTACTGCTCCTAGAAGGGATTTGGCTGTTAAAAAAGAGCATCTACCTGTACTCAGCAGCAGTCAAAAAAGCAGCTGAAGTATCAATGGCAAGAAGATCTGCAGTAACAGGATGGAAACCATCACGACCCCAGTGTTGAGTACAGAGGGTGTTTAATAGTTTTCCAGTTGAAACAATGGACAAAGAGCTGGAAAAGGATGAGAAAGGGCTTGTTGCAATGGCCTGGAGGAGGATTGCAAAGGGAATGTGGAGGGCTGGGACGATGCTGGGGGCAACTGGCAGCAGGGCCCATGCTACAGTGGAGCTGGCACAGGCAGCAGCTTGTCTGGAGGGATCCTCGAGCGTAATCAAGTAAGGGGCTTTCGTGGCACTGTGGCAAGTGCTGTGCATACAGCTACGTAAGAAAAGGGTTAGAAATGTGAATTTTATGGGTGGGGGGGTTGTAAATGAGAACAGCCCTGAAAATAAAATGGGACTGTCAAGTGTGCGAAAACCTGGTTTAAGATGCTTTCGACTGCCACAGGGGGCTGGTATGGTGAGGGAGGCCCAATGTGACTGGTAACTTGCGTCCTGTGGATGATGGTGGCCTGAGGACAGGGCTCGGCTCTACCCTGTGCGTCTGGCCACTTTAGTGAGAGATCAGCATCCCAGGAAGCTCAGAGGCAGGCTGACGCTCTGGTCCTATTCAGCGCAGAAGTGGACCAAGCATCTCAGAAGGCATCCCCGAGATGAGGCTAGGGAGGGAGAGGGTGGCAGCAGAAGGGCTGAGCCAGCCCAAAATGAGCCCGCTCTCACCTCTTGCCTGTGCAGCTTCTCCCGCAGCCTGGCGAGCAGAAGGCCTCCACTTGGCCCTGCAAGCAAAAGGCCCAGGGGAAGGGAGAAGGAGGGAGCGTGTAGCAGCCTCGCGGGCAAGAGGAGCCCCAGCCCTGGGGTACCTGTGGTGGTTGCACGCTTGTGCTGTGCAGGTGGACCAGCCTGGCTCTGGCTGTCAGATCCACATGTCAGTTGCTCTCAGCGTAAGCGGTGCCTCCAGCCACACAGAGGGTCTTGCTGACCCTTCCTCAGCCTGGTGTGACGCAGCAGGGCCTCCATCTCACCTGTGCCAGGTGTAGTTTGCGCTCAGCTCGAAGGGAGGGTGGCCAGGCCATGTGATGGGAGGCATGTGAGTCCCAGCAGCCCTGCTGGGAGCTATAAATGGCATGTGTGCTCACTGGAGGAGCATGGCTGGCGGGGAGGAGGGGGAGGTGGCAGCAGCAGCGAGGGGGGTGTTTGGTTTTGCAGTTACTCCCTTGCTCTGTAGGAGGTTGGCCCTAGAGAGTGGGAGACAGCTGTGATGGCTGGTGGCAAGCATGCACGTCCTCTGAGTGATGAGGCCGATATGGAAAGGGCTTGTGCAAGCTGCAGAACCCTCCGTGGGGCACCCAGGAGGCAAAATGGGTCTGTGGCAGGGCCAGTGCTGGCAGAGGTGAGGTCTCGCCCTGGGTCGCAGCTCCTGTTTGTAGGACAGGGTGTGGGAGAGCCCCTTCATTAGCCCAGGATGTGGCTCTGCCTGCGCTCCCAGCTGCGAGCTCCAGGATCCCTCCTGCACCCTTGCAGCCTGCCTTGCAGCCGGCTGTCCTGCCTGCGTGGGCTGCGTCCCTCTGCTGCAGAGGCCCTGGTCTGTACCCGAGCGGAGGCCGTAGCCTGTGCCATCTGCGAGGGACCCTCCGAGGCGCAGGGCCGGGCGCTGGGGCCAGCCCAGCTGCGTGCCCAGGGAGCAGCTTACAGGTCCCTGCCCCACCCGCGCGTGGCTGGGGTGCAGGACCCCGCTCCCTCCTCCCGCGGGCTCACGGTGGCTGCGGCCCGTCCTGTCAAACGGGGACCCTTTCTCTTCTGAGCAGCTGCCGGCTCCTGCTTGGGCAACGCGTGTGTCCGTCGCAGCCGCCCAGCCCTGCGCCCCGCGTGCCCCACAGCGCTCCGGTGGCCCCCAGCCCCCCGGTGCTCCCCTCCTGGCCCC
>JAVJGI010000035.1:34358623-34374898 GCA_035590275.1 Ibycter americanus
GCCCCAGCCCGCCGGTCGGCGCCGGGGGTGGGGGCCTCGCCGCGGCGGTGCTGGAGTGCAGCCGTGCTCGGGGCTGGGGAGACTGAGGGGGGAGTCTGGGTCCCTGCCCGGCTGCCGTGCCGGTGAGGTGAGAGAGGTAGCGGAGACCCCTGAGCTGAGCAGCATCCTCTCACACGGCAGGAGGAGGCATCCAGACGTGTCTGGAGGAGCAGGTGGGATTTCCAGAACGGGGACAGCCAGTGTCCCCATGTCCTTAGGCTACTTTCCTGAGGGGACCGCTCTTTTCCTGTGGCCTCTTGGCACCTACGTCCCCTAAGGGCGGGCACGCAGTGTCGGGCACTTTGACCTGCAGGGAACTCATCTTGGGTTGCTTTTAGAGGCCGTGGTTCCTCTGGGGTGACAAGGAGCCAGAGCTGGCGTGACCAAAAGGAGGGCTGTGTTGGGAGCACAGGGACGTGCCGGGGACTCTCGTCCTGCACTCTGTGTGTCCCTGCTGTCTGTGACTCTCCATTCTTCCCTTGTGCTGCTGGCAGGCCTACGAGCTCTCCACGCTGACTGGCACTCAAGTCCTGCTGCTGGTGGCCAGTGAGACAGGCCATGTGTACACGTTCGCCACGCGGAAGCTGCAGCCCATGATCACCAGTGAGACGGGGAAGGCATTGATCCAAACGTGCCTCAACTCCCCAGACTCGCCCCCGCGCTCGGACCCGACCACCGACCAGCGCATGAGTGCCACGGGCTTTGAGGAGACGGACCTCACCTACCAGGTGTCTGAGTCGGACAGCAGCGGGGAGACCAAGGTAATGTTCCTGTGTTCAGCCACATGCCTGGGCACCCTGGGCTTGGGGGTGCACGAGCTGTGCTGGGAGCCCTGAGCATCCCCAGCCTTCCTTGCTGAGCAGCTTGGGAAGCAGAGGATGGGTTCCCCTTTTGCTGTGGCTCCAGCGAGCTCATGCCACGACCTCTCGGGGCTGGATCCTTCCCTTGGCAGGAGGTAGCAGTGATTTGGAGAGGGAGGGAAGTGGGTGGCAGGTGTCCTGGCCCTGGCCTTTGCAGCAGGGCTCCCTGCTGGCCCGGCCCACCCCCCTGGCCAGCTCTCAGTGCTGTTATCTCTCCCCGGGCGTCTCCATGCTCTTGCACTCATTGATAAAAATTTGATTCTGCCTCCATGGCCTTATAAGGCCTGGTTTCCCTCGCCAGAGTCCCTGGCAGGGCCCCTCACATTCCTTATAAGCTGCAGCTGTCTCTTGCTTTGGTGCTGTTTTGGAAGGGGGCAGGGAGGACATGGGGAATGGAAACATTTGGCTGGACCGACCATTTCTGCTCCCTGCCCGGTGTCCCTGCAGACGCTGGCCTTTGCCTGCCTGTGTTACTCGTGGCCTCTCACCCAGGGTGCTACAGGGGGCCTGCCCATGGGCGCAGAGTCAAGCAACAGCCCCTTTCTGCTGGAAGGGCCCTGTCTTGTCCCTGCACCCGCTGGTGCTGTTCCTCGGAGCTGTTGCAAGAAAGCTGGCTCCCGTGTCCCTGCTGCTTCCTCTGCAGGCTGGTGCTCAGGTCTGCTTGGAGATGGGAGGCAGGGGAGCTTGTGCTGCAAGGCTGAGGCGACATGCTGTGCTGGGGGTCTTGCCCACAGCTTGCCGGGCTTGTGTGGAGTGCTGTTGGGTGCTCTGGGTTGCTGCAGCTCTGCTGTACCTGTGCCCATGGCATGGGTGCCGGGTTTGCTGCAAAAACACCCTTCCAGGTGAACGGCAGCCTTGCTCTAGGAGCCCTCCAGCCACCTGTATGCGAGCCACAGCAGCATCCTTGCCATACAGTAGCCACTAAGCGTTAAGCAGACAAAACCTGGAGGGAAGGGTGTTTGAGATCTCTGTGCTGTAATCCCAAAGGCAGCGAGTGCAGCCCTGAGGCGTGCCCAGCATGTTGCCTGGGGCTGCAGGGGTGTTCAGCTGCGTGTTTGTGCCCTGGGGCTGCAGGGGTGTTCAGCTGCGTGTTTGTGCCCTGTGGCAGTGCAACAGCTCTGGTCACGGTGCCACTGGGTACGCGGCAGCCGTGATTCCTCTGTGCCCTCTTCCCCACGTGTGTGCAGTGCTTTACCAAGCAAAAACTTATTGCTGCGGAGCCCTGAGAGACATCAGCAGTCCCAGAGATCCCCTTAGGCAGAGGAGCTGTGATGGGCCAAGGTGCTGCTGGCCAGAGAGCTCTCTGCTGGAGCCCAGAAGAGTCCCTGGGAAGGCTTCCTGCTGGTGGGAGCCCAACAACAGCCCTGGCTGTCCCAGTCTGCCATGACTCCCATGGGTGCCTCCGATTCCCTAGCGTGAGTTGTGCCAGCCCTTTCCAGTAGGCCAAGGAGCCCATCGTCACCAGCAGTTTCTGCCTTGAGTAGCCTGTGTTTGTAAGGACTTGTGTCTCTTGGCCTTCTCCTGGATAAAAAGGCAAGTCCTGTGGGCATCCTGTAATGAGACAAATTACCCATGCCTGGAGGGATTTGGAGGTGTAGGAAGTGCTGTGCATGGCAGCGGACCTGACGCTGGCGGGGGGCTTGTTCACATCATGGCACGTAAGGTTTTCCGTGAAAATACTGCCAGGTGGCCCCAAAGGAAGTGTGCTTTTGGGGTGCAGTTACTCTGCAGAGGAGATCTTCTTAGTGCAACTTCTCAACTTTTCTGCAACCCTGCAAGCTCCATCCCAGTACACGAGCGGTGATGTGTGGGGTGCATTTGGCTGCAGCCCTGTCTGCTGCTTGACATTCTGGCTAAACCCCCCTTTGACCTGCTGAAGGTTCTTGTCCTTGGCAAACCCCAGAGCTGGGGGCAGTCCCGCCCTGACCTTTGCCAGTCCTGCTGTGCCTTCTGCGGGGCTGGGAGCCTGGTTTGATGTGCTAGCAGAGGTCAGCCCAATTTGGATAGACTGAGCAGCCCCGTGAGGGTGAAGGGAGCCTGTGGGTGGGCCGTGGCAGGCGGCTGGCATCCTGGCTGAGAGGTGGGTGGTACGCAGGGCTGGGTTACCGGTGCCTCACTGAAGGAGACAGCAGGAAATAAAGTGCCCGGACTGTCAGGTCCAGCCACATAGGATGCTCTGGGAGGGTTGGGCAGTTGCTTCGTGGCCTTCCTGAGAACTCTGCTTCCTGGATCTCTGTATGTACAAAACCTGCTTGTGTTCAGCTGCTGCAGAAGAGTGGGCAGCAATGCAGCCAGGCAGTTACCTGCAGTCAGCAGCCTGCTGGTATTCCTTTGCGCTACAGCCAGCAGCAGCTACGAGATCCTCCTGCTGTGCCAAACCCAAACTCCCTGCCATGGAGCTGGGCTCAGGCTACAGCTGGGACTGGGGCATGCTGTACTTTCAAGATAACAGCTATATCCTCACAATGATACTGTCGTGTGCTGATCTTTCTGATCTTTTCTCGGCCCCAAAGGAATCAGTGCCCTCGTGTAATCTCTTGGGGGTGGTTGTGTGGGGGAGAAGAATTTGGAGGGAGCTCAGAGGCTCTAGACTGGAGTGAGAGCATGGGAGTAGCACTGATCTGGCCATCTCTTTTTAGAGTGGGGGGGAAGGGTGGGACTTCCTGCCCCATCTGGAATGCAGACCAGGTGTTGGAGACCACTTTGGGATTTCCCATGTACTTCCAAGGCCGGTTGTCCTGCAACGTCCGTGTAATAATTTTAGCTGGGGGGTCTGGGCCATGCTGAACAGTGTTGTCCTAGGCAGTCCCCAGAAATTGTGGAGTGGGATCATTTCTGTCCCCCAGACCCTGCTGCGGTCCAGGATGGGCATCTGATGGTCTGGGCCACGCATACCCTGTGGTCCATTCATGCTGTATAGCATTTACCGAGTGTGCACAGTGGTGTGGATCTGTGCAGGCACCTTGTGCTGCTATGCTGCATCTCTCTGCTGTGTGTTGATTCCCCAGGCACTGCTCTGTGAGCTGTGGTGGGGAATGGATGTGCAGCTGGATCAGGAAGGGCCTTCAGGGCTGGTGTGCTGCCTCAGGGCTTGTACCTGGCACCTTCTGCTGAAGGTGACCCATGACTTGGCTCCTGTTGAAGGCTGGCCTCCTGCGTGTAGTCTGGGCTTTACAGGGTGCTGGGGAATGCCAAGGTACCCAGGGGCTCTGAGGCATCCCAGACAGGCGTAGGGAGAAGGCAGTGGGTGTCCAATCCCAAAGTCTCTCCCAGTGCTCTCTCTGTGCTGGGAGCTATTGCTGCAGCCCGAGAAACACAACAAAGACGGGAGGAATGGGAGTCTCACCTGTAGCAGAGTAGGGAGGGCGGAGATGGGGCATGTATGGTTTGAGCCTGCTGGCACCGCGTCCCTCCCAAGCACCTTTGGTGCTCTGATCAGCCTGAGGTTTGGCCTTGTACTTCTAGGGAGTCCTGGGAATCCTGCTGAGCAGGGTGCTGTGAATCTTTTGGGATGCCCCCTCCAACCCTGAGAGCAGGGAGTGTGGGGGGATGCTAAGTGCCCTGGCTGCTTGGGGACTGTATCTCAGGGGTGTACAGCTTCAGGAGATGTACACCTGGGGATGAGGGAGTCCGGCTTTTCCAGCTGGGCATGGGACCCACCCTGCTCTGCTATGGTTCCCATGGCCTAGTGGGCTGGGGGGAGCTCTGCCCTGTCACCCATGTGGGGAGGGCACCTACAGCCTCTATGTTCCGTGTGGGATGGCAGGAGTTTGTGGTTGAGCTAATGGAAAGTGCCTCTGCTGGGCTCCGCTCTGTTATCATGTGCCTCTTCTAATTCGGACTTGAGGGACCGCGGTGCCAAGGCGGAGGGACGTTGCTCTCCCCCCTCCCCAGGCCCTGGGGCACAACTGAGTGCCCAGGATTGGCTCCCCCTATCCAAAATGGGTTGCCTTCCCTTTTTTAGTTGTTCGTTGAGCTGTGAATTCCTCGTTCCTGGCAGCTTGACAAGCTGGGAACAAGGCTTAGCACGTGGGAGAGCTGGGCCCACCAGCCTGCAGTGGGAGGGGTGGGAGTGTGGTAGCCTTAACTCTTCCCAGACACGCTGGCAGCTGTGGCAGGGCACGGGGACAGCAGGTCCCTTGTGGCCTGTGGCATAGTCTCCTGTGGAGCAGTGTATCTGCAGTCTGCTCTTGGCTAGGTGAGCAGGACAGGAGAGAAGCCGTGGAGACCCTGGGTATCCAAAAGGGGGATTGGAGGAAGGGGGCATGCTAGGTGAAGTATGACTGCTGGGACAGCAGGGATCCGGCTTGGTTGGTTCCTGCAGATCCAAGCCGTGTCCAGGTCCAGCCACATGCTTTGCGGCTGTGGAAACTGGGCTGTTAGTGCCCTGCAGCCTGGCATACGCGTTCCTCCCTTGTTGCCAGGCCGAGGAGGCAGCCTCCTGGGCTAGCCTTGGCCTAGCACAGGGCACTGTTCCTCCTGGTGCTCGGCTCTCCTGGTGATGCTGTCCTCAGACGGACACAGAGCTCCGACGCTTCTTGTGGGACCTGTGGTGCATGCTGGCTGTAGCTGATGCGTAGGGTCCCTCAGAAGTATTTGCCCCTTGCTAGTGGACTGGCAAATGGGTGCTTCCCCTGGCTGGATTCTCCCCAACCCCTTTGCTCCAGCAGATTTGTGGCGGTGTTCACCAGGGCCTGCCAGAGCAGCAGGCAGGGCTGGTTTGGATGTCCCTGGTGTCTAGGGCTGGACTTACTCCCCTCTCTCTTGCTGCTTTTGGTGTACAGCTGCCTTTAAGAGCCAGTTCTGGGCTTGTTCTTGGCCATGTGCTTCCTGCCATAAGGGAAGTGGTGTGTGTGTTCCTGACAGGAGACAGTGTGTTTGCCTTTACGTCTGTCCCTGCAAGGACTGCTTTTGCCTGTTGTGTGCCAGAAAGACGCTGTTTTCTTCTTAGAGGCTATGAGGACTCCTGGGGAGGGGAAGGGTTGCTTCATCCCCTGGTGTCTTTCAGGGAAGTCTCTAAGGGGACCTGTGTGGCTCTGGGCTCGTATCCAAGGCTTATGCTGAGCTCTCTCCAGCTCTTCTCATGCTGCATTACTGGGCACAGTCTCCTCATGTTTGTACAAGCTACTCCTCTCTGCTACCCTGGCTCTGCTCCATGCGCTGGCAGCAGGCTGTCAGGGTATGGTTTAGTGTGGGGATGCAACCTATGGAGCCTGGTTTGGTCTCACGGGCAAATGTTGACTAGGTCCAAGGGCTGGACTGAGCTGTCACAATTTCTCCTTCCCCAGGATGCACTGAAACCAGCGTTCACTGTCACCAACCTGCCGGGGACAACGTCCACCATCCAGACAGCCCCCACCACCTCGACCTCCATGCAGGTCAGCAGTGGCCCGTCATTCCCCATCACAAATTACCTGGCACCAGTGTCTGCCAGCATCAGCCCCAATGCCGTCACCAGTGCCAACGGGACAGTGCTGAAGACTACTGGAGCCAGTGCAGTGACATCTGGGGGCCTCATGCCGATACCCACCGGCTTCACCCTCATGTCAGGTCAGTGCCTTTAGGGGCTGAGGACTGCATCCATCTGTCTTTGCACCTGGAGTGTGTTGCTGCCCTCTCTGGAGGAGAGGAGACCTAGTGGCAGGAGGAAGCAGAGTGGTTGCTGCTGTAGGGTAAAGCTGGCTGGGATTCCTTACTTGAGCCCAGCCAGGCCAGTGGCTGGAGAAGGGTCATGTAGTGGCTGTTTCTTTAAGAGTACTGCTAGCTGGCCCTGCTGCTGGGAAGGGCACAGTGGCAGGGAGCTGAGCTGGGACCCCAGGGCAGCACCGAGAAGCCTGGAGGGAGTGAAAAGAGCTGGTGGTGACAAAGCCTTTCTTTCTCCCTCCTTTTGGCAGGTGCTTCCCTTTCTCCGGGGACCCCTACCATTCCTCTCACTCAGTTACAACCGCACTCCCTGACTCTTTCCAGCCAGCAGGGCCAGGTGGTCACGGGTATGGCTGGACAGCTGCAGCAGGCACAACAGACAGTCTTCCGCTTCCCTGCCAGAGCTGGAGGGCAGATCGTGTCGCTGACAGGTCAGCACTCGCTTCTCCTCCGCTTGCTTGAGGTGGGGGGATTGAAGTGTCTGTGGGGGTCCTGGTCCTGGCCAGAGAGCTGACCCCCCAGCTGAGGTGGGAGCGCAGAGGAGGCAGAGCACAAGGCACCCTGGCTGTGGCTGTAGGGGAGAGGTGGGAAGACAGGGCAGAGAATGCTTGGCGGAGGCAGGAGCAGCATCCTGGCGGGTATAGACCAGGGGAAGCTGTGGATTGTCAGTGTCCTGCCCCAGGGTTTGCCCTGCGGCTGGCAAACACAGAGGAGACAGGTCCCTGGTGCAGCTGTGCTGAGGCTGAACTGTGCTGCTAGGAGGGCCGATGGAAGGAGACCACAGGGGCTCGGATGCCCGGTGGATGTTTCTCGAGTGCTGGCGTTTGGCTCTGAGCAGCTGCCCTTGCTTTTGTACTTAGATCTGCAGTCGGTCACCGAACCACAGTGCAGAGGGTAGATTAAGAGACCCAGGGTAGAGGAGGAAGCGATGCTGCTGTGCTGCCTTGTGTGCATTGTCCTTTTGTAGGAATTTCTTGTTGCGCTGAGCCGAGGCTCTCCAGTGATGTACTGGGGCTGGACATGCTCCTGGCCGGAGTTTCAGAGCAGGGCTAGGCTCTGCTTTGTGGACAGTCATCAACCTGAGGACCTGCACTGAGAGTGAGACAGTGTATCTTTAGTGTCCTGCCTGTTTGTGCCCCAGTCAATGGGTCTGATAACCTGCATGGTTTCTTGGAGCCTTTATGGTTCCCATGGGCCCTGGAAGGCAGCGTGATCCCATGCAAGGTGACTGGATTTCCCTTGTGATCTGGAGGAGCTATGGGAATAACAGATGTGGGTCTCTGGTGTGGAGAGTGGGAGATGCCCAGCCTGAGCAAGATGGATGGTGATTCCTGCTCTCTGGCATCTCTCACTCTTCCCTCCAGAGACAGGACCTGAGCTGGAGCGGGGCTTTCTGTGCTGAGCCCCATCTCTGGAGCTGAAGAGCTTTGCAGCGAGTGGGCTGGGCTGGAGGCTGTGTGGCTGTGCCCCTGCAGCTCTGGGATGCACACCTTGCAGCCCAGTGGTCTCTGATCCCTGTGTAGGGCACTGATGGCCGTGAGATCACAAGGTAGGCAAAATAGCTGTTCCCCAAGTGCCCTGGGGAGGATGGAGCTGGGCTCCAGAGTGTGAAGGCAGTGGGGCCCAGCTGGCCTAGGCATCTGGGCTCGCACAGTTCTGCTTGGTGCAGTGAGATGGTCCTTGCGGGGCTGGCTGAGCACGGGCAGCGCTGGGGGCATGCACTGGACCCTCTCCTCCTGTCATCATCTGTGCTGTGTCTTGATGGAGCCAGGGAGCGGTGAGGAGGGCCCCAGACATTCCTGAGCCATGCCTGGGAGCTGGGCAAAAGCTGCTGTGGCCTTTCCTTTTCTCTCTGGAGCCCTGCAGGCCAGCTAACTCCTCCTCGGCCCCTGTGTGCCAGGAAGGAGCAGGTTTTGGCTTGCTCTTCGGGGCAGGGCCTGGTTTCTGCCACGTGCTGCTCTCGGCTAGCCTTCCCCAGTGCAGTGCAGAGCCGCGCTGTGAAGCTGTACATGGCCAGGGGAGGACTGGGGGACTTGCGCGGGGCCCAGAGTGCCTGTATCCCCGCTGAGCCAGGGCCTCACGGGCTCCTCTCTCTCCCCAGGAGGCACAATGGCCCAGCAGGTCCCAGTCCAGGCGATCCAGGTGCACCAGGCACCGCAGCAAACGTCTCCCTCCAGTGACAGCAGCACTGACCTTACCCAGACCTCTTCCAGCGGAACAGGTAATCGGGACATTATGGTAACCGTGTTCTGCCTTCCTGACCACTGCTGGTAACGGCCCACACCAACAGACTTCACGCCTGCTCCCTGCCCAGGACCCTTCTTCAGTTCAACTCTCTCCCAGTCTTTCTGACTGTTTCCCAGGTGTATTTGTCCCTGTTACCTGCCCCTGTGCTGCGTTGTATCTAGGTAGATGCTGCTGTCCATGGGGCACCTTATGAGGGATTTCAGATACATCATCTGCTCTTACTTGCAGCATGGAGCTGGGAACGGGTTGCCCAGTTCTCAGATGGTTTCTTAGCCAGCATTGCACCTAGCACAAGGCATTGGCTCACATCTGCTTGAGTTTTCTACTGTATGTGCAGAGAACACCTCTGTTGTCAGCGAAATCCTGAGTTCGGGTGCCTGGACGCAGGCTGAATCCAGTTCAACAGCTTTATTAAAGCTTTATCAGGAAACTTGTATCTCAGGATGAATTCAGTCCTGGGATATTTGGCTACTGTGCTTTTCTGCCCTCTCATACTCACCCATGAAAGGAGAGGTTTGAGCTCTCTTGCCTGTTCCCTGGGGCTTTTCACCAAGAGCTTGGGAGAACAAGATGGGTGTCTCCATGTACCCGCTGCTTCGGGACAGCATGCCAAGAGTGACTGAGGGAAGGGGTGCTGAGTGAACGTGTGAGTGTAGCAGAGTTCTTTCATGTGGCTCACATGTAGTCTGTCCTGGTGCCAGTGACCCTCCCGGCGACCATCATGACATCGTCTGTGCCAACCACTGTGGGTGGCCACATGATGTACCCCAGCCCACATGCGGTGATGTATGCGCCCACATCTGGCCTTGCGGACGGTGGACTTGCAGTCCTCAATGCTTTCTCACAGGCGCCCTCAGCGATGCAGGTGTCCCACGGCCAGGTCCAGGATCAGGGTAAGACGATTGTCTGGGTCAGTGCTCCCTTAAGTGCTCTGATACCCTAATTTTTCTTGTCTCGCATGTATTTATGCTGTATGTTAATTTCAGAGAATTTTCTTCTAAGCAGTCCTTGTGGCTGTACAAAGGCCTGGCGAGGGTGATGCTTGATGTGTGCTTTTAGATCTGGCCATTCTCCTTTGAAAAGGGTTGCTTGATCCATTTGCTGGGGAAAAAGGGTGAAGGTTGCTGAGATGGGTAGCATATGGGGCAGACAGTGGAGGGCTCTAGGAGGCCCTGGAGGGGACATGTGGTTGCATGAGGGGGCAAAGCAGCATGATTGATTGAGGGCTTGTGCCTGCTTCTCCCGGCATTTGGAAAACTAGCACATGTGGCTTTCTCCTGGGATGCCTCCTTGCATGCAAACGGGCACCTTCATCCTCGTGGACCTTAGGGAGAGGACCCATGGGGTAGCACTGTTTAAGGGATGGTGTCATTTGTGCTCTCTCTCTCTGTGGCAGGTGGCGTCCCCCAGGTTTTCCTGACAGCCCCATCAGGCACCGTTCAGATCCCAGTCTCAGCTGTCCAGCTTCACCAGGTAGGCACAGATGTGTTCAGGGGGTGTCCTTGCTCTGCCCCTGCCCCCACATCCTTTGTGGGTCTGGGCAGACCTGGGCCCTTGGGTGGGGCCAGTCCTTGAGTCTGGGAGGGTTGTCAGTGCCAGCCAGCCTTGGGTGAGGAAGTCTTGCCCTCCTCGGACAGGTGCCCAGAAAGGACAGTGCCACCGTAGCTGCTGGTGCCCACAGTCTCAGGGCATGCTGTCCCCCAGTGCTTCCTCCTCCCTTTTCTCTGTAGATGGCTGTCATCGGGCAGCAGAGCAGCAGTGGTAGCAGCCTGACGGAGCTGCAGGTGGTCAACTTGGACACCTCACACAACGCCAAGAGTGACTGAGAGGCCTCTGTTGCCGGCCTTGTGCTGTCCCTGGCTTGTTGTGCCAGCACTGGGGCTGGTGGCAATTCCTTCTCATACAGACTGCACCAGTTATTTATTGTTGCCTTTTCACGTTTCCTTCATCCACACATGCACACACACACACACGCACCCACACACACACACATACACACAGGCATGCGCGTTGGGGCGCAGGACCCACCTGGGGTGGAGCTGTGCTGGGGCTATGCAGGGCTTGGGAGCATTTGGATGCTGCGGTAGCTGTGCTTGTCTCACGCCAGCCAAAGAAACTTGTCTCTTGAAGGGAGGATTGCTCTGCGCCGTAAATAAATACTGTGGGCTGTTCCCAGCAGGATGCTCTGACTCCTTCTGGGCCCTCCGAGTCACCTTGCCCATGAGTGTTTGCTCTGCGTGGGGCTCTGCTCAGATCCGGAGCCATCCTGTGGGCACAGCTCAGAGCAGAGTGGGACAAGGCTGTGCTGCTGGCCTCAGCAATGTGCCTTTTGGGGGGGGTGACGGGTCCTGGCCACAGCAACTGGCCCTGGGCTCTGGACAGGGGAGAGTGACCAGCTTGCATGTGCGTCTCCAGTTGGGCCCATGCGCCCTCCCTCTGGAGGGCAGGGCACAGCCTGTGGCACGCTGCCCCGTCCCCCTCGTATGCACTACAGTGAGCCCTCTGCCCTCAGTGCCTCCCTGCTGGGCTGCCTGGCAGGTTTGCAGCCTGGCTGGCTCTGCCCTGGCGCCTGCCCTTGCACAGCTGAGGTGGTCGGTGGATGCCCAGGAGCACAGCGATCCCCTGGAGAGCTCCTGGGGGGCTCTGCCGCTGGCCCAGCTCCACACTCTCCTCTCAGCCCTTGCACTGCTTGTGGACTCCGTACACCCAGGGGAACATGGCTGGGACTTTCCCACATCCCCCCCTGCAGCTCCAGCCAGCGCTTTCTAAATTTCTGCGTCTGATGCAAGGTGAAGAAACAACTCAAGTGTCAAAGGGAAGAGCCCATGGGGCGCTGAGCTGCTGGGCAGGTGGCAGGCTCTCCCTCTGAGCACCAGGATGATCTGCTGGCCATCCTGGGCTGTGGAGGAGCAGCAGTGATGCCTGTGCAGGCTCAGCAAGGCTGGGGGAGAAGGGCTGGAGCGTGTTTGGTCCTGCATGGGAGTTGGCTGTGAATGGCTCTGCTACCTAGCCCTGTCCCTGGAGGGAGAGTGAGCAAGTGAGAGAAGCTGCTTAATCTTTAGGGAAAGAAGCAGCTACTGTAACTTTTTTTTTTTTAAGTTAAAGACAAAAGAAGCCTTGGAGAAAAAAGAAAAAAAAAAGAAAAAAAAAAAGAAAATGACTTTATTTTTCTAAGTGTTAAACTCAGTATTTATGTAATTCTTTAAGGAATAAAAGTTTGGCTCCTGTACAGTTTTCATGGGGTTTGTACCAGGGGGATGGGAGAGGGGTGGGTGGGCATGGAGGCAGGAAAGGGGCCTTGCTTTTGAGTTTGTATTGTAACCTTGGACATGTTCCCTCAGCATTAGCGTTTAAGCTGCGCTCTGCACCCACCAGCGTGTGCAGCTTGATCCCCACCAGGGATCAAGCTGAGCCGAGTGGGATGCTTGTTTCCCACTTACCTGTACTGAGGACTCCATACCCATCATTTTGGGTTTAATGGGCAGAAGGCAAGTGAAGCAGTGACTGGTCTCTAAAAGTGGGGAAACTCATCCCTCAAGAGCAAGGGGCTTGCAGTGTGCTGTGCCTGGGAGCCAGAGATGGGTTGAGTTTTCTGATGGCTGCCCTGTTCACCTCTGGTCCTGGGACCTGCGACTGCTCTGTCGCTGCTCTGGGTGTGGAGCAGTGCTGTCTGTGACTCCCTAAGGGATATGGGCATCCCTGCTCCTCCCTGGGTGGCAAGTGGCCAGCAGTGACTGATCCCTGCTCTCCCTGCTCACTGTGCAGGTAGCATCCCCTGGACTCCTAGCTGAATGATCTGGGCTGTAGTTGCCCCTCTACGACGGTTCCTTAGTGCATGGATGTGGACAGGGTCCCCTGCAAGCACGCTGTGCAGAGAGCTCCCAGAACAGCCTGGGAAGGGCTTACGGGGGCTGGGGTGGCCCACCTGGTGAGAGTGACATTGCGTGCTGCCTCCCCTTGGTATCCTTGCTCTAAGAGTGATGTGTACCCTGCAGCTTGTAGCACTTGGGAGTGCTGTGCCATGCCCAGTGGCTAGGTGTACAAAAATGCTCAGTGATGCTTCCAAAACAAGGCTGGGTACCTAGGAGTTCATCCGGGGAGAAGGATGGGGTTGGGGTTTGCGTTGTCCTTTGCCCCAGCACATCACTGTGGCCTGGCTTTGCTCTGCTTTGCTTGTGCTAGCACTGCGAAGCAGAGCTGTTGGGCCGGGATGGCAGGAGTGCCCCTGCTGCTACAGGGTGCCTGGCTGCATCCCCTCCCTGGCTCTCCAAAGGCAACTGCTGGTTAAACGCTAATGGTGTATTTTATTTAAGTGCAGACTTGTAAGAACACTTGTGTATCAGGGATGAAATGGCATTTATTGTGCGGTGACATTTTTAGTTCATTTTACTGGTTTGAGGGTTGTGTGTGTGTGTGCGTGTGTGTGTGCGTGCGCGTGTGTGTACGCATAAGTGTGTGGGATTTCCCCCCCCCCCCCCTCCAGTTTCCAGGGTTGTGTTTCTGGAAGAATGTGGAAGTAATCACAGTACTATGTACAGAGCTTTCTTTTGTATTAAAAAAATTTACTCTTTCAATAAATGTTACCATTTTGTGCACAGATTTGGGATCTTGGCCATGCTTTGCGGGAGGGGACGACACACACCTTAGGGCCAATGAATAGGGATCAGAGGCAGATTCCTATACCTGTTTGTGTACTGGGGGGAGGGTGGACTCTCTGGGTGTGATGTGGCAAAGAGGTGCTCTTTGCAAAAGTCTCCATCCCAACTGCCTCCTGCACAGGTGGGACCTGACCAGCTGGACTTCTACTCTGGGAATCTCAGAGCCAGTGGCGGGGCTGGAGGGGTCCTGTGGTGGGCTGGGCAGTAGGGCTGTGAAGGCTGCCCTTTCTGAAAGCTCAGGAACAGTGCTGGTGGGCAGGGCATGGTGTCAAGTCAGGAGAAATAAAAACCAGGAATGAAAAGGAACAGGGATTTTTTGAAAAAAGAATTCTCTAATTCATGGGTGTTAACAGGGAGGAGCAGGAGGACCTCAAGCACAAGAGTTGAAAGAGAGGACAAACAAACAGCTCATGTTGCTTACGGAGTAGTTGGGCAATAACTCGGGCTGAGGAAGAGGAATTTTTGCCGTTGTAACATCAAAGAAAAGATGATCCCTAGGCCTGGCCCCAGCAGGCAGATTACATATTTATATATTGATAAACTGCCACAAACTAAAGGAGGACAGAGAGATTTTTCAGTAGTGACAGAGGTATTTCCAGGGTAGATGAAAGTTTTGTATGAAGATGCTGCTGTTAAGGTAGCGTTTACCTGGTACAGAACTTGACAGATAAGGCCCTGTCATCATGGGAGATGTCATGCAGCTGGCATCTCAGAGCATCCAGACATGGTGGTTGGTGTGTGCAGTACCATCCCTGGGCCTCTGGACAAGGAGAAAGAACAAACTGGGCATCAAAATAAGCCAGTTGAAAGGCGGCAGGCAGAACAGCTTCCTCTGACATTGGCAGGCACCTGATCCAAGTCTCAAATGAAAATGAGGCTGTTTCCCCTCCCTCCTTCCAAGTCCATTGCTTTTGGATGCCCATTGTCTTTAAGGATGGAGCTTAACTGTTGCCTTTATGAGGCCCAACACCAAGATTGTTAAATTCCCTCCAGAAAACTGCTATGAGAAGATATGGTGACGTTCAAAGTCCAAACTGGAGAGTCATTGCTTAAAGCCAGGTCAAAGGCGGATGCCTGTCAGCCCCTAGAAGCCAAAGGGCACATGGGGGCTCAGTAAAGGTGGGAAAGAAACCAGAGGGAGAAGGGCTCAATTACAATCGTCAGCGCTGCTGGGTCAACAGTGTGCCAGCTAAAAACACAGCTGCTAGCCTCTCCATAGGATCAAGTCCTGGAGCAGATGCCGGTACAATGTAAGGAAAGCTTAGTGCTGGTAAAAGTCTGTGTGGTGGAGGGACTGCCCTATTCCTCACAGCGCAATTGGGAGAAAACACATCTTGGTGTAGCAGGAGAGGAGAAGACGGTACAGAAAGCACTTAGGACCAAAACACAGCTGAAATGGCTCTTTCTACATTGGGAGGGGAGGTGCTTCACTTTTACGGGTTACACCACAGGCAGCCCCACATTCAGCATGCCTACGCAGGTACGTCTCATGGTTCGGCACCACAAAACCCACACAGCAGCAATAATGCCACGTTACTTGTGCACAGGGGTCTGTGTACGACATGCAAAACTCCTAACATGGAGCAAGATACCACAGACGATCTTTATTTTTAGGATAAATTACTGACTAAGCATGGTATCAAGACCATCAGAGCCAAGACGTAAGCAGGGCATATGAATACCACAGAAAACCTTTCAGCGTCACAAATGAGATGCCTGCATCCTAGACAGCCCCTGCCATTTATTGTTGGTGACAGTTTTGGCTATGGGATGTTACCAGCCAGGCTGCATTTCCCACTGCAAAGCATCATCACCACCTCATGTTTGTGACATTAAACACAGCAGCATTGCAGGTGCAGTACATGCTCAGAACGACAGCTGCCAACAACAGAGGAAAACAGCAATGGTTGTACGTGTGGGATCAGCTTTTATGGCGCTGTGTGGCACTTAGGAAGTTACTTTCCCCTTCGTTAGTGCAAATATACTGTGTTTACCTCTACAGGAGATGAAAGGGCTTGTAAGGGCAAGGCATGTTATAACTAAACACCAGTTTGACCCTCCAAATTTTAATAATGTCTTGGGAATTAATGGGGAAGAAAAATGACATGTTAATGGAAAACACAGAGATTTCAGAACCATCCATGGGATGCTGGAAAGAGAGCATCGATAAGATCAACAGAGGTTACACATACTAACGGGGCAATCAAGAGGCTGGCTTGGAAACATTTCCAGTCCACCGTTGATGCTGTAGCTTGAGGGATGGTCTCCACAGACTCGTGCAGCACTGCACTGATTAACACTGCACTATATTAACAGCCTATAGTTAATTGCAGTTATGTTGCTCATTATTAATTGCTGATTGCTATTGTAAAACTTGGAAATTGTCTAATCCAGCTGCATTAGTACTGAGGGCAGAAAGGTTGGGCACATACATGAAGTTGCTCCACGATCAAATAAGAGAAACAGACTCTCACCCGTTTAGTCTTGATTTTAATGTTTGTTTATAGTTTACAACAAATGTTAACAGCCCAACAGAAACCTGCACCTACTGGGCTGCAGCTAACTGCCGAGAGGCCTGCCAAAGAAGAGAAACATGGGCAAAGGGTAAGAATTTAGATTGAACGGTATGGGCATCACAGACCAGGGTACCACCAAAGCAGGAAAGCAACTGGGAACAGGCCGGACTTGCTGGCAGCTGGCTTCAGCTGCCTCTCTAGCAGCGCTGACAACATCGCGCGTTTTGGGCTGAGCACCCCCGAAGCTGCCGGGCGCAGGCCCCGCTGCAGCGCCCAGCGGGGTGCCGGTGACGGAGGCGGGCGCAGGTGACG
>JAVJGI010000035.1:34379645-34392878 GCA_035590275.1 Ibycter americanus
CTGGGACCCCAGCCACAAGCCAGAGCTGCCGCCCCAACAGGAGGTGCGGCCGCGCACCACCCGCTCCATCTTCCAGCCCAAGACCCCAGCCTGCACTGCTGCCAGAATGCCTGTGCTCACTTCAAACCGTGGTCTTTGCAAAAAGCAGGGTTGTGCCTTCCTGACCCCATCAGACTTCGCAGACCGCAGTGGCTATGTGGAGTACTTACAGGCAAACCTGGTGCGTGGCATGAGGGTGCGCTTGCTGGAAGACTGTGGTGATGTTAGAGCTGGGGAGGAAGGCGAGTTTCTTCAGAGCACTAATAGCATGCAGATGGTGCAGGTAGGTCACTAGTGGAAGTAGTCTGGCTTGGATGGCAGGGGTGGGTGACAGGAGTGACTGATGATTTCTGAGTGATGTCTTCACATGCAGGAAGCTGGACAACAGGTGTATCATAATTAGGACACTGTCTACATCTGTCCTAGCAAAGAAGTCACCTTTCAGAGCTGGAAGTGCAGGTCCTGAGGAAAGCTGGTCTGGTTTAGTCGGGGCTGTCGTGCTAAGATTTCTTAACCTCTAAAATAGGTGGCTATATCCTGCCTCCCAGGAACAGTCCCTAGCCCTGGTTTGATCTTGGGGTTGGTTTGGGAACAGGCTAGCTGGTACAAATGAGTAACACAGCAAAAGGTGCTTGAAGGTCTTACACCTTGGTATGTGAGTGACAATACTTATGGCATACTGTTGTTCTCATTGGGCTGGACACAGCCTACATAGCTATTTCTTTTGATCTGCAAGTATATGCCAGGATCTGTTTCCCTTTAGGAATGCCCTTTGGGTGAGTAGACCTTAAATGAGAGTTCGGGCTGAAAAATGTTGTTAGAGCTGCATATTTGCAGCTGAGTTGCTAAGTTTGTGCCAGAGATCAGGGAAGTACCAATATTTGAAGAGGGGGAGGAATCAGAATCATAGAATAGTTTCAGTTGGAAGGAACTGTTAAAGGTCATCTAATCCAACCTCCCTTGAATGAGCAGGGACATCTTCAACTAGATGAGGTTGCTGAGAGCCCATCCAACCTCACCTTGAATGTTTTCAGGGATGGGACTTCTGCCACCTCTCTGGGCAACCTGTTCCAGCGTTTCACCACCCTCACTGTAAAGAATTTCTTCCATATGTCCAATCGAAATCTACCCTCTTTTGGTTTAAAACCAGTATCCCTTGTCCTATTGCAGCAGGCCCTACTAAAAAGTCTGTCCCCATCTTTTTCATAAGCCCCTTTTAAGTGTTGAAAGGCTGCTCTAAGGTCTCCCCAGAGCCTTCTCTTCTCCAGGCTGCACAAACCCCAAGTCTCTCGGCCTTTCCTCATAGGAGAGGTGTTCTGTCCCTCTGATCATTTTTGTGGCCCTCCTCTGGATTCACTGCAACAGGTCCAAGTCTTTTTTGTACTGGGGGCTCCAGAGCTGGGTGCAGTACTACAGGTGGAGTCTCACCAGTGTGGAGTACCAGAATCACTTCCCTCAAACTGCTGGCCATGCTTCTTTTTTTGCAGCTCAGGGTGCAGTTGGCTTTCAGGGCTGCAAATACACGTTGCTGGTTTATGTCCAGTTTTTCATCCACCAGTACCCCCAAGTCCTCCACAGGGGTGCGCTCAACCTGTTCACCCCCCAGCCGGTATTGATATTGGAGGTTGCCCTGGCCCAGGTGCAGGACCTTGCACTTGGCCTTGTTGAACCTCATGAGGTTCACATGGGCCCACTTCTTGAGCTTGTCCAGGTCCTTCCTGTCCCTCTGGTGTGTCAACTGTACCACTCAGCTTGGTGTTGTCTGCAAACTTGCTGAGGGTGCACTCAATCCCACTGTTTATGTCACTGATGAAGATACTAAACAGTACTGGTCCCCTGACGGATACCATTCATCACTGGTTTCCATCTGGACATTGAGCCATTGACCGCTACTCTCTGGATGCGACCATCCAGCCAATTCCTTGTCTACTGAACAGTCCGTCCATCAAATCCATATCTCTCCAGTTTAGAGAGAAGGATGTTGTGGGGGACCATGTCAAAAGCCTTACAGAAGTCTAGACAGATGACATCCAGAGCTCTTTGCTTGCCCATTGATGTAGTCACTTCATCACAGAAGGCCACTAGGTTGGTCAGGCGAGACTTGCTCTTGGTGAAGCCGTGCTGGCTGTCTCGAGTCACCTCTCTGTCCTCCATGTGCCTTAACATAGCTTCAAGGAGGATCTGCTCCATGATCTTCCCAGGCACAAAGGTGAGGCTGATAGGCTGGTAGTTCCCAGGGTCCTCCTTTTTACCCTTTTTAAAAGTGGGTGCAATGTTTCCCTTTTTCCAGTCACCAAGGGACTTCACCTGACTGCCATGACTTTTCAAATATCATGGAGAGTGAGTTGGCAAATACATCAGCCAGTTCCCTCAGGACTCTGATACATCTTGTCAGGTCCCATAGACTTAGGTATATTCGGCTTCCTTGGGTGGTCTCAAATCTGATCTTCTCTTACAGTGGGAGGGACTTTGCTGTCCCAGTCGCTGCCTTGAGGTCTGTCCACTTGGGTGGTGTGGAAAGAGATTGCCAGTGAAGACTGAGGCGAAAGAGTTGTTGAGTATCTTAGCCTTTTCCTCATCTGTTGTTACCAGTTTGCCAGTCTTGTTCATTTGCTCTGTGTGTGTGTGTGTACACTTTTTTTGACCTTCCTTTTCTGGCTGACATACCTACAGAAGCCCTTCTTACTAATCTTTGTGTCCCTTGCCAAGTTCAACTCCAGCTGCACCTTGGCCTTCCTGATCCCATCCCTACACCACGGGGCAATGCCCCTATACTCTTCCCAGGATACCTGTCCCTGCTTCCACTGCATGTGCATTCAATTTCCTTCTTGCCCTTTAGTTTGACCAGCAGGTCATGACTCATCCATGCTGGTCTCTTGCCTTCCTTTCCTGATTTCTGACATGTGGGGATCAAGAGCCCTTGTGCTATATGGAAAGTGCCCTTAAAGGTCTGCCAGCTCTGTTTTGCTCCCTTGTCCCTGAGCACAGTTTCTTAGGGAGTCCCATTAACTCCTTGAACAGCTGGAGGTTCGCTTTCCTAAAATTCAGGGTCCTGACTTTTTGCCTGTCTCAGATCCCTCAGGACTGTGAACTCCACCAGTGCATGATCACTGCAGCCCAGGCAGCCTCCAATCTTAGTGTCTGTGGTAAGCTCACTTGTGTTGGTGACCAACAAGTCCAGTAATGCATCTCCTCTGGTAGGGCTGTCTATTGCCCGTCCTAAGAAGTTATCCTCAGTGCACTCTAGGAGTCTCCTGGATTGCCTGCAGCTTACCATGCTACTTTTCCAGTAGATGTCAAGGTGGTTGGAGGCCCCCAGTAGGATGAGAGTCTGTAAACACAATCCCTCCTGTAGCTGGTGTAAGAAGGCTTTGTCAATAGCCCTCCCTTAATCCAGCAGCCTGTCATAAACACCAGCCACATGGTTCCCTTTGTTGGCTTGATTTCCAAGTCTTGGCCTAAGGCATTCAGCCTATACCAGTTCCAGAACATCCTGCTTGTGTATGGGTCAGTACTGGAGTGGCAGGGTTTGGACTCAGGCCTGAGGGTGGGAGAGCATTTAAGTGCTGTTGCAGCCTTTTTGTGGGCCAGGGAGGTGTTTGCTCCTGCTTAGACCTTTGTCTTGAGACTTTCTTCTCAATCCTGAAGGCTGGGTACATTCAGCGAGAGCTGAGATTTTGTTTTGACGATGCAGTGGGGAGCTGGTGGGCTTTGTGCGGGACTCTAATCTATGTATGGTTATTTCTGCAGGCTGTCTGCTGATCTTGCAGTTTGGCCATGCTTTTGAGCTTCCCAAACACTGCAGCTAGAGGCATGATTTCTGCTGTCTTAAAAATCAATCTTTAGCTGGCTGTCATCCGTACATTGAGGGCTGTCTCTGTTCATATCCTCTCCTCAGTCCAGCATTGTGTTGGCTGCAAACAGAGCTATAATTCAGTTCGTGAAATCTTAATTAAATTGAGATAGTAACCAGTAAAATAAGAAACTGTGACCACTACACAGGTATTCGTGTGTGCAATTGTGGGTTTGGGTTTTTTGTTTTGTTTTCTGTCCCCCAAGTAATTTGCAGAAGTTCATGCTTTGCTTTTGCAGATGATAAATAGGGAGGTCTGAGGCCACTTCAGTTGGTCATAGCTGGACTTCAGGTACCACTTCAGCCTATGCTCAAAGGCTTCCCTACTTCAAGCTGATTTCTGTGGATATAGATGGCCTGCAAATAGATTTAAGTGCCATGCTAGTGCACAGCTCTTGGTTGCTGATATTAAAAAAATCAGTAGCTGAAAAGCCTCACTCTGGTTATCTGTAAAGATGCATGACTTCCTAACACTGTTTCCAAATCTCTCTTGCTGTTCATTGCCAACCTTTCCTGAGAAGGAGGTAGAGAATTTGACATTATGTTCTGCAGGCTTGAAGACCACCTCCTTTAAATCTCCTTTCAGCTTTTGTTAAGCATGAGACTCTCTAGCCTTCTTGGACTACAGCCCATTTTATTTTGTGTAATGCCGTTGTTTTCACTTACAGCCAAATAAAAATTAGCCAATTAAGGACACTGAACACTGACTTACTTCTTTTCTCCTATTGTCTCTCTTTGCTTTCTTGTGTGCAGGGAAATTGTGTGACTATTCTTTCGGGTTTTTTCCTCAGCCAGCTGCAGACTGCTTCTTCCTTCTGATACTCTTCTGTTTATTCAGTCAGAACTGGTTTTGGGACGAATTTTTCCAGTTGCCTTTCAGTAACTTTAACTTATTCTGGTCCAGGCTCCTCAACTGCCTTCTAGTTTTGGAGCACTTCTTGCAGATATAATTTAAACCAGCAGCTTAAAATGCTCCAAAACGTCCATGTGCAAGAAGGATGCTTCCAGCCTTATGTGCTTGTTTGGTGGTGGATATTACCAGTATATGCTTGTATGGGGAGAGCATATAACTGTTAGGGTAGCATGTGCTGTGTAAATATGGCTTGCCCATCTTATTTGCACTTTCTTCTAGTCCCATTCTTTCCCTTACATACTCCTAAGTTCTTGGGTTCTGTTGAGCAGATTTCTTGCCCACGGTTCCTCTACTTAATCACTTTCTTCTCCGGTTTAATAAATTCCTGTTCGATGCCCTGTGCTTTACTGAAGTTGACAATTGAAATTATCTTTTTTTTTAATCTTAGAAAATCAGTTACTTCAGCAAAGCAAGCTGATGTATCAATCTGTCAGAATTGAAACTTGAAGCAGGTTTACCTGTTAATTCAAATTTATTGTTTATCTTGATCACTTTCATTTATTCTTTCCACTAAAGTATGCTTTAAAGGTTTGCGTACTACAGAAGTCAAAGTAGTGAAGCTGTAGTGATGATTTATTTAATAATTTTTTTTTTCTTGAACTAGAAGCACTGGCTATAGTGTTTGTCAGTCACATGGAAACACCACTGAATAACCTAAATCTTTCCTGCTTTCTAACCGTGCTTCTGTCGGATTACTTGGCATGTCTGTCATCTCTCTCCTCCAAACTGAATTTTGCTTCTTTCTCAATTGCGGCAAATTGTGGATTTGTATCCCTCTACCTGTTAGCAGTTTGCTTTGCTTTCTTTTGTGTTTACTCAATATGCAAGTAAAATACTCTTCTAGTTTTGGACCATGCATAGGTGATTTTTCATTGCAGGCCCCCTCAAATGAATAACTGCTTTGCATCTTAAGTGGTTGATAAACCTTTTGTCCTTTATAACCCAGTCTGTAAAGATAAATTGCAAAGAAGGTATTATTCCTACTAATTTTCTCTTTGTTCTTATGCTCCTTGATTTCTAAGATCTGTGTTTTTCTAAAATTCTGTTTTCTATTTCTTATAAGCTTGTACTTGCTTTTATTCTTAATGTAACTGGGCACTAGGAAAGAGCACCAAGATCCTTTCACATTTTTCTCCTGTTGCCTGTGATGTAAATTTCAGAGGGTTTTTTTATTCACTGTTGAGCTGAAGTGTACTGTTAACTTTCATTCCCTTTATCCATCTGGTCCATTGGGTTCCTTCTCTTATCTGTTTTTCTATTTAATTAGGTTGAATGAACTTGCAATTGCTCCGTCCAGGCTTATTTTCAATAACACTCTTTTGTAAGGCTTACACCACCGGCAAAACCAGATCTAAATGGTAATAAATATTTGATGAAGAAGTTTGTTGGCTGTTATATTTGGAAGTACCTAATTTCTGCTGTTGTTAATGTGTCTTGCCCTCCAGTTTGTCTAGGAAGTTGGGAATATACATGCAATCTCTGAGAATGTTAATTTTTACGCTGATCTTTAAGTTCATATCTGTGTATGTGTCTGTGGCAGTGCCCTGGAGTTACGTGAGAAACAAAGCATTCAATGAGGGTTTTTTTCACAGGGAGATACCAGGAATGTGATATCTCAAAATCATCTTTGTAATGACATCTGTTGATCATAGTTTCTTTTCTGGTGGGCCTTTGCCATCAAGTCTCTCTCTGAAGGGAAACTGGATTTTTATCTCTTTTCCTCTTTCTTGTGTGTCGCACTTGCTTTGTATGGTGACTAGTGAGTTCAAGTTACAAGAACTGCTTCTCCCTGGTCTTTGTTAAAATTTTGATCCTTTCCTTTTCGATTGGTTCTGCTTTTGCAGCTCATCCTGCCTGAGGCTTGCTGCCAGTCTTCTGTGTGCAAAGTGCAAATTCATGTGCATTGTTGATTGGGGCCAATCCATCCTGAGTCTGTCTCCTGCCTCCTCTTATCTTTCCTTTGTTGCTCTCTTTTCTGTTGTTTTCTTTGCCTCTCCAAAGAGAAAGTTTCACTCTTGTAGTCTTTCAGTCATATCTTTCCATGACTCCTTTGAGATGATATTTAGTACATAACTGGTTTAGGTCAGGGATTCATTGAAGACTAATCGGTGTTGTGTTTAGAGTTTAACTCAGTTTCCTTCCATATAGTGCTTTCTTAAAGTCTCTCAGCATCTTATCTCTTTAGCTGTCCAGCAGGATGGAGTCCTAGTAGTACATGTGTAGCTCCAAAAGAGCTCAGTGAATCAGGCAACCCGTAGGTTTTTCTGCTGGTTTTTTTTTTTAAGTTATTGACATGATTGTCTTGCTGTTGCTGGGTACTCCTGCTCAGAAGGTTAAATGTTAGAACTACAGTATGGGAAGCCATAAAAAAATCATTTTGATTTTGAGAGGCAATCTGGATGAAGCACAGGAAACAACGCCTTCTTTGAGACGTACTTGTTAAGAGCCCAAAACCTGTCTGAGAGGGTTGGTGAATGACCAAGGTGTAAAAGTATAACCAATAGAAGGTAAAGCCAGAGTAGGAAAAATAGTTTTCTTTACATTTGCATTCACCCAGTGGTTTGTGCCTGAAGACCCTTTATATACAGCTTGTCTGCCTCGAGGTAGTGTTGGTTATGTTCTTCCTTTGTATGCTTTTCCCAAGGCACTGCTGACGGGCACTTTTTGAATGGGCATGCTTAACTAGATGCATTCCTGTCACTGCTGCTGTGCTAGATGAGATCTGTGGTGGTTGCAGGTGCTAAGTTGGTGTTTTTTTTAAATAAAGATCCAGGTGTAACCAGAGAAACAAGTGAATAAAGATGGTATGCTTGACAATCAGACAATGTGTGCAGTGAAATCTGTTTATGAATTAGGTGGTCTTGTACTTGAACAGTGCTTGCTCTCTCCATGCATTTGGGAAATGGGAGGACGAATGTAGTATGAGGAGTGAGCAAATCTGATCATCTACATCTGCTTCACCCACAGGTTTTAAGGCAGTCAACAGGTCAGACCTACTGGATGCGTTGGCACATGTTGGAGATTATTGGCTTTGGAGACCAGTCAGGGGATCCTGCTGCTCACGAGAAAGCATACAGTCTATCAGAGAGCTTTAATCTAGACACAGGTGAGACTATGTGCTGCATGTGTGTGGCTGAATCACCTCTTTCTGATTCTGCTGTGGCATATTTTTGAGTGGTGAACTTTATATGGCTAAGCATATAGCAAGTAGCAGGTTGGATTTGGAAAGCACTAAGCTTTTAGTTTGTATGACCATGTAGAGCTGGTTAAGTAATTACATGGCTTGTGGTTGCATGGAGTATTTTTGAATCCTAGACTTCTGTTATGACATGATAAAAGTAATGATATAAAAAGCATTAAATTTGATTTAAACTGTGACTGTCAAAAATGTCTGTTCGAATTAACTGAACAAACTGTCAAAACAAGAATGTAGAATCTCTCTGAGTCAAGCTGCTTTAGGGACCCTCAGATCCCCTTATGATGTGGATGTGGATTTTTAAAAGCATTAACATGTCAACAGTTTGTTTAACTTCATGATGCTCAGTTTTGGGCAAGATGAGCATTAAATGCACTGTTTTTGTAAGACATATGCAGAATCTCCTAGAATCCTTCGACATTGCCCTTGTACTGGGAGAAGATAAAAGGGAAGGTGCAGACTTCAGATACCCCTTTCTAGTTTCATGTCTGACGTGACTCTGGCCAGGGAAACCTGTTAAAGTAACTCTTTTATCACACCCGTGATCTTGTAGGAGATCTTTTGAGTAGAGTGATTTGGGTTTCACTGCTGCAAGAGACAGCATACATAAGATCAGCAGCTCATTATCCACTTTAAAAATAGTCTTATTGCCAGTTGAAAAGATGGCTTTTTTAATGGCATCTGCCTCTTGTAACTAAAGACTTAACTGCACGGCAGTTTGAAGTGGCTAAGTTAAAACAAACTTCGTTAGACTTTGCCTTTTTTCTTGGTCTCTCTGATTTTGGTAGAAGCATGGGTTCTGTTTCATTCCATGTAAAACTCTTTCCGGTCATCATATCCCACGTAGAAACTGAGTTAAAAAAGTAAATGCTTTCTGCTTTGGATCTCTGCAGTTGGATAAATTACCTCATGTTGACTGACTTGGTTACTAAGCCATGTATGTAGTTGCTCTTAGCATGCTTGAGCCTCTTGGAGTGAGCTTGGCCCTTTTCTGTTGAATCTTGAGGTGGTGAATGTCTCCCACCTTGCATTTGCAGAGTGCTGCAAGTTGTTGCTTAGCAGATATCGGCAAGTGTTGATTCGGCTCTTCTTTCTAAATTACCTAGGGAATAGCTAACCTACATAATGGATTTTATCTCCCTCTCTTCGTTTTGGATGCATTAGCTAAAAGGAGCGTGATATCTGTGCAGTCTCATTTTGCCTTTGGCTAGAAGTGTTTGCCCTGTTAGCCAGCAGGCAACATTTGGAAAAGAGGGAAGCTCACAGCAGAATTAACTTCCTATCCATTGACTCCTCTAGCATCTTGGGCCAGCTCTGTTTCCTCTTCCACAGCTGCACGCTGGCCCTGTGGGTTCTGCTGGTGCTGGGTGTCTGAGTGTGTTTCCCCGGCTGGTCCGGGCACTGTGGGAACAGGTTAGGGGAGCAGTGAGCTAGAGGTGCCCATTTTGAGCGCGTGCTTTTTCAGTTCTACAGCCTTGTAGCCTCTACAGAGGTTCAAGTGAAGATGGTAATCCCCATCTGTACAGCTTCTAAGGTCTCCTCCCAGCACGTTCCCCCTCTCTGGCTGCCCCGCCACAACAGGCCGTGGGACAGTGGGGACCTCTTCTGCCCAGACGGTCCGCATGAGCTCTTTCCCTGGGGAGCGTGGGGTGTGCAGCAGAGGATGGGGGTACTGGCAGAGCTGACGGTGCCCTTCCTCTTTCTGCTCTCCTGCAGATGCGCAGCCATTTTTCCGCAAGCCCTTTGCGGGGCTGTACTCCCTGCCTTACCTGGGGGAGCAGCCGACCAAGGCTGCAGAGGCCCTGAGCCGTGCCGAGTGGTGGGAGCTGCTCTTCTTTGTGAAGAAGCTGGAAGCGCAGGAGCAGAAAGAGATCATCCGTCTCATCCATCAGGAGCAGGCGGAGCAGGTATGGGCCAGAGCCTGCAGTGGGGACATGGGAGGGAGGGAGCGAGGGAGAATGTTAGGGAAGGGGCCAGCCCCAGAGGAGGCGGTGGCCAGCGCGAGCTGTGCAGTGACAGCCTGAATGGGGCGGAAACGGGACCAAAATGGGAGGGTGAGTGGGGGACGGCGAAAGCGTGGGGAGCTGGGCACAGCGAAGGGGCGAGGAGGGATGAGAGGAAACGCAGTTTTCCCTGACCCTGTAAGAGTGACTCTGTCCAGCGAGGGTTGGGTAGGCGAGGCAAGCCCGTGGGGTGATTGTGCCGGTTGCGACTGGGTGGTGAGTGCAGGTGGGAGGTATGGGCTGGTAGCAGTTGGGCTGGGGACAGCCAGGGGAGGGTGGCACTGGGGGTTGGCCCTGGGGGCCTCCGGCAGCGCAGCCTTTCTGTCCGTTCTGGCACTGGGCGTCGCGAGGGGCGTGGGGTCTGCGGTGAGTCCACAAGGGTTAACTTGACCGCATCTGTCCAGCTGTCGGAGGTGGACGAAGAAGCCCTGATCCAGCTGTCAGTAGCCGTGGAGCTGGCCCAGAAGGTGCTGCGTGTCTTGGAGAAGCGGTGCCAGGGCAGCGCTCGGCGTGACCTGCGCGGCTCCCACATCTATGCCAAATACTTCCTCGGTAGTGGGGCCGAGCAGGGCGGCAGTGGGAGCCCTGCTGTGTCGTCGGAGGGTGCCGGCTGCAGGCGCACCGGCCCTGAAGCCACGATGGCCAAGGCAGCAAAAGAAGACCTCTCTGCAGCCACAGTGCCGCCCCAAGCCCCGGTTGTGGCGCCGAAGTCGGATTCGCAGCTGTTCGGTGAGCTCCTCGAGAGGGAAGGGCTGTTCTTCCCGGAGGTGACGGAGGAGCAGATCACAGGTAACTGCCTGCTTTGCGCTGGAGCACACGCACGGTGCTGGGTCTGTGGGTGCGTGGCACCCTGGGCGTTGCTGGGGGTGTTACTGCTGCCCTGACGCCTGCACCCTGCCTCCCTCCCGCCAGCGCTGGGCAGCTCCGAGGGGGTGAGCGAGAGGGGCTCGCTGGCCAAGATTGCAGCCATGGTGGACGCAGTCCAGAGCAGCAGCTCCGAGGTGGGGCTGCGCTTGGCTGGGCTCAAGTACATCATGAAGATTCTGGAGGAGGAGCCCGAGCCCGAGCAGCAATTCGGCAAATCCCCGGGCAGGCTGGGGACCAGGAGTATTGGGTGAGCCGGGGGTTGCGCACCCCTCCTGCTGGCTGGGGAGGGGCCGTGTCGGCAGGGTGGGGGACGGTACGGGAGGTGGCAGTGGAAGTGTGAAGGCTGATATGTCCCGGCGTGCTTGGCAAGAAGAGAAGCGGATCTTGTGTCCCTTTGTCCCGGGCAGGGTCATTCTTGGGGCTGACTCAGGTGCGGTAGAGCCATGTGGGCAGGGAGAAGGCGGCTGGCAGGGCCCGAGGTGCCAATGTGCCAGCGACGGTGCCAGGCGTTTCCTCCTGAGGCGTCCTTCTGCGTGCAGGGAGAAGCTGGTGAAGGTGGCAGTGGAGGTGCTGAGCACTGAGGTGGCAGAGAAGGCCCTGGTGGTGGTGACGCTGCAGCTGCTGGCTGCGCTCATGGCGAAGTACGAGTGGCGCGTGCCGTTTGCCACGGAGGGTGGTGTGCGGGCTGTGCTGGCCTGCATGCAGCAGCACGCCTCCTCCGCCCTGGTGCAGCAGGCTGGCCTGGCGGTGAGTGTGGCAGAGGGGGTGCTGTAGGTGGGCGGGCAGGCTGCAGGCTCGTCCAGGTGTGGCGGAGATGCCCAGCGCCCTCCTGACTGCTGTTGCCCTTGCAGGCCCTGAAGGTGCTGGTGGGAGCTGTGGCCGGCGAGGCAGGAGGTGCCGGTGGAAGTCCCTTGCCCCTGAACTATGCCGACGCACAGGTGATGCGGGAGATCTTTGCCAGCATCGGCTCTGCCTCCGGCAAGGGCTCGGCCAGCCCGCTGAGTGCCATCCCTGCTGCCATGAGCACCATGCAGAGTGTTCCAGGGTAGGGTCAGAGCGAGGAGAGCAGCTGGGGGTGGGGGTACCCTCTGCGTGGAGTGGGGCAGGCAGGGCGGGCAGGTGGCTGATGGCTGCAGGGGAGGCTGCGTGCTTGGGGGAGGAAGGTGCCCACATCGCTCCGTCCCTGCAGGGGCTCCTCGGGCGTGCAGAACGGCTTGCTGGTGGTGAACATGCTGATCGACGGCCACCGGGGCCTGGCGGAGCAGCTGGTGAGCTGCGATCTCCCCGCGGTGCTGCAGAGCTGCTGGTGGGACGGGCAGAGCACCGGCTGCCCTCACGCGATGCTGGCCCTCAGCGTGATCAACCGCCTTGCGGAGCACGGGCTGCCCCTGGGCCCGGAGGTGGCAGGTAACGCGCCCCCCGCCATGCCCTGGCCCCACGGGCGCAGCGGGCAGGGCTGCCTCGCCTGCCAAGGCGGAGCGACCGGCAGGCGCCTCTCGAGCAAGTGCTTGGGCTGGGCCCACGTGTCCTTGTCGTGGCAGGCAGAGAGGCCCCGCTGGAGGTGAGGGACGTGCGGACGCTTCTGGGCAGCCTGGGGGACAGCATCTTGTCCAAGGACGTGGTGGTGGCCCTGGAGCGGCAGCTGTGCGGTGAAGGCCCCGTCCTCTCTGGCGAGGCGGCCCAGCTGCTGCAGGACCACAGGTGCTTCAGGCTGCTGCTGCGCAGCTTTGAGCTGCTGCGGGCAGAGAAGGCTGTGAGCCTGAGCATCCTCAGGTGGGTCCAGGGGGATTTGGTGGAGGTCTGGGGCCCCCACAGCAGGTGTGTGAGCGCTGGCGGTGATGTTGGGGGCACACGGCACGTGTTTGTGGGTCCTGGTGGGGCTGTTCTTCACCAGGGGCAGGGGCAGGGGCACGCCAGCAGATATGTGGGTGCCGACGGGGGCGTTCTGGGGCGCAGGGCCATGTGGGGACAGCACAGCACGTGCCTGGGTGCTGGTGGGGCGTGCGTGGTGCCTGCGGAGCCTTGGCTCCCAGTGCCTGTGGGGTGCCGGCCCTCCAGGCAGGGCAGGGAAGGAGGGCTGCCTCTGGCACTGCTGTCTGCGTGCCCCAGCCTGAGCGGGCCCCTCTGTCACCCAGGATCCTGAACAAGTTCCTGGATGGCTACCAGGAGGATGTGCTGCCGTGGCACGAGTGTGTGGAGCCCTGTTTGTCCTCCTTGAGTGCCCACAGCTGCGACCGGGAGGTGAGGGGGCCCCGGACACCCGGCAGGCAGGGGCGGCTCTGCTGGCTGTGCCGTGCGTCGGCCGGGCCTGGCGTCCCCACCTGCGGCAGCCGGGCCTTGTTGTGGCCAGCGCGCTGGGAGA
>JAVJGI010000036.1:0-42589 GCA_035590275.1 Ibycter americanus
CCTGCCGCAGCGGGAGGCCGCGGGCGCTGCCAGGCCGCCGGCCGAGGGCCTGAGCAAGCGGCGGGGAGGGCCTCCGGGAACCGCCCTTGGGGCACCAGGACACGGCCCTCTGCAGCGAGCACCGCGCTCCCGCAGCAAGGAGCTGGGCAAGTGACTCCTGTAGCGTTTACTTTGCCGTCATTACTGGTTATGGTTAGCCAGAGTTAGTTTATCGTTTGGAAAGCAGTGCCTCTCCTTACTAGCTGTTTTCCATACCGTTCCTTTCTCAAAGGAATTTACTCAGAGCATTTACTTTGCCTCTACCACCAACACCTCGTTCTACTTATCTGAATAGTTCAGACTAGTTATAAAAGCAGAGAGGTCTCTTTTCTTTTCCTTCCCTGGAAAGGGATGGCATCTTCCAGCACATGGGTCTTTGTATGGCTGGCCTTCTGAGAGCACAGGGCTGCTCCCCAAGGGAGGGCGAGATGGGTGCCGCTGGAGGTGACACCAGCACAGGGGAGGCCTCCCCCACAGCACTTGCCTCTAGTCCTGGATGAAGCCAAGTGATGAATCAGGGCCAGAGCAAGACCTGGAGACAAGGCTACAGTACAGGTCCAAGGCATGTCCAGGAGAGAGGGTTGAAGACAGTTAGAACTACAAAGTAGCTTAGGCAGGGTGTGAAGGCCCAGGCCTGAGCTTAAATGGAGTTCCTGGACCAACTGGCAAGAGGGTGTGGGTGAGGGTCTCAGCTGGGGCTGGCCAGAGTAATTAAGGCCTGTTGGAGGCCCTGACATCTACCTGGGCTGCCTCAGAAGGAAATTTCTGGAGTGTTTGTGGCCAAGCCTACTTTTCCTTGTATGTCTTGAGCCTCCTGCCAGCACAATGAAGGCCTAATTTATACCCACAGATAGGTTTTTACCTTCAGATCTCAGAGTTATATGATGCAGGTAGTCTAAAAGTGTGCTGTCACTCTCTTTTCTGCTTTAGAGCTCCAACATGGACAGCAATGCCTATATGCGTTCAAGAAAATTTACATATAGTGAAAACAACTTTGATTATATTGAAGGTGTATGTTTTGCACTCCTGGGAAGGACCTTTCATCAAACAAGCAAGTTTTTCTTGCTTCAATTTTACTAGCTTTCACACTGCTGAAAAATCCATTCATTCCAAGTGCAGGTTGCCTGTAGCCCCGTTCAAGTAACAATCATTTTTGCTCATGGGAGAAGTTCCAGGCACTTCTTTTTTTCACTTAATATGGTTACCTGGGAACAGGGACCTTTCAGTTTCCAAACATGGGATCTTGTAGTCAGAGACCCTGCTCTTGTAAGCTGTCATGGTGGGTAGTGTACTGACAGCCTAGCAGACTGATTTGACTGTAAAAATTGCCATTATCTTAAGATCCTATCCTGCAAGAAAAGAAGGGACATCTGCTCTTGGGTGGCAAGTGCACTCAGCTTTTATGGACGCAGAGAGTGCTCAGTACTTTGAGTATCAAACTGGTGCAAGTTTAGCTGCAGATAAAAAGACACATTTCTGGATAGCTAGAAACCTTATTTTGTTGAAGTGCATGAAAAGTGGCCTTCAGATTCTAAAACATGAGTTACTATATGTTGAATGGTCTGTTATATATTAGAGACTTTCAAAACACTCTGCAATTCTGACCATAGGCCACTTCGTATTTGTCCTGCTCTTTGGTTCTGGAGTGTGCCTGGCTAGCCGAGATTGATCTTCTCAGGCACGCCTCCCAGTTGCCACTGCTTTTCCATACCTCCCTGTAGCCAGACACACAGCACAAGCTTCCACGGCTTCCTTCCTCGTGCTAGTGGAACTGTGCAATGAAAGCATGTTGTGCCATGTACAGTCTTCTCTTGTCTATGTCATTGTGCTGATCACTAAGCAAAATTAAAAGATGACCCTGGGTTAGTTTTCTGCTGAGGTGATGACTTTTTCTTTCTGAAGTTTATAAAGACGTCTGATGAGCAGTGGCAGCAGCACAAGGCAAACAGCAGGAGGAGATGGCTAGGACGAGATGGTATGGCTTTTCAAGAGCTGTAAGCTGCTAGATCAGCTCACGGTGTCTCAGGGAACCTCACCCAAAGGTGCGGTTCCTTGGGAAAGCTGCTTGGGGTTTCTGTCTCTATCCTCACTGCCAGCTGCAGAATCGCCCCCCGCACTGAGGGGTGAACTTCCATGTTATGTTTTCAGTCAGCCCAAACCAGCTAACTGCAGGTTTTCCCTTGGATTAGCAAACTAGACCAGCTCAGAGAGTTGTCCAGCAAGCTGTAGAGCTAGCACTACCTAGGGCATCAGAAGCCTGTTGTGGTGGGGGAGAAGCAGGACCTCCCCTTTCAGCAGTACTGAGCTCTTACCACGTTTCACAGAGCTGCAACTTGAGGCTGCCATTGTGTATGCTCAGGTGGGAGATCCAGCAGCCTGCCAGATACAATCTCCCACCCCAGCGCTGTGCTGGCCCGTGCTGGGCTCCTGTAAGCTAGTGCAGCTCGCCCTGTGCACAGCTGCCCTGGCAAGCAGAAGGTGGGAGGGTTAGATCTGCTAGCGGGATAACAGCTACCTGCCACCCGAGCATGAAACTGTGCTGGCAGTTGAAGCCAGCGCAGGGGTAGCAAGCTGGGCGCGTGGTCGTGTTGTGCCAGTGCAGCACCTGCGTATTCACTGAGATCTCTGGATTGCTTTACCATATCATGGCCACCCTCATTTTCCCTAAAATACACATGCAACTGTATGTTTACTTCTTAAAAGGCCTTTCACCTATACATTGCAGTTTCTAGGCTAGGAAACACATTTCCTGGTTATATTTGTTCCATGGTTTGCCAGTTCATCAGTCCCTCCCTGTACATTAGCCTATTGGATATTTTCATCCATCAGGCACTTCATAATTCACTGCTTACCTTAGGTACACATGAGCCAGACTCTCAATCTCCACTGCATATTTAGTTAATTCTGTGTATTTTGAAAAGTTTCTTTCTTGCCATTGCACAGGACTGCTCCTGAATCTTCCTGTGAGACTCCAGATTGCCAAACATGTATCAACAGTCTGAAATACATCCTGTCCAAGAAACAGAAGACTCCGGTGAGTTGAAGAATTCCAGTGAAACATCCAAACTTTAGCTAGCTTGGTCAGCTTTGAATCTTACTGGACCCAGGAACCATCCCAAACTATTAGAAAGTGAATCAGGTTCTAATAATTTTAATCTTTCTTTATATATATATAGAAAAAAAGTCTGTATGTTGCTGCTAACTCTTGAATTTCAGATTCAGATGTCATCTGTGTGAATTAATTACTGCATTTTTAAGGGTGGAGGAAAGAAAAGAGGAATATAAAAGTTGTTCTTGGCTACAACTTTATGAGTGGACACACATGCCAAATACTGAGGCCAGAATTTGACCCATATAGTTAAAAAAAAAAAAAAGAAAGAAAAAAAAGAAGCTACATGCTGTTTAATCATAGGCTAAGAGCATCCTGCAGGAACATCTGCTCCCTAGTATTTATCAGTCTGAGTAAATAAAATAAACTGTCATGGGAAAAATCTATATTCCAATTACAAGAAAATAAATTGCAGGAACATATGCACCAACAAACTAATGGGAGGTTAAGGTCTATAAAAGTCATATTTATTGGGGGTGGGGGATGGGGTGGTGGTGGTTCATTAGCATTTTGCTTGTATTTCAGGAATGTGCCACTTCAATGATAAGCAGTATGTGCTACATTTGCACAAGAACTTAAAGTATTATTTTGTTCCTAGTGGGGACATTCTGTAAGCACTTTCCTTGTTGTATAGAAAATTTTCAACCCTCAGTAAAATGGAATCTTACTGTTTCTCCAATGCAATCTTCCTGCTTCTTGCACTGAAATTAGGACATTTAAACTTCTGAGGCTTTATATTTAATTGTTTCAAGGCTTGATCAGTCTGAAGTTTGGGGTTTGAAAGTCAAACCCTCCTGTTTGCCCATGATTAATTTTTTGTAAATTTTACAGACAGAATAGGCAGGGATTTGTATTGCACAATTGCATAGTAATTATTTGGTTGTAATAATGAATATAAAGTAGAGCAATCCAGCATAGCTGGCTTTTCCCCCCTAAAGAAACGCTGAGACAGTTCCAAGACAGAAATGAACAGTCCCTTAAAGTTAACAAGAAGATTTTGCTTTCAGAAGAGCTTGCAGCTTCTGAAGGATAATTGATTCATCATGTTCTTTTTACTGTTCCTAAGACCTTACCTTCACTACATTCTATGCTGGTGCAAGTTCAGCTGGTTTACATAGGGTCACCAACCGGCATTCAAAACTCATACGCTGTGAGTGAACCTAGCCCAGTGTGCCCTGACCGTGGGGGACACACCCTAGTACAAATCCCCCTAGTGGAAAAAAGACCTAAGTGAAACCTGTTATTTTGGGTTTCATCTGGATTAATGCGAAATTCTGATTGTTTGTGTGATGCTTTATTTTTCAGTGGTCCCCATGTAGACCAGGAAACCGTTTTTTGCCCAAAGATGTGACCACTTTCCCAGAATCATGTAATCTAGACAGTATGAACACTAGGTAGAAGGAGATTGTTCAGAGGTGTTTAACAAATGGTACCGGTCTGGGAAGATGATCTTTTCAAAGAACGAAAAATATTTATTTGTTTTTTGGGTGTGGTCAGTCATGGCTGAGAAGAGTCTCAGGGTACAGCCTTTGTCTTTCGTAGGCAGTTGCACTGATTTTGGATTTTGGCTCTTTGTTGTGAGCTTGTAGTGCCTAGATAGAGCAAAGGGATTCTCTCCTTTCAATCTTTTCAGCTTTCTGCCAGAGGCCAGTGGTCCACGTGGCCTGCATTTGTATCCGGTCAGACAGTCCTAAAGAATCACAAACCCTGTTGCACCCCAGATGAGAGACAGTCTAGGTAAGCTCTGCCTGTACTACTGGTTAAGTCACCAGGATTGCTGGAAGCAGGTTTTGAAAACTAAGACCTAACAGAGCAGAACTAGTGTTAGTGAGAACAATGATGTTAGGTTACCCCATAAGAACTCAGCATAACAGAGAAGACATTGTTGGTTCTGACTAGTAGCTCTGCAGGAGATGTCCAGTATTTACATAGTAGCAAGTCATGCTTAGTATAAACATCACCATAAAATGCTGTCATTTAATGATTCATTGACTGACATTATATAGGATCTGGTCAGGGCTCCAAGTGCACCAACAGGCTCTGCAAGCTCTCCTCCAGTCCTAAGCAGTGAGGTGCCTGGGCTCACGACCGGTTTTCATGCAACACAGCTGGATAACCCGGAATCAGGTGCTGTGAAGAGAGCTGTGTGAGAAAGAGATGTAAGAAGCCTTCACTCAGGCTCATGCACCTTTGGTTCTTGCTGGAGCTATGGTGTCTTGTACCTGACTGACCCTAGCCTGCTGACTTGACATCGGACCTTCCTTACCGTTGCGGACTTGCCTGGCCATCACTGACCTATGGATGACCCTGGCTACCATCAAGGGACCTGCTCCACTATTCTTGTTCAAGTCCTGTGGCATTGTCCCCTGCTGGGCAGGTCACTGTCCCTGATGTCCTTGCTGTCACCCTGTGGGGTCTTGGCTCCCCTTGAGCACAGGCACCCAAACGCCCAGCAGGGGAAGAGGGTGCAGAGTCTGTTGGTGCACTCGGGGCTCTGACAGGCTGCAGGACATGGTTGTGGATGATATAATCAGGGTACCTGGGCTTTTTAGTTTTAATTCTAGCTATGAAATTGATAACATCCAGCAAAGGGACACTTAGCCTAGAACCTCCTGAAACATAGTATATTATTGGTTCTCTTTTCAAATGGCTGTTTTCCTTGATCCATTTCAAATAATGTCATTAGTATTTATTTTCTGATACAGAGAACCCACTCACCTGGCTTCTTATACCAAAATCAGTTGTTATAAAGTTCTTAAAATGAGGAGTAATAATAGCAGGATGTTTTGAATAGCCTCCTGCTCCATCAAGGAATTTTAAATTCTCCATTGTATGTTATATGATTTTCCCTAACCTGGCAGAATATGTACCTATCACAGTAAAAAAAAAAAAAAAAAAAAAAAAAAAATATGGCAGTGAAGCAGCGGGCCGTAGGAAGAAAACCAACATCCTTGAGCTGATTTATTATGAGTTCATTCTTATGTATATGACACACACAAGTCCATGCATCTATTCTTTTCCTGTGTCTCTGCAGCAATAAACAGGCCCTTCTCACCATTCCAAAGCCACAATACTTGGAGCAACTGGAGTCCTACTTAAGGAAAGAGCTGCAGTCTCTTGATTTGACTAAACAGAACTCCCAGGAACTGAAGTTACAGGTCTGATATAAAGTTCTCTTGACTTGAAACTAAGCACTGAGATGGATTACTTAAATTTGCCATCAAAAGGAAAAAGTAGATTAGAAGAGTAGGCACCTATGGGTAGCATTGGATAAGTGGGATGCAGCTTACGTCAGAGAATTTGCACAGAAATCAGTTTGTTTATATGTTGGGTTGCTGTTGTTTGCACGTTGTTGGGTTGTTCACACTTTCTTGTGTACTCTACATCTTCTATAAGAGTTTCCATTTCCAAATCAAAGCCCAAGTCTTCAAAAAGACATAATAATCTAAAGTGGATGTGAAACAGAATTTACATGCTAAACTCCTGAAGATTCCTGCCTAAACCCATAAAGCAGCAAGTATGTAGGTTCCCAAATTTTCACTGCAAAACCTCTCATTTCTAAAGTTAGGTTTCTGCATGTGACAGGAAGGGGCTTTCTCATCTAGCTCTTGCCTGAGCCTAATCAGGATCCCCTAAATTCTTAATTTATAATGGGTCTGATCCTGGGGGGGGGGAGTGTCTGTTGTGAGTGTTTGAGGACACACCTCGTGGAGACATCAAGAACCACCCCTTTAACTTAAAACACAGAGTAGGAGCAGGTACTCCTGTTGTTGTAATACCCTGCAAGTAGAGCATTTATGCAGACCATGGGAATGGATTTGATTTTCTCTGCACTAATTAATTCAAATTCTTATTCCCAAAGGAATCTTGTAGTGATGGGGAAAGAAAGTGGTAGATGGAAGATAATGGAGGGAAACAAATGGCAAGAGAAAATAGAGGTTTCATAAATGTGTTCATGCTTTGCAAATATTTTTTACTGTCTTACATCACATTTTGTTTTATTTAATAGTGAGGCACAGTCAGTGAGAATGTTACTTACTGCTAGTGAAGTCTTCCCATGGCTCAGATAGGACACGAGAGTTTGACTGTCATCTCTGAACAAGTTTTATTCTGCTGAGAAGGGCATCTGCAGAGAGGCGCTCTCTACTCTGCAGAGCTTGCAGTTTAACTTAACAAAACAGGCAACAAAAGCAGCAATATGATCTTGTTACGTACCTTTAGCATCCATATTGTTACGTCCATATTGTAACTTGAATCCCAGTCAGCTCCATCTGAAGAGTATCATTTTCATTTTGGGGCTGTGCCCTGACAGACTTGATCAAAAGCTTCTCTTTATTTGCTCTCCATCATGCTGGGGTGCCTATCAACAGGGGAGAGGACTCCACCTTCATATGAGGTATTTGAGGTGGCAGACAAGAGATGGAGAGACAAAATACATTGTGGTAGCAGTATTTTTATACTTATTCTCACTGTTATTAGATGGCATTTGTATCAGACAAAACAGCTATCTCTGAATTCTGAAAAATGTGCCACTGACAGTTTTCTCAAGCTTGCTTTCTTCTCTCAGCCCTACAGAGAGGTCTTTGAATTCTTCATAGACAACTTCAAGACCTGCAAGCCCTTGCTGTCAGCTATAAAGAATGAATATGAAGTTACTTTGGGTAAGCTCTTGGACTTTGACCTGTGGGGAAAAAACACTCATAGAGACATGTTCTTACACAGCTTAGTTTTGTTGGATGCATATAGCCTATATAGATGTCCGCTGGTAACACCATCTTTCCGGTCCACTAGATCTATTTCCTTCATGCATAAGATGAAGTTGTTGGAGGCCTTTTTTCCTATCATATGTTAGATTTTTAAATCTTCATCACATACGTAGTTCAGGCAACAGCAGTGTCTCAAGGTTTTTCTGGGACAATCACAGTTATAGTGGAGTGTATCATGTTAATATATCTGGATGCTCTTGCACTGGTAACTTGAAGCTTGAATTAATCCTGAAGCAAGGCAGGCAGAGAACTGAACTGGCTGTTCCCCGGCTGTTCTTAGTGTGCTTTAAACCTTGCTTGGCATTCAGATGCCACATTGATACCAGTACTTTGTAAACAATCACAGAGGGCTAGAAATAGACTGTAACCAGGTGCTCATTTCACACCAGGCACTGAGCAGCTACCAAATGTCAATAGTCTTCTACTGGGACAGTCTCTTAAAGGATATATATTGTTTACCCCAGTACTTGTTACCTGAACTACCTAATCACAGTCCCTCATTATAGACAAAAAGCTTTCTTTGGACAATATCCTTCAAGCAGGTGAATAAGTCATTTTTAATCACTATACAAAAACTTTTCTTTTTAAATCAGTTTCTTTCCAGAACTCTTTACTAGACATGTCCTTGCTTCAGTTCCCAGAGAGATTAATGGTGTCCATGCTGTAGCTGATATTGAACTGGTCTCTGAAGCTTTTGGGGTTTTTTTGTCTCCTCTCGAGACCCACCAAAATCTATCTTTTATGATAGCTTTATTTTTGGAAATCAGCTGAGTGCTAGTAAACCAGTGTTCCATGGTAGCAAATTGACTTGAAGCTCTAAGAATAAAAGAAATGGAGTATTTTTTTATTTTTTTAGAATTGAGATTGGGATCCTCCCACCTTTCTGCATATTGGGGACTTATTTTCCTAATTACAGATTTTACCTTGCTAATGAGGCCTGCATGACATCCATCCCCTTTTAGCTAAGGGTATTGGATAGGGTTGTCATTAAGTCATTTCCAGGCCTCCTCCTCCCTGTTCTAGCACAGACAACAGCTTACCTGCCTGGCCAAGGATGCAGAGATCTAATCCAACCCAACAACTCATGGCCACAGAAACAAGAATGCCCCACTTCCCCAGTCCTGATGGTGCATTCCCACTCCTTAGGCTGCACCAGCTCTGCCACTTGCTGGACACCTCTGTGAGCTGAGTCAGCTCACCCAGCAGGAAAAACAAAGACCAAGAGCTGCAAAGTTTCCTGTTGGTTTAGTGAGTTGACTTGGTCATGAAAGTGGCTGAGCTCGGGAAGAGACAAAAGCCAGCATCTGAGAGCAGAAAGTGAACAAAAGAAAGAGAAAATTAAGGAAATTGACTGATTTGTAGAACTGTGCTCCTAAATATTTATCTTTATTCTTAAATTATGTCTGATTGTGCTTAACAAAAACAACAACTTTAAAATCTGTGAGAGGTGGCCATTCTGAGGGCTCCTAACATCAGAATTTTATATTCTGTTTATAGTCCCTCACTACAGCACTTGGAGTTTTAAGGTGCAGCTTTGGAGCTGATAAATGGGACAGTTTGCTTAGAGGGATGTCTCATCACTCCACCTAACATGCGTACTCTATCTGTAGCATTCCAGCTCCCTTTGAAACTGGAACTAAACCTCCTTTGCACCACAGCATTGCATTTCTGAGCCAACTGGCTATTATCTTTGTGGTCTGGTTTAGCAGCTTTGTCTTACTCTGTTTTTTCTATCCTAAGTTGTATATCCTGTACTAGCTTAGCCTACATGACATCTATGGTGCTCACCACTGCACCCACTGCTGGAGTGGGTTCTCCCCTTAAATCTGCTAGCATTACAGCATATTCCCAGTTAAGTGAGAATAATCTTGTTTAAAACCAACCAACCAAACAAACAAAATCGTATTATTACATGTTGTCCTAAAACTGTACTGCTTACACTGTATATTTAGCTGCATCATTTTGGCAGCATGACGTTTGAAGTAGCTAGCACATGCATAGCTGAGCACACACACCAGAGAAGGCGGCTGCCTCTGATGGGTACAGGGGTGTGCAGCCCATACCAGCTGCTTGCAACCATTTGTCTTCTGCCAGAACTGGACATACAACTGTAGCTGTAGCTCCTTTGGGTGTTAAGGTTGTGCTCAGCCAGCACTGAGGCTTTTATGTCTTTGTTTCTGGAGGAAATCCACATGAATGTGAAGATACTAAGCAGAATTTGGAAAATATCGTGGAGGAGAGAGCCATCAAATCCCTACATCTGTTAGCTTGATCCAAGATAAAGGTTGTGTTGCTGGGAGCTCCTCTAAGACAAAGCTGAGTAACAGGGTAGGTCTTCATGGTGATGTTACCCACAGCTGAATCCATTTCTTGATTAAAATAATGCTCAGGTTGCTACATACACAAGGCCTTCACATTCACTCCTTTGTGGTGCTAAGACTTCTGGGTCTATCCAGCAATTCTGTATGTGCAGTGAGCTGCACCACAGCCTGATTTTTTTCCAAGTGGGAGAATGTCTGTCCCTCTTGACTGGCATGGGGAGAATTATGAGAGGTCATCAGAGAGCTAATGTTCTCAAAAGACACTGGCCAGTGCCCACACTACAAAATAATCACTGTGGCAGCCAGCAAGTTCTGCTCCAACTTCTGACATACTAGACATACAATTAAAAATACTGTTGCACTTAAAGGGATTTGCTTGTGGTCAGGAGTCAGTTGTGAAACAAACTACGCCTCAAAACAAGTTTGCTGAAGTTTTAACATGGTGTTCTTAGCTCACACGGAGCAACCAAACAGCACAGTGGAAGAATCCCTGTGCTAATTCTCTGATTTTTGCCATCTCTTGTCCTGATACAAGTATCACAACGAAAGAGTTTTGCAAAACCTTTGGTACAGTTATAGCATGGGAAGGAAATTCACACCCAAGTACAATAAGAAAAGTAGTTCTTGTTTTTAGATTTATATATGTGTTTTAACTTCTAAAATGCAAAATCTGTTGCATAGTGTTTGTACATAAATACTAATACCAGGTTTAACTGAGGAGGGAAAAGTACCCAGATTATTCAGCATCCACCAGTATTTCTATCCTTCTGTTCAGGAGAGGGAGGGAACAGTTTTGATTGCTGAATAATGCAGTTATTCACAAATGAAATGAGGCTTGCTCACAGCTCATTTGAATCACACCATATCCTGTCTTTGATCATTTTATTCTCCTGGTAGAATTCCATCTACTCATAAACACAAGCTTCCGCACCAAGGTGGTGACATCAGATGACATTCTGCTGTGTAACTGTAACTAGGATGTGGGACCCAAGTCAAGTACTGTCACTAGGATCCTCAGGTAAATATCTTTAAGAAAAATTTTCACGTCAAAGGGGAAATAGCATGGAGTGGAAAGCACACATGACAGCAGAGAAAACAAAGCAGAACACATGAGTTCTTTACTAGATGCGCTGAAGAGAAAGGCAAAAGAAGAGAGGTCAAGGCTTACTTAAAAAGAGGAGAGAGTGGGTAGACAACAAATTTGTATACAAAAGGTTGCATGAGACCATGCATTTGGAGGCAAGAAAGCAGATCAAAGTTAATGAAGAATGTGCCTTCACAAAAAATTTTTTGTGAAGTTGCTAATTATTACTAATTACCAGCTGTCTTTAGCCCCATATGCTCCCTGTGCTTAAATGGTGACACCTTCCTACCTAGAGAAACATGACAGGGCCATCAGTGCTCATTGTATCTTATCAAAGCCTTAAGTACTTAACAAAATAAAATACTGTTCATCTATTGTTTTCCAAACCAGGATAAATAGCAAAAGCTGAAATCAAAAGCCCTTATGAAGTCTGCATGCACAGCTGGATAAACAATGGGGTATAATCCCAACAGATACCGCTCCCAGCCTGTAGGATTTCACCAGGCCAAGCAGCAACAGCTCCCTTTCTGTCCCACTTCCCACCAGCACTGTTTTGAGGTTGAATATCCAACAGCCCAGCTGAGTAAAATTCAGGTTTTGTGGCTCATTGTGAGACCCCACCTCTGCTTTCTTTAGCTCATCAGAAGAAGACGATTTGTGCCCTAGAGCCCCTGAAGGCCGTGGTCGCAACTGTCTCCAAGGAGTGCACCCGGCAGATACTGGCAATGCAGGAAAAGGAGAGAGATGAAATAAATGCGTTAAAGCAAGAGAAACAACATTTGTTAAAGCTCATTGACAACATGAAGGAAGAAAAGCGTTCTCTTGAGACTCAGGTAAATTAGACAATGAGTCAAATGTTACCCAGCTGCAGTAGGATGCATTTTATACATCCGATCTCTTACCTCCCAGCCTCTCATCCTCTGGTGCCGGTAGAAGTTCTGGAGCAGGAATTAAACACCTGTCACAGTAGCGATGCTGAACCTTGGCCAACTCCAGGGAATATCCTGTTCCCTTGGGACAGGCCGTGCTGCTGCTGTCAGAAATCTTCACTTGTATCTGCTGTCCCATCTGACTCTTCCAATGTCACATCTGAAGCTGGAGGAATAAATATCTTCCTAGTATTAATGTTTTAAGTTCTTATGTAAAAGTACGTGCACTCTTTTACAACATTGCACCCTTAGCCTCTTTAAACCTGTATCATTCATCTTACTGCCGGTGCAGTCACACTGATATTTATAGGCAAGATTAGTGAAGTCTTTCCAATTCAAGTTACCACTTTATACAGTTCTTGAACGGTTTCTGAAATGGCGCTACTGTTGGAGAGCAACAAGAGCAGAGCTGCTGCCTGAGGAAGGAGGAGCCAGGAGCTGAGGGTGACTGCCGTGCAGTGAGGGCCCCCTGACCAGGGCACAGTCGCAGCACCAAGCAAGGTGCTGGCAGCAGTTGTCCTCAGCAGTTGCAGATGGGGCACTTAAGCCCAGGGTCCATCGGGTGTGGGGGGCAGGAAGCAAGCACTCAGGAGCAGCAGGAGACAGGACTGGAGACGAAAGTGCAACAAATGTGCAAAGGGGACCATCCGGAAGAGCTACCTACACCACCAGTCCAAGGTCCAGTTAGGATACAGAGGCAGGACTGGAGGCAGACCCACTTACAACAGCTCAACCAAGACCAACAGCCTCAGCCTGAGTTCGCACAGAGCTCCTTGTGTGCAGGCAGATGGTGTGTGGGTGGAGGGTCCAGCCGAGGCTGATCAGGACAGTTAAGGTTCTTGGGGCCCTGGCAGCTACTACAGCTAATTCAGGAAGTATCAAAGAAGTGTTGGCTGGAAGGAACACCTAAAGTCTGCAGCCCAGCCTCCCACATCAAGCAGAACTCTCGCCTATGTTACATCAGATCAGCCATGAGCTTGTTTGGCTGAGTTCTTGAGATATTCCCAGGATGGTGATCCTCCATCAGCCTGTTCCAGGGTTATGCCATCCTCCTGGTGAAAAATCAGTAGGAGGAAGAAACGAATTGTCCTTGTCATACAGCAGTTCTGCTGTAGTCAGAGGTGTGAAAACAGCATGAGGAACTCTACCTGAACTTGCATTCATCCACTAGTTTAGGTACTAAGTGTAAGTGGTAAAGGTGAAGAAGAACAAGCTTCAGGACAGACTGCGTAGGCTCCTTATTCATCTAGCTAGCACCTGGGGAACCTTAGAGGCTTTGGTTTCACTAGCTAAATCGAAATGCTCACAATATCTCTTCCATTTGCGGTCTTAGAACTAGCCAGTTCCACTTGTTGGTACTCACAGGCCCCAGTGCTTCATAGAGCCATAGAGAACCTTCTCTGAAAGCAGCAATCGAGAATTCATGCGAAGTTATACTTGCCTTACCTAAGAATAGAGCCCAGAATCCAAATTCTAGTTTGGGCTATTTAAGTTTTGTAATTTGGGTGAAGGAGGCTGGGAAAAACAGTTCCGCTAAAACCAGAATTCCATTATGAGACAGCATTCAAATATTCTAACTGTGGCACGATAGATACTCAAAAATTCCTTGGAAAGATCCACCTAAGCTGCTGACTTGTCTGCTGGTGGCAGCATGGTTGTGGCTATGATGGTGTAGGGACACAGGCAAAAGAGCATTGCTACAGGGGGCTTGTATTTTTATGAGACTAACATAATTCAGAATTCTCATCAGAATCAGAATAGTCAGAGTTCCTCGAGGCACTAGTTGTCTTCTGAGCAACAGGTAAAGCACCATCTTAGTTCGTTTCCTATCCAGCACATTAGGCAGACATTGGCAGCAACAGAATGTGATCACATAATGAAGTACACATCACGGGAATACACTATGGTAAACTATTATAAACACATAATCCCTGTTCTCAGACTTCCAGATGGCCGATTGTTTTACTTTGCCACTAATTTAAAATGCAATTAAAATTCAAAATTACAACAAGAAATTAAAAGTACAACACAAATACAATCCCATGATGCCACCCAAGATACGTGTTGCCACCAGTTCTAGTGGAGTAAACTGGTAAGAGTAGCAGCTTTTTTTCTCCTGTGTGACCAGTAACAGGGACAGAATAAGTTGCTGGAAGGTTTTCTAGATACAGGCTTACAACAGAGAAATGGTGCAACTCAGATGATTAAATGTATATCATTCACTTGCTAGAAGGCTAAACACAGCAGGTGGAGCACCCTTTTGTACACTACATCTAAATTTGAACTCTTCTGTCCATCCTTTCCTACAGTGTTATCTCTTGCCTACTCTCCTGCTGCTGTTTTTCCATTTTGCTTCCCTTATCCCACTCTGCTCCTTAGTTTCTGCTCTAGACCCACCAAACCAGTCCAAGACTTCCCACTGATACTATGCTCCTGATCACTTCAAGCCTCTGTTTCCTGCAGGTGGAGTGTCTGCGAACAAGCGTAGCTGAGGAGTATGCTCGCTACCTCAATGAGTACAGTGCCCGCAAACTGCTTCTGGCAAAACTGAATGACATGGAATGGCTGGACATGACACGTCACCAAGTTCAAGGTAGAGAGAGTAGGTCTCTGTAAGAACCTGTCCTGCACAGAGACCCACATGCGTATACATGGGTGCAGCATTGCAGGAAAACCTCAGAGTATCTCTGAAATATCTTCAGATATGCTTTGATTCTTGAAAGAAGTTAGACAAATTCATGGACAAAAAGTTAATAAACAGGTAGGAAAGGGAATAGGCAGGGAAGTACCCACTAATCTGATCTGATTCACTAAGTCACTGCCTGTATCCTTGCACACTCTTGCTTACCACAACAGGTAAATCGAAGGCAGGAGCTGCCCAATGCAAAAGTTCCTCTTTTTTTTGACTAGTGCCAACTGTCGGCACATCTTACCCAGCCGCAGGTGCCTGTCCACAATTCAGGTGTCACAAATGCCAGGCACAGCAGTTACTCATGGTGGTAGGGACCCTTTCAGTACATGATCTCTTGTTGATCCAGTCAGGTTACAGGCACCCACAGCGCTACTGCTTCTTACTTTCTGGCTGTAGCTATCGCACCTGCATAAGGGCTGACCCACCTGTGATCCTTTCTGTTAATCAAAACCAAGCCTGAGCCTTTGAATAGATATGTGTGCATGGGAGGGGAAGCAGGACAGTGGGTGGGGGTGTGAACACTGCAGTATACTCCTGGACTTGCAGTTCTTTAATTATAATACAGTCTACACCCATTCAGCTCTTGTCAATGCTTTGTAGGGTTATGTGATCTAAAAGCTTAATAGACAATTTAGAAAACTGTGGCTGCAATTTTACTGTCATGGGCTTTCATCAATGGCTGTTGTTTAAAGACGTCAAGGGTGAAGATGTGGTGAAGTTAACTTTGGCATTAAAGATAGCTCAGCAGGACCTCACAAAAGCCCAGCTGAAGCCGAACACGGTGATAGCAGGCTGTGGAGATGTTGTGCCCAGGAGAGATTTTGAATTACTGGAGAAAAAATACTCTGATTTACTTCAGGAGGTGAGCATAAGCTCCTAATTTTCAAGCTATACTACATAAATACAAACATAACACAATACTTCAGTATTCAGGTTGGGATAGGGACTCAGTAAACCTAGAGCTCACATAAGGGCATTTCTTTGTTCTTGGTACATGAAATAGGTGAAAAGCCACTGTCTTCTAATCCCCAGAGCTTCCTGTCTATTGGAATCACAGGTTGCCTGAGCACTCAAAATTAGTATACCATCAAAACCCTTAACATCAGGTTTAACTGAGTTAACACTATAAAAGCAGTAACCGCTCACAGACCACCAAGAGCTCACAGATTACAGCTTGGGAACTAGCATCGGAAGTCATCATATATATAAGTAAATAAATAAGCTAGGTTCACCTCACATACATCGTACAGTGTTGTCCAAACCACAGCTAACTGAAACTACTGCTGGCCTACTAACGCTTATCTGTCTAGCTGAGGGTTTGCCTTTTCCAGTAGTAATGAATGGCTTCTTTAGCCTGCTGGATCTCCAAGGTCATCAACCCAGCTATGGGGCTGATCGATATATTTCCCAGCTGTGAAAGAACTGGACTAGGTTCCTCAGGTCATATCTGTTTGGTGCCTTTTCAGAACAAATGTTTGACTGCTTAGCTTGCACTGGAGATGCACGGCACAATGCCATGGCACATGCCAGACAGCAAAGGGACAACACACCCCCAGTGACTAGGATGGGATCTGCTTCCAACCCTGCAGTGGCAGAGTGGCAGTGACCTGATCCTAGAATGATCCATCCGAGTGGCAGTGACCTGATCTCCAGGAGGATGAAAAAGAGAACAGGTTGGATCCCACCATGTAGTTAGTGCACAGCTTGCAAGAGGGTTAGGTGAAAACCTTAATTAAGGCAAAAAAGTGTGGCCTGCCTCTGTGCTTCAGAAAAGCCGTGCTGGGCTGTTCAAGGTACAGTTGGGCCATCAGCAGCCCCATCGGCAGCTCCGTGCCAGCCCCGACCGCCAGCACAGTTCACGTCCCCAAATCATGGCATAATAAATACAGACACAGCCCTCAAAACCCAGACCAGAGCTGTGGCTGCCTCTCAGTCACAATGTACCTTTGCACTAGCAGAGCAAAGATAAATCATACAAAAGAAACACTTTCTAAATAAAGTATAGTGGATCTGAAGGGGCTGCATGTAAAAATTTCTAGAGCAAAAGCCTATGTTTCTCCTGCTCTCTCCTAATGGATTAATAGCTATTTTTAAACACAAAAACAGGTTTTAAAGGGTCATTGACATGTTTTGTCAGAAGTTTTTATAAATGGTAACAGTAACATTTAATAAATGATTTCTTTTCCTTCCGATCTAGAAGCAGTTAGCTGAGGACAGCTCTCCATAAGCATGTGGACTGTACTGACTGGTCACCTGAGCTGTCTGACAGCAACAGAAAATTTCTGTTACTCTGGTTGGTTTGTTACAATCCTCCTTTCTGTATCCTTTAGACAAAGACTCAGCAGGAGGATTTTGATCAGCTCCATAAGGAATATGAAACACTGCTGGAAATCCGCAGAGACACTGCAGAAGAGCGAGACAACTTCTGTGCTGAGCTCCAGCAAGTTCAGTGCAACTACACGCCCTGGCCAAACTGGACAAAGTGTTCATGTGCCAAATGTATTCAGCAATGGTTTGCTTCAGGCAACTCAGCTTTAAACTCTTTGCTATGGTGCATTTCTTACCTGCAACATCCCATTTGCTCCTAGGCTTTTAGGAGTGACCAGAGAGGTGCTTGCAGGGTATTCCATTTTGCCTTAGCTTAGGAGACAAACCAGATGTCTGGAGATCTGTATCTATCGTTAGGCTCCTAGTGGGATTCACACAAAACCAGTATGTGTGGGCACATTCTCCTAGCAGCTGGGTGTCTTTTTGCTGTTGCAGAGGTGATTCCAGGTGGAGCTGACTGGTGGGGTTCTCTGGCTGAGGGGAAGACCAGTGATCAGCTAGTGGATGTGCTTCTGGAAGAAATAGCAACAGGGGCTCTAAGAGAGAGAAATGTCTTCCCTGTATGGGTATGCGCAAGCTTTCTTCACTGCTGGTTTCCACTCGGATTAATTGGTAATAAATACCCGTTAGGAAGGTGGGAGAATTGCTTTCATGGCCGGTGTCTTCAATATTCACCTTCCCCTTCGTGTAATCACTGAGAACTTTAAAGCCAGGGAAACTCGGGTGCAATAGGAAAGCTGAAACAGGGTGAGCATACTGAAGACACAGCTGAAGTAGCCACACTTTACAATGATGCCACATGAACCACCAGACATGCAGGTATTTCTAGCAGGCTCAAGCCCCTTGCTAATGCTGCACTGTATGGCCGAGCCAAAGGAACAGCTTCCTGCTGCTGAAAAGCCTCATCCTCCTCCCCTCTCCCTACCCCGGTACTGGTGGTGGTGACTGGGAAGTGGCCAGCAGAGCAGTATTTGGTTTGTCCCGGGTTAGTTCTCTGCTGATGAGATTAATTCAGACGAGCACTAGAATGACTAAGTAGCAAGACTACACAGCAGGGAATGACGGCTTTTTGTGGCATCAGGAAGTTAATTCAACTCACACTGTCCCATTGTGCTGCACCCCAGCACGTGGGGAAGCAGGAAATGATACAGGGACAAGGAAGTGTTACAAGGATTCTTCACATCATACCAAGCACGACTGTATCCAAAGGTTCTCTCAGGGACACAGTAGCATTTCTTTTGTCCTTCAACATCTTTTCCTCAGCCTTCCCAGAAGCTTGACCTGTTTTCCCTGCCATTCCTGAAAGATATTTCCAAGGAAGATCTTTCCTTTTCTATTTTTGTTGGGCAGAACCTCTCACAGAGTCCTGGTTTTTTCCACCCTGGAGCACTTGAGACAAGTTGCAAAGGTGCTGACAGATGTGTTTTGTAGTACTGCAAGTGAGACCCACACAAATGACCTATCCCTAATTTAATCCCTAAATCCCCAAAACTAATGTAATCCCTAATTAAGTCCCTACTTTAATCCGTAAAATTTAAGTAACACCAGTTTAATTCTTTGAATAAGGACATGTAGTCAATGAGGTCTTCAGTGCTGTACCTGCTCATATCAACTAGTTCTTGGATTGGCTCTTTCCTTTTCAGGAGAAAGGGATTAAATTAGGGATTAAATTAGTTTTATCAGACTAGCTAGGTTTATCAGACTAAGAAAGCTGGAGTGACGTGCGGAATTAAACTCTATAACGCAGGACAAGTTATAAAGCAGCTGTGTTTATTGCGGCGCCAGGTGCAAGGGGGATCGTTCCTCCTAATTTGCACATAGTTGTACTCACAATACATATTTATACAGTGAAATGGGCTAGTTCTGCCCAAAGTCTACACCTACTAATGAATTATTGGTTAGTTGTTTTCTCGCTTCAATTTAAAGGTACAGCTCATTTAAAATTTACTGCGCATGTTCCCCAGTGGGGGATTCACTCTCTTCAGGGGGGCCATTTGAGTAGGAGGTCTTGAATCTCCCACTACCACAATTATTTTATCCAAGTGTCCTTGAGTCTTATCACTTCAGTAGTTTTTCTTTTAGCAATTAGCACATCCTCGTCAGAAGGCTACTGATTTACATTCTTGTGGAGCTCATCTACATCGGTACTAACTGTCCCTTCGGAAGTGCTGAGCGGGCCGAGCTCCGGGCCTTCCCTCGCAGACAGGGAGGCTCCTGCCTGCCTGTCCATGGTTCCTGTTCTCTACACACCTCCTGCCTGCAGAGTTTTAGGTTTTTCACTGTATTTTCTCGCATCACCCTGATGGGAGGCAGAGAAAGCAGTGGGCTATGGACAGCAGGAGTCACTTGTTTTGCTTCACCCGGAGGACTTTAGATCCCAGAAGTTAACAGCTGTTCACCATGCGGGTATCTCTTTCTTTTGCCCTTCCAGTTATGTTGTTAGGACTTGAACAATGTGTCCCTAAAAGTCTTGAGTTTAGTTAACCCTGACTTTACTGCAGCTAGAAGCTGAACACGTCTCAGTAGAAGAGAAAGACCAGGTGGGGGGTCTCACCCCCCTCACAGCACTCCCAGCCGTTGAAGCACCTTGGTCTGCCTCCATCTGGAAGCCGAGCGGGTCAGGACCCTGGTCGCCGATGTGTGTCCCAGCAGCACGGCTGCAGGAGGTGGCGGCAACAACGGAAGGAGAAGAGGAACCAGCAGCTTCCTGGGAAGTTCTCTCCTTAGGAAGCGCAGGTTCTCAGGGTGCTTCAGCAACACAGAGAAAAGAAGCTGCAAACTTCATTACTACTTCAGATCAACGTTTTCAAACTCAGGCGGGCAAAGCCTTGAGGACGCACTTGAAATGTCCCATAGTAGCCAAAAATGTATTTTAAAAAGTACAAGTTTTGCAGTATGTTTGTTCCAAACAACGAAGCCGTTTCCTTTGGGGGGGGGGGGGGGGGGGAAATACCCTTTGTTGTATTAATGGAATTATGTTAAAAAATTACTTCAGAAATGACTGACCTTTGTATTGGTATGGCCTGCCAAAGAGATTTTAACTGTCTTGGCCATCATTTCCTTCAGTGTTGTGCAAAACCTGTGTAACTTGCAAGTGTCGCTGCCAAGAGCTGGGCTGGGTTTCCAGGGGCCCTTACGAACGGCGCCACTTGGCCCTTTGTGCCATTATGGTTTTACGAACCCACCCCGTGCACGCAGCTTAACCCAGAGACAAGGGTCCATTTAGGGCAGGCTTAGGATGGGGAAAAGCAACAACTGGAGGGTGGCGGGCATGCTGCGTGACCGGCCAACCGGCTGCACGGACGGTCCCACCTCAGGAGCCCTGGAAGAGGCACCAGTGGGATGACGTTTGCGCCGAGCTGAGTTACCCTGACGGGGCGTGCCGACCGTGCTCGGCCCCGCTCCGCCTGACCGATGGAGGCTGCAGAGCTGCAGCCTTGAGCCATTCCTTCTTCACAGACATCTGGAAATTAATCAATCAATTTAAAGACTCAAGTCTAAGTCAAATTAATCAATTTAAAACATCAAGTTTTTCATCTTCAAGACAAAAGATTCTAAGAATTAGGGGGAGAAAAAATAAAATCTATTAGTTTTTCTCAGAAATTAAATAAGCACCATGTCTCACCTCGGAAATTACAGACTAGCTAAATAAAAGGAAACCATGCTAGTGTGTTAGGCTGACCCCCCTGGAAAGACAGCAGAGAGAGCACACCGATGAAGAACGTGCAAGAGGAGGTTTGATATCCACATCCATCCCTCCGAATGTGGTACGTGTGACAGTCGTCATTCCTTCCTTCCCAGCTTCTGAAGGGTTTTACAGTCACAGTCCTTTGCACCTGAAGTCCTTTGCCGTGGCTGACCTCATTCCTGGCGTGGTTTGGATTCACTGTAAGCAGTAAAATCACACACAATTTTGCTTTAATTGTCTCCCTACTTGAGGGACACAAGGGAGCGTGGCACGGAGCAGCTCCTCTGTGCACCAACCGCTGTAGGACAGCGTGGGTGGGAAGCCGAGCGGCACCGCAGCTCACGGCAGGCACAGAGAGGCAGAAACCACCCAGGTGTGTCAAGCGCACAGAGGGGTCATTTCCACTTGTCACTGGCAGAGTCACTGTGTGGGTCTCACAGCTTTGGATTGCGACGTGGGACACCAGCGCGCCATGCTAGCGTGCCCACGGGGCAGGCGGACCTCTGCAGAGCCGGACCTCGCTTCACAGGGCAGCTTGTGGTCGCCTGTCACCTCGGTGGCACCGCCAGGCGGGAGGTGGCTTTCCAGACCCATTTCTGTACCTGGAGTCAGGGCGCAGCGCCAGGGCTGGCAGGAAACAGCTGGGGAAGCGCAAGGTGGAGTTTTAGCCACAGCTGGCGGCCAGTCACCCACCCAGCCGCTCTCGCCCTCCTCAACAGGATCGTGGGAAGAAATTAGACCGAAAAATCTTACGGGTTGAGATAAAGGCAGGGAGATCACTCAGCAGGTACCATCACAGGCAACACAGGCTTGACTTGGGCACGATCAATTTAATTTATTGCTAATTAAGAATAGAGTAGGACAGAGAAACAAAACTAAAAGGATCTTCCCCCCACCCCTCCTTCCCAGGCTCAGCTGTCTCCTCGCTGCCAAGCGGCGCAGAGGGGACGTGGAACCGCAGCTGTCAGTCAGTCCCTTGTCTCTGCCGCCCCCTCCTCACGCTCTCCCAGCGGGGTCCCTTCCATAGGGCACAATCCTTCAGGAGCCGTTCTGGCACGGGTCCCCAGGGTCCCTGCCAGCAAACCCGCACCTGTGAGGCTCCAGCCTCCTGCAGGGCACGTCCGCCTGCTGCGGCGTGGGGTCCTGGCGGGCTGCGGGGGGACACCCTGCTTCCCCGCCGTCTTCTCCACAGGCCGCAGCGGGGTCTCTGCCCCGGCACCTCCTCCCCCCGACCTCGGTGCTGCGGGGTTGTTTCTCAAAGTTTTCTCCTTACTCCTCCCTCCCACAGCTGCCACGCAGCGTTTTTACCCTTTTTTAGACACATTATCACAGAGGTGCCGCCAGCACCGCTGCGGGCCTCAGCGCTGGCCCGTGGTGGGTCCCTTTGGAGCTGCCTGGAAGTGGCTCTGTCCGCCAAGGGGGCCAGAGGCCGCTGCCGCAGCCCACCCCCATCCCGCTACCCCAGCCTTGGCACAAAACCCAGCACAGCGTCAGCGCCAGCCAAGCCAGTTCCTCCCAGTCTGCCTACCACACAGTGCACCAGAACACTTCATCTCTCAAACGGTCTTAAATTACTCCTTGCTCATTCCCTGTAAGTTTTAGTTACATATAAAGTATAAAGTGTATTTTCCCGTTTCAGTTTACATCAGCGAACAGCTGCAGTCACAGGGGGATTACGACCTGCTCCTGGCACAGGAGACCAGACCTGCGCAGGGGGACAAAGCCCCTGCCCTAGAAAAAAACCCGGCTGTAACAAGGATCTGCTCCTTTCTGGAAGGCAGCACACAGCTTTTCTTCTTCGAGCAAACAACTAATTAGTACGAAGAGCACCACCACAGCTAAGTGTCTGTTAGGAACACTTTGAACACCACAATGCAGCACGAGGGACTACAGAATTCCTCAGAACACATACAATATTTTATTTATCAGAGCTGTACAAGTGTTCAATGGTAATATAAAAAAATCAGGATAGTCAAAATTACTTGTAATAACAGTTGGTGAGATCCAGCAGGCAGGTGCGAGAGCCACAGCCCAAGCTGCACCGGTTCAAGACAACGTCAACCACTTATTGCCCCACTAGTTACTCGTGTGAAACCACCACAGGGAGCAGTTCCTCCGCCAGCAGGGCGGCCTCGCACCTGTGGGGGCCGTCCCTGCCAGAGGGGCACGTTCATTTGCTGGGGATCACTTTATTTCCACTCACAGCAACTGGAATCAGGAGCTTCCTGTACTCCAGGGGGAAGTAACGCTCAATCAGCACGTGCAGCGGCATCTTGTCTGTCACTAGCCCTTGTCTGGTCACAAAGGGGAGAGCACAGAACAAATACAGGTGTTAGTGAAAAGTGTTTCCACTCAACCTTGCCATCAGGGTAACGTTTTTAAAGTTTTCTTGCAGTGACATTTTTGCATTTAACAGCTGAAACTGTGTGGCTGCTTGTGACAGAACAGCTGCAGACTTCTATTTGCAGGCGACTCCCTCGGGTGACACACCAGGTTCCGCGCGGCGCAGGCACCAGGCTTGCCTACAGGCAAAAGCCGAGCAGGAGGGTTACGGCAGAGCAGCCTCCCACCGAGGCACGTGCTTATCGCAGCGAGAGTCCCCATACCGATCTAGACCAAAGTATAAACTCGCTGCTTTTTAAATTCACAATCCACCTGCCATGGGATACATTTTACCATTTAAAGACACACGCAGAATGATGCAACAGAAGCAAATAGCTCATTACTCGGCAGATTTTTTACATTCACAATTCAGAGGTGGCTGGCATTTTCCAATGCAGTTTTCTAGTACAACATTTAGCTGATTGGCCTGAAAACATCAGCATCTCCTAGTCTTGTAGGGAGGAAAAAAAAAAAAAAAAAAAAGCAGGATGGATTCATGCTTTCTTTGTGGAAGGAACAGAAATACTGTTCTTATTCACGAACCAGCAACAATTACTGATCCCTTTATGAGGCAGTGGAAAGGCATAAAGACATCTAGGAAAAGGTAAAATAAACATACAGAATCCTCAGACCTGGCCAACTAAACCATCGCACCTCTCAGCCTGTTCACACTAACTTCAGCCCACACCTGTCAGGTGGGAAAATGCAAATCTCTGGCTCAGGACAGCAACAGATTCTTCTTTTTAAGCAACAGCACCAGCTCCACCTACACAGGTCCATGCAAAACCCGTGCCTTTAATCAGGTGCGCCTGCACAATCCCCTCAATGCCTTTAACACCACAACTGTAACTCTCCCAGTAGAGACAAGGAGTAACAACCCAGAGCGCTGACTCTCAACAAGAAGTGATGAATTTGTTTCAGGCCCCACAGTTTTACAGAGGGCTCCCAAGTCAAGAACAAATCCCTTGTGTTCTGGTCACAGGCCAAAGTCAATTCAGGCACCAGATGGGGCAGATGAGGGAGCCCACAGGAAAGAGCGGCAATGAGGAGGCTCTGAGAACAATTCATCCAGGCTGCCAGCCAGTGGAACGCCGTTGTTAGAAGCCAGCCCTGGCCTGCCAGGCTGGAGGCTGCTTCTCCTGCTCTGGAGAGGAACTGTCAGCTTGAACCCCAAGTCCCAGCTTCCGTAGAAGCAGGAAGAATATTGCAGGAAGAATATTGGAGGAAGAGTATTTTATTTGGAAGACTAAGGAATCAAAACAGACAACAGGGCATGTGAAAATGCTCATGCTATTTCAGTTGCAAGTGCTTTTAGCAGAGACAGATTGCTCTGGGATGCAAATGGTGCAGCCCAGCCTTGCGCTTACTGTTACTCTGCTTCTTCTACTGATGCTACTCATTTCTCAGCCATAACTGCTTCACCCTTCACCCCTTCCTCTTGCACCTCCACCACCGTCATCATGGAGTATAAAAACCCAAGTCCACGAATGCCCTCCTGGGACAGAAGGCCAAGTGGCATCATGCCGAGTAAATCACAAGATACCACGCGTACTGCAGAAATACTGCTAGCACACACCCTGACAACGCGTCTTACCAGGCTGTCAAAGCTCCACTGGACACTACTACAGGTTAATAAAAACCCTCCCTTTACCTTCTCATGAGGACCTCCAGGTCTGCTGTCTCCACTGTCTTCCTCCCCGCGTGGCGGGTGTAAGCTTCCAGATCATTGCTTAGCTGCATGAAGTATTTCTCTGAGCTGAAGCAGGATTGAGGAGGGAAATAAAATCAGACTGTGGAGTGTGTGAACACCAGCGACTCTCCCGTTTCTGTAGGGTGAGCTGCACTAGAGCTGCTTGCTGCGCAGGTCACAGCCTGCCAGCAAAAACTGTGGGAGAAGAAACTCCCCAGCCCACAAACAAAGCCTGGCTTCTCAGCCTGAGCTCCCGGGAACTGCACAGTCAAGGCAGCTGTGGAACAGCTGCACAGCTGACAAGCAGCACCTTTCCCAAACTTCCTACACAGGCAAGAACAGGGGTTGACACCAGCAAAAAATCAGCACTGAGGATTAGGCTATCGTGACACTATTCCAACAATCCACAGATTTTACTCGTGAAGGTAACATGGGTCTACGGAATCAGAAGGCTGAGAAATCTGGATTCAGAGGTAACACTGCCCAGCTGGAACACCTGCACCCTGCCCAGCACAACCACCGTTCTCCAGAGCCATCCTGCTCACAGGGAATGCTAGTGATGAGGAGACTGCGAGTGGTGCAATTTGTACTGGCTGGGACAAAGCCCAGACGCTCCTGTAAGGTCACGTTGGTCACGAATACCCACGCGGCGGACAGGAGCACCTAGCACGTTTCTGCCCTTGTTTTAATCAGACCTCCCATGAACAGGGAGGGCTGTCAGCTTGCCAGCAGCGCTCCTGACAGGTTTGTTATTTCAGGAGAGAAAAGAAAGGAAAAAAAGACTAAAAAGAGCGGGAAGAATCATAGAATCATAGGAAGAGGAGCAGTTTGTTGCTGCTTACCATTTCTGAACAATTTTGAAGGCATCTCTGGCCACTGGCATTTTCACATAATGGCTAAATATCTTCTTTATCAAACTGCTTGGTATCGCAGGCTCACTTGTTTTCCTCCGTGACACACCTGAGCCCTTTGGAACCTGGTTAGCCTGCAGCAGCTGCCGGGGAGACCTTTGAGGAAAAATGAAAATTCATGCATCAAATGAATGCACACGGGGAGAGCCAGAGAACATCAGGCTGAATCTGGGCAAACCTTACACCAGATTGGAAGAGGCAAGAACTGCCTCGAGCTCTAATTCTTTCTCCCTCCCAATTCTTCAAAACCCTCACACCCATGAAGTACAGTCTGCAAACAGTTCACATGGCATCATGGGAGAAGCGATCCAAGCTCAAGTTTCCCCACGAGAAGCATGCTAGCTAGCATCACAAGTAGTCACCAAGGTCTAGTTCTCTCCAACACATAAATGCAATTTTCCCTGCATCCCTGTAGTACTTGCTCTCCAGGAGTCCACAGAGTTTGAGGCATCCACAGGTCACCTCTGTATCTGCAGACAGAGGAGTATGGTTTGCAGCGCAGACTGTTACGCTATTACAAACATTTTGTTTAGCGGGTAGTGTTTGTGGGTTTTGCATTTTTTTTAGTTGGTTGTTTTGTTGGTGAGTTATGTGGAGTCTTTTTTCCTCAAATAAGACTGTGAGTCTCTGTTTTCCATTCTAAAAAGGGAAAACTGTACCATGAAAAAGGGAAGTGAAACCCCTGGATTCACTCAATAGACAAGTGGAAAATATCTAGAATCTCAGGCTAATGCATGCAAAGCCCACAGAGGGGGTGCATGTATCACTTGGTTCTCTCTGTAGCCCACCTGCATGTTTTTCCGTTAGAACCTCAGGGGCAGGCTGAAGAGATCAGCCCCAGAGAGGAAGTACATGTCACAATGAGACAAAACAATCACGATTTGAGTCATCTTGGCTACTGCTTCTGTGCCTCACCTTACCTGTTTGTGAATGATTATATATGAAGGTTCAGTTTGCAGGATCAGGGCAAAACCTGAAGTTTAGCGACTTCAGTGCTGGGCTCCCCAGTTCAAGAGAGACAGGAACTGCTGGAGAGGGGCCAGAGGAGGCTACAAATATGATGAGGGGACGGGAGCATCTCCCCGACAAGGAAAGGCTGAGAGAGCTGGGGCTGTTCAGCCTGGGGAAGAGAAGGCTGGGAGGAGATCTTATCAACATCTACAAATATGTGAAGGGTGAGTGTCAGGAGGACGGGGCCAGGCTCTTTTCAGCGGTGCCCAGCGACAGGACAAGGGGCAATGGGCACAAACTGAAACACAAGAAGTTCCACCTGAATATGAAGAAGAAGAACTTTACCTTGAGGGTGACGGAGCACTGGCACAGGCTGCCCAGAGAGGCTGTGGGGTCTCCTCTGGAGACATTCAAACCCACCTGGATGCGATGCTGTGCAGCCTGCTCTAGGAGAGCTGCTTCAGCTGCTGCTTCAGAAGCTAGCAGCTTCTAGTCCAGGGGCTGGACTAGATGGTCTCCAGAGGTCCCTTCCAGCCCCAACCGTACTGTGATTCTACATGACTGTATGAGACTTCAGCGTTTCTAAATGAAAAGTTCTGTGGCCCTAATCTGGTATAGTAGATCACAGTAGAATTGTACCAGTATACAGATTATTTTATAGCAGAATGCTATAAATATAATGTGGGTCTCTCACAGTTATGGCTCCACTACATAACCTAGAGTATTCCTTTAACCCGAGTACTGCTATCTCAGGAAGCAAGCAGGCCAAATCAGAGCCAGACTGTATTCCATAAAGTGCAAAAAACCATGGACTTTTTGTGCAACAGCGTCCTGTAATTGAGGCATTGAACCTGTAATTATGATCATCTGTTACCTCAGCACAGCTTGAAAACCTGAAAAATCTGTCAGTCTACTGATGTCCAGAAATTCCTGTAAAGTGCATGCATCCAAATACACGGACTTCTTTTGCCAATGAAGACTAGCACTCTCTACAGAGCAATTAGTATTCAGATATTCCCTATATATAAGAAGGGCATGTTCCAGTGCAACATCCCAAAGGAAATTCACATTCCCTCAGTTATAACATAGCTCCACTTCAGCAGAGTATCACAGACTCCTGTTTCTATTTTATAAATGTATTTTACTATTCGTTATGAGAGCAATCATCCAGAACCTTCTGTAAGCGTCATTCATCTCTGTTCACAGCAGTAAAGGGCACAATAACTTGGTTTTATTGTTTATTGCTTCAATAAAGAAAAAAAATCTAGAGTCATGGGCTAGAAAAACTCCTTCTGTTCCCTAGGACCCCCTGTTACTGGTTCTGACAAAGCATATTGCTTCACCAAATTTCTAGTTAAGAGGGTGACAACTGTTAATTAATTTGGAATACCGCAGGGGACAGGTTCACTTTCTGCCTCTAGGCGAGCTTCATTTTATACTCAGCACATGGCAACTGCATACAGCTTTAGGCTTCTAAAGTCAATACAAACATGTCATTTCATGAGATCAGTGTAACATAATCCGTCATTCCCCCTCTTCCATGAGGGCTTCTGCATCCCATGCTGCAGTCCATGGCTCCAGGGTAGCTTACCAGTTTAAAAACTCCTAGGAAAAGGCTTTGGCCTTCAGCACAAGAAAATATTACAAGAACTTCACTGGAAAGACTTGAGGCATCACATCTGCTCTGGGAGAATACTGACATCCACTTGATAGAACTCTTTATTCAGCTGCTAAAGCAGTGAATGAACTAAAGGCTTCACGGCTGCTTACTACCCGCTACAGCTGACAAAGCTGGGCTCGGCTCCCTTCCCAGCGCTCACACCCCAGGTACGCTACCAGGCCACTGCTGAAGGTGCCTTACACTTACTTGGCAGCAGCAGGTTTTGCAGGACGCGGAGCTGACAACTTGGGAGCAGCAGGTTTTGCAGGATGTGGAGTTGACGGTAGTGGCTTGTAGGCTGCAGCACGGACAAATGTGGGTGTCTTCACGGAATCCTCTAGGGGGAAAAAAAGTACTTGAGGAACTGAGCTCTGTTTTCAGAGTTCCTGCAGCAAGCAGCGCTGTAGCAGCGGACAGAAGCCCAGCCAGCTTTCCACATCTGTCTGGTGCCACAGTGCCGGTGCTCAAGCTGTGGCTCCACCACACCCTGAGCCAGCGCAACTGCTGGCTGTGCCATCCCACCCACCCCACCTCCTGCCACACTGGCTGGTGACTTCCCCCATGCGGGGCCCAGCCCCTCGGGCCCTGTGCTGGGCCAGCAGGCTGGGCAGGGTGTAGGCCAGGCTGCAGGGGCTGGTGGCTGGGTTGACTTAGGCTGCAGCCTCTTTTCCCAGAGAGAACTTCAAAGTCTGCAAGATACCTTATTGCCATCCTGCTAGATCAGTGGCAAATTCTCCTGAACACAGGGACGATCAGAGCAACAGAATGACAAGACCAGCGCCAGTCAATGAGCATCTCCCTCATTCACAGATTTTTCATAAACTCCCTCCAGCTAAGGCTCAGACTATAGTCAGTACCTCACCTCTTCTCCGCTGTAAACTAACCATACCAGTTTCCTCCAAGTCTAATCTGCATCTTCTAACTCCACTCTTGAACTTTTTAAGTTCTTAACAAGCAAGGCCAGGAAAGAAAACAATGTTAACAGAATTGAAATACTGAGCCGCATCCTGTCTAGAAGAGTGGTCATGGAGGGCTTCCTGCCCGCCAGTTTCCCTTGCAAGCCTAATGCAGAGCAAGAATCCTGCATATCTGCTAATGGTGTCAACTTTGCAACCCTCCCGTAAGAGCCAAGACGCTCACCCTGTTACAGAAGACAAGCCCAGCTACCAGAGGCCTCAGGTACTGAGAGTTAAACTCACAACTCAAAGGGTAAGGGGTCTCTCGGAGAAATCAGGGCTGGGTGAACTACTGTGGTCCCTTGCATTAGCTTCTTCTGAAGAAGCATTTCTGTGCACTGAAGGAACTGGGAGCAGGATGCAGGGGAAGAGACTAGTTATGCTGAGGTTTCTGAGGTAAGCTTTATGACAAGAGTGCGTAATTGCCCATGTTCCTGCTTTTTCTTCCTCTCCTTGTCCAACGAGACCTGTGAGATGCTACTCTTACTGCTCTACCCTATCAGCAGAGATCTCTTCATCAACATCTTTCCATCTCTTCTTCATACAGCTGTGGTAAAGATAAGCACACTGACACACTACTGTTGACACTATAAGAACACCTACAGCTTTCCTCGTGGCAAAAGTGTACCAGATCGTGTGTCATCTTTGTGCGTTCCACACTGCACAAATACATACAGGCATTGGTGTTTTCACTACAGATGCATTTCCCCACAAAGCCTCAAATTCTGGCAACAGGATTCTTTTAGGATGCTCTTAGTTCACTTCTTTATTTCAGGGTGTATTGTACTTCAAAAAACTGTTACAACCAGTCCCGAAAGACACCACTAAAACACACTCTGAGCATTCTCAAACATGGCCTTGATCCAAGAGAACTCAGTCTGATGTACACATTCGTCCAAAAGGCTTAAGCACTCTTGGGGCAACAGAGCCCCAAGACTGATCTGGCATCTGAAGAACTGTTCAGAAACAGACAGTTCCTCCTGGCTTTCTGGAAAACCAGCCTACGCTTTTGGTTAACTGGAAAGGAAGTCTGTAACTACACATACAAAATAGGGGTCCTAAATTAGGTTTCAAGTCTGGAGTCACATAAATGGCTGTGGAAAGAGAAGTTAAATGCTAAGACATTAAAAAGTCTGCATGAAGTTAGGAGTCAAGCAGGAAGCAAGAATAAAATGGAGGATATCCCTATGTCACTGTGTAAAACCACTTTAGACTCAGTTTTGCCTATTTGTGCATTTCCATTACCTTCACCTCAAAAACTGTGAGATGATCTAGGGCCCCGAAGCACCTGATAAGCCAGTGACAATCTGGCCCTAGGAACAGCAGCCAACAGCTTCCTCTCCACTGATAGACTAAACAGTTAACAACATTATTGACCTACATTGTTCCTCAATCAAGACGTAACAGGGAAAAATTTCTCCAACAGCTTTCTGCTGCTACTGCAATAGTTTTCTTACCTTCACTCTCAGGGTCTTCAGCCTCATCCTCAGTAGGCCCTTCTTCCACACCATCCAATTCTATCTCAATAGCCTGGTCCTCTAGTTCATCTGCTTGTTCAACAGCTTCCTTCAACAACTTCACCCCAGATTTTTCAGAGGAGGAAGAAGTGTGAGAATGCCTGTCCAGACTTCCAGCTCCAACACCTTTGGTGATCTCATGTTCTAGATTTCCAAAACAGGACAGATACATCACTGAAACAAGTATCACAGCCAAAGTTTCAGAGCACTCGTAAGAATGAAATCCATCTTTCCATTCCTGACAACATTGCCACTTATCATATTCCTGTCTTCAAGGATTAGGGTGTCCATACATTAAGCCAGATAACCTAAAGCACTGATGACTTCTCAACTTTTCCCTCTGCTACATCTAGGCATGCAAAGGTCACACAAAAAAAAAAAAATTTAAAAAAAAGCACTTGGTAGAAACCCAGGAGGTTTGAGTAAAATGTTTATCTGAGCTCCTTTTAAATGACCTTCCTTTAATAAGTACTTTTATCTCAAAAGAAGTCTTACCAAAGCCTTATGCAGCATGTTGAACACAGAAGACCTAGCAATTTTGGAAAAGTAACTTAGGAGATGCCGACTCGCCAACATACTCAGAGGGTCTCCAATTTTATCAATTGATAAAATTGGCCAATGATTCCAGAACTTCCACTACTAAATTTTAATTAAAGATGCCTTCTGCAATTATATATTTCTAAACACTACTGCCAATGCAATTTTAGTTTCCATTTGCACAGAACGCAGCCCTTTCAGCTTAAAATGCCAAAATTAGTTTGATGTTTTCCCAGTATCTAGCCCAGATTCCAGAATACAAAGAGAGTTAACAAGTCCCTCTCCCAGCACTGATGCCAATAATGCAGCCTAAGAGGCCTCTGGCATTAGAGACGCTCTTTAGTATTAGAGGTTGTCCTCACCAGCTTTGGGAGAGCCTTGGTGTTCAACACGGCCTTCTGCTCTTCCCCCTTCTTCTGAAGACGACACTTCTGTCTCAGCTCTGGCATCCTGTGCTGCAGTTATCTGCGATTCTCCTTTTTCCCTCAGTGTCTCCTCCAAATGTTCAGAATATTCAGCATTTGCATGATGCTCTGCAGCTAAAATAGGAAATTCTATCATCAGTCTTACCTACAAAAAACCCCCCTCAACCAACCACCTGCATACAGTTTAAAAAACACTGAAATTTACTCATGATAAGCAAACGGCGATAGCCGTAAGCTGTAAGGGAAGCAGATGCAGTTCCCAAAAGTTTACAGCTAAGAAATGCGCAACTTCCCCAGCAGCTACTCTACAGCCACCTAACTAGCGTGCACGTTAGATCCCAATGAAGGAATTTTACTCATCAGTAAGCAGAGCTCCTCCAGGTCTGCCATCTCTACGTCTATTCTCACTTTCAGCAACTGTGCAAAAGAGCAATTTCTTTTCCTTTAAGCCTAGCAATACACGGAGTTTGTGCTCAGCTTCTCCTCCCCATTTCCTCAGCTTTTCAGAATAAACGATTTTGCAAGAGATACACTGCATTATAAAGACGAGAGCGCCCAGCAGTGGTTTTAGCCATCCCAGACACGCCTCTGGCACGCAGGAGGAGAAGAAATAAATGGATACATGATTTGCATGTCTTTAAAAGACTTCAGCTACTGAAGTAGCTACTTAAGTACTGAAGAGTACTTCAGTACTCCTTCTCCCTGCATACTAAGTCTATAGTCTGCATGTCTGTTACCACGTAGCTCAATTCCAGCAGAAACCCACACAGGTAATTATTTGGAGAAATCTTACTGGGAACTCTCATAGTACCTTCACTTGCTGAAGGGTTTGGAAATCTTGGCTGAATCCAGAACCGCAAACTGTAAAAGTGGATTTATACCATCCTCTCCAGTGACTGGGAGTTTTCACACTCAAAAGTACAAGTGTCAAAGTCTCGGGAGCCCCAAGCCCCAGTGAAGGGGACAAGGAAATCTGGCCAAAGATGGTGCAAAAGATCAGTAATACCAACCTCACTAACCAGAACACTGGGCTTGCTACACCAATGCAGGGCAATATCTTGCCTAAAGTTACATGAAATATTAACTAGCTTTGTGAGGAGAAGACAAAAGCTCAACCCGACACTAAGTCTGCCTAAGGCAGACAGGCGCCAATGCTTCTCCCACACTACTGTATCACTGCTGGGATCCAGTACTCTATCGGTAGCATCTGGTACTCCACTGTTACATTCAAGCATGATTTTTACTGATTTCTTTACTTGTTGCTAGTAGCAATACTCCTGTAGTTTGGTATAACCTGCCAGTTGTTAGTGCCAGTTGCTCCTCTCTAGCTTCTGTGCTGACAGATCAGGGAGCTGTTTGTTCCTATTTGTTTGCTGAATCATCTCCTTCAATGCTGCCCATGGCTTTTCTTTTTAAACCTCTTGTATTTCACTCCCACTGTCCTTTTTCCAGGCTGAGCAGTCCTTATCTTTAGTTATCCAATGTTGCGGACACTACTCCACATATTTGATTATTGCTAATGGTAAAACTGTTTTTCTCTGCACCTTCTCTAGGTCTGTTAAATCTATTCAGAGACAGAGAGGTTAGAACTGCACACAGTATGCAAAAGGTGAGCATGACAATTATTTCCACAGTGGCACAGTGACGTTTCATCATCTTCCTTTCGTCAGAGTTTTCACACGTTTCTTGCTTCTCTGACCATGCCCCCCAAGCTTTGAGCTGGTGTTCACAGAACTCTAACAATTCTGAGGTGACTCATCAGTCCCAAGAGTCACAGCCCATTTAAACTCCACAGGTGCACCCAAGTAAAACTGTAACAGGACAACAGAATCAAGAAAGATTACAGGATGCCAAGCTTACATAACTGCAAATTTAGAACTGCAGAATATCTGCTACCTTAATGAACTACTCTTAAAGAACTGTTTAAAACCAAAGGCTGTATCATCATAATAAAAAGACAACATAACTAATTTTGCTGATACACCTGGTGTGTACAAGCAATTACTTATGGGCACTGCATGTATTCAGTTTCAAATTCTAATAACAAAACTGTTGGTGCTATAGTGTGTTCAGTTTCCATACTGCCATAAGGTAATTCATATGAAACTTCAGACATAAATAAGCCTCGGGAAAGTTAAGCCGCATGGCAATGGTCTTCTCATTTCCAGACACTGTCAAAGGAACAGTGGGAAAGACTTAATAAGGATCCTAAACTGGAGTCTGGAAAGTGAAATTCAACAGAACACAGAACTTTTGTCCACATATATCCAAAGCTTTATGTAATGACTGGGTAACACCTGCCACCCTCAGCATCCATGCACAGCTTTTACTGTACTTTTCCCTTGCAACATGGAAAGCACTTCTTACCCTCTCTGAAAATCCCTTCCTGTTACACTTTGTTCACTGTATTAGCCACTTCTTCTGTACTGCTTACATCTAGGTCTTCAGTTATATGGGACACGACTTCCCTCAAAGACATGCTGAAAGATCTCTTAGGCTTTAGAGTGACTGAGGATCCCAAACATTTACTTGAACTTCTGGATGGCAAAGAGGAGCTCTGGAGAGGACTCTTCAGAGCAACTAACCTTTTTCTGTTGATGTGTTCCCTTGTCCTTTCCGAACAACTGTTCCCACCAAGCTTGCCACAGACAACCCTCCAGAAGCAGAGTATAGTGCAACAGTCCACCAGGCTTTAATTAATTTCTAAGCTTTCTACAGCAAGAACTCTTCTCCTGACCTGAGCAGTACTGAATACACCAACCATGCATTAAATACCATTTCTGTGGCCCTTTTGACATAGGATCATAAAAAATCCTGAATGAAAAAGAAACGGTAGCTGTTCATACTTCATGGAAAGCACAGGGAGTTTTGATATAAGAACTGCACGAAGCTATTTACTACAGCAGATCCTATCCTGGCTAGCTGCCTCAGGTGACTAAGCAGAAAATTTTAGGGTTACAGCTGTGCCTTGGGGCCTGGTCTATGCAATACGAGGAAAATGTGATCCTATTTACAGGGAAATGAATGCAGAAGAGAGATACCAGGCACCAGAGAAAAACTGGCAAGTGACAGGACTTGCAAAGCATTGCTACAGTGACCAGGGACATGACTACCTCTGTCCAAGGGATTTTTAAGGCCCTGGAGGCAACGAGGCAGTTAGCTGTGACATATACATGACCGTATCAGGGTAAAAGTTTAGATTAGTAACCCCCTGAGACTCCAAACTCTGTCTACAATTCCTACATACTATCTCCTTATCTCACCATATTTGTGACCAATTTACAGTGTCCACTTCTGGGCTCCCCAGTACCAGAGAGAGATGGACATACTGGAGAGAGTCCAGCAAAGGGCCATCAGGACACTTAAGGGACTGGAGCATCTCTCCTAGGAGGAAAGGCTGAAGGAGCTGGGACTGTTCAACCTGGAGAAAAGAAGGCTCAAGGGAGATCTCACCAATACAGGCAGGTATCTGGGGGGAGGGTGGCAAGCAGATGGAGCCAGGCTCTTTTTAGTGGTGCCCAGTGCCAGGAGAAGAGGCAGTGGGCACAGACTGGAATACAGGAGGCTCTGTCTGAACGTAAGGAAACTCTTTTCACTGTGAGGGTGACTGAGCACTGGCAAAGGTTGCCCAGAGTTTGCAGTCTCCATCCCTGGAGACACGTAAAAGCCACCTGGATGCAGTCCTGGGCAACCTGCTCTAGGTAGCCCTGCTTGAGCAGAGGAGCTAAAGAAGATGACCTCCAGAGGTCCCTTCTTACCTCAACCCTTCTGTGATTTCAGATAATACCTGCTAAGCCACAAGTCCTAACCCATAGTACTCACTGCCAACTGCCACCTCTTCTGAAACAGAAAGCTGTTCCATTGGGTTACTCTGCTGGGAATGACTGTGCTTATCTTCTTGCTGGTTTGCAGGCGTTCCTGGAGATAGAGGAGTCATTCTGTCAGCACGCTCACGATCAAGGATTAAGTCCTCAGAATTTCTTGGTGTCCTTCTTGTATCTGTGCCCGCCAGTCTTGTTTCCTCTTGAGCGGCATCAGAAACCTTGCTTCTCTGTGCTGAAGTTTTTGAATTCGATAGCTGTGGTTCAAGAGCAGAAAGCTTATTGTGGCTCTGTTCATCAAACTGAGGCTGAACAAAGAGCTCTGTGTTATTCAGCATGATTTCCACGTCACTGGTCAGCATGGTGGTTTGAATCTCAGATGCTGTTTGTGAGTCCACAAGATAGTTCTGCGCTGTTTAGAAAGTTTTAAAACAAGTTCTATGTGAAAAACTGTTCAAGGCCACGGGGACACACATTTATTACCAGGACTTGCATAACTGAAAATTTTAAGTCACTCAACCAGATTTTATTCTTCCTCCACAAATCAAACACTGAAACTGTTATCACCACACTTCAGTGCCCCTAACTTTCTCTACAAACCATCTCCCCCGTACCCAGTTATGAACACCATCCCAAACGGTTCCTGTAGTATAAATCACCAAACTGGGTAGGGCATACATTTAAGTGCATAGAATCAAAGCAACCACAGACGCAGAGCCTCATTCTAACCTTGCTTCCCAAATTACACTGGATTTCTGTGAACACGCTAGTAGCCTTTAAACCATACAATACAGACCACACTTCAGTAACTGCTTCTAAAAGCCACCTTGTATAAGGCCCACTCTCCCAAAAAAGAGGTAACAACACAAAAGAAACCTTTTCTCTTCAGCATGTTCTGTTCCACTCCGTCTTCAAAAGCTTCCACGACAATAGCTCTGCGATTTTTTGGCCTCCGGAGCAAGCCTCTCTTTTCAACAGTGTCTGGTGGGATTAAGGTACCAAGAGACATGCGAAGAGATCTGTAAAAAGAGAAGGAAAGAAACACATTTTCCAAACTTACACACTCCCTTTTTACCCTCAGATTACAGACACAGTGCCACTAACAGACATTTCACAAATCCCTTCGCTAGGAGGAATTTCCCAAAAAAACCTTTAAAGAATGCATGCCGGTCTACTTTAAACAAATAGTTTAATTTCGTGATATCACCTAACATCAGGATATGTATAAGAGAGATCAGGAAACAGACTGTTTTATAGCCTCCTACCTTGACATGGCTGCAACAATATCTGTCAAAAGGTTCAGAAATTCTAAACATTTTAAACGGAAAAAAAAAAAAAAAAGGAAAACAAAATGTTTGAGAGTAAAGACATCCTCTAGATGACAGCAGGGTGGTAGGAGGACTTCAGAACAAGTCTAAGAAGCTGTTTAGTATCAGTATTCCCAGCGAAGTACAGCTACCAACACCCTGTTAACTTCTTTGAGATGGGAGCTAAGATAGCAACACGCAAAGTATGGGGAAAAAATGTATCTCATTGTATGTATTTTGCATCCTAATGAGACTGGCCATGCTCAGCTACCTCCTGTCGCTCTCCCTAGGCAGTTCAATCAAAAAAGGGGGTTCAGAGGATTCAGGGATAGGAAGTACAGAATGCAGCCCTACGAACCACCTTGCTTGGCACTGGAGGCAAGGGCTGCAGTGAGAAAGGTGAAATAAATTGCTCACCATGGCTAAGATCATTAGCAAAGTACACAGGCAACACAGGAAAAGTTCTTTGACTTGCTAAAAACTTTTGAAGTCCAGGAAAGTTGGACTGCATAGATGCACCTTATGTGATGGGTCAATTAACAGGCAGAGATAATTTTCTAAGGTATATTGTGTACTGATTTATTGCTGGAAACATTAGAATGAAAGGAAAAAAGGAACGATCCTAGTAAGTAAAGAGGAGCAACAGTAGCGATACCAGCTAAACCAAACTGGGCATACAGAGCCACATTTTCTGAAAATCACAAGGTTTAACACCTTCAAATTCCATCACCAGAGTGGGATATGATTGTGTTTGTAATAACATAGGTCTTTATCATGAAGCTAGCTATCTGGGTTCTTCACAACTACAGAGGTGATAAATCAAGGCAGCTATAGTTAGGACAGCCAGAATTTAAGACTTTTTAGTTCAAACTCACCGAGCGAAAGCAGTGCTGTCCAACGTTGACCCAGCTAGAAAAAGTTGGTAACACATTAGCTGAGAACTTACCCTCTACACAGCAGGCGACAAGAATACCTCAATGGATCCCCCTCTTCCTAGAATGAGTTATGCTACAATCCTCAAAAGTAACATTTTGGTGAGAACAGAATTAAGATGACAGGTTCGCTTTACAATTGCTTGTCTGTGTTTCAGAACTGCGTATTAGAATTCTAATAAGCAATTTCTGAAAGGGTAATAAAATAGTTATTTCAAAGAATATTTGATATGGTACATGCCCTCACACTCAGTAATATTAATCTTACCACATTAATAGCAAGATGCTAGACTAAGGCCTCAGTCACAACCACCCTTCAGCAATCCAAGTCAAACATTAAAGCGTCTGGAAGCTTTAGAAGTACAGATAATTGCTCCACAGATTGTTGGTGAAACTGTAACTCAAACCTGGCTTACTCACAAAATCCCAAAAATCCAAAAGCAGATCTGGAGAGGAGTGACATAATCATGCTCACACTAGAAAATACTAGAGCATGCCCCCTCTGGCTTTAGAGAGCTGCCCGCATCTTATCAGAAGATACTCAGACCGGGTACCAGGCTAAAAAAATGACAAGCTGATTTTTTGACCACAGGTGAGTCCAGGTAGGATCCAGCTCCAGATTAAACCATCCGAACACAGCTCTCTATGTTCCCATTAGAGTCAAGCACAATTAATCCAATGTAGGCATCTGCTTTAGGGTGAGCTGAATCGCCCTCCATACTCCACCAACTAGATCGCCCCTGAACTTCAGCAGGACTTCAGTTACACGTACACACAGACCCAGAGCATCTGTAACTCGGAGCTGAGGTACGGCTGTCTGTAATTTGGAGCTGAATCCCACCCTTGAAACCTACTCCAGTTGCTACTGCCAAAGGGATATGGAAACCAAGGTGAGGTGTTTTATCTGCCTCTGTTAAACTGCAACTAAAATGAAAGTTGTATTTACCAAATTTGCAAATTTACGTTTAAAGGGAAGACTTACTGCAATACTAAACGTTATTCCTTTTATAAAACTGCAAGATCCTTTTTTCTCAAACAAGAACTTCATAACTTATTTGATATAATTGCAACGAAAAGTATGCAGCCTGTTGTATTTTCAAGTTTCTGCGATCAAGGGGAAGACAGAGATTGCTTCTTTTGGGGACAGTGCAAAACTCAAAGAGTACCAAGTTGCAAGAATATTCCAGAAGGTATATAAGGTTAAGGAAGAGCCTGTAACTCAGCTCAAAAAGGCTTATTTTAAATTTGATAAGAGGAGCTTTTACCTCCTCTGCTAACCCCCTCACACAAGACACTGCAATCTTGCTTCCAAACATGCAACTGCCCAGCTGAGAAGTTACTAAGAACTAAACTGCAGCAGATGAAAATCGGTTGACAGCAAATATGGTGCTGAACAAGGTGATTTTTTACTGCAGCCTGACCTTGGTTCTGGGGAAGTCGTTCATCTGCTGCTCTCTCAAATTCAGAAACGCTGACTTTCCTTCTCTTCTTAGTCATACGGAATGTGGTGATAGATGCATCCTCAGGAACAAGGTCTGGCAGTTGCATTTCCACCCTACCAATACAAACCAAGGCTTTAACAAAGGACAGCATTATTACTTAGCTACCCTAGAAAGGTCCCTGTAACATCACTGAAAAGCAAATTAAAATTATTTGTCCTTGCTGCAGCAGAAGTAAGGAGCTAATCGGTGATTAGCTCAGCAAATGCAAGAACATGTCATTCCCTCCTACTAAATCAAAGTAAATGCCAAAAAGAATCAAAACTTGAGTGTATATTCAGAACAGCAGGGCTGAGAAAGGTCAGACTAAGAGTAAAAGCTTGGACTTCCAAGAAGCTCCATCCATAGCTCTCTCCTCCTAACAGCACACAGGAGTAATTAGGTTTGCCAATCATTACAATGTAAATGGAAAAACTCATCACCATGAAACATTATGTATCACCAAGCACACTGGCACATAGAAGAGGCACATAATACCCCAGTCAGGCACTGGGATCAGGATCAGAAAGTGAGTTTCTGAGTTGTTTTCCCCACTGAGAACTTCCAAGAATCCCCTCTAATCAAGGTCACATTCAGGCGGCAAGTTGCTGCCTGCACTCCACACTGCGTCCCGCAGAACTAGAGCACAGCGTCCCTCCCAACACCCATGGCCCACATGCAGCAGATGCAGCATTCTGTATCCTTTTGGCACAAACAAGGTGGCTTCAATATAGCAAGAACAGTAAGGGGATCCTGGTTAATGGTCTTTCCCCCTTACCAAATAGGTTTTTTACTACTCAGAAATGTAGCTAAGTTTCATTTCTTATCATGAGTATAATGTAAGCCTAGGCACTAGAATTAACTGGCTTGTAATGGGGAACAAATGTAAAGCGGGGCGGGGCGCGAAGATAGCTCATTTTTCCACCATTTGTCCTGGAACATGCTATTACAACTAGGGAAAGCAGTGCCTTCCCAAATTCAAGAAAGTTCACATCAACTAAAAGAAGGCTGTGAGGAAGGATTTAAAACAAGTCTATGCCTGTTTTAAGTTCAACAGCTAGCTAACATATGGAATATAAAACTCTGCAAAGACCCAGCCGTCTTGTCTTTTCATTTAAGAAAGGCTGACGAGAAGCACAGACCTTCAGGAACTACAAGAAGAAAAATCAATAAAGAATTAAAATAACATTACTCATCTTATCTGAATTTAAAAAAAAACCCAACAAATAAACAAGCCGCCACACATAACAGAAAACTCAGATGTTTACTCCTCTACTGAAAAAATGAGAGAAGTTTGCTTAATATTTTACATGACCTGTTTCAGGCTACTTATGGTCAATGCGAAATGTTTAGCTATAAAGAAATCACATTATTTGGAACAGTCTGTTTTGCAGTACACAAAAACGTGCACGAGTGCTGCGACAGAACTGGCTAAGGCAAATCAAGCCCTACCACTTCCTTCTATTTCATAACAAAGTGGAAGTAAATGAACCACACTTCAGCCTCTCCAGTTCAGTCAGGCCTATAAAATATTAATGGCAGCTAAACACGAATAAAAGCAGCTGAGCCTCAGGCAAACCTCACCTCTGAGCTACCCTACAGGAAGGAAGTTAACCCTGCCACCCCAAAACAAGGACAACCAAGAAGCAGTAACACCGTGAAAAGCTTCAGCAGCCTGTGTTCTGAATACAAAACGCAGCCATCACTCATTTATGCCCCCACATCATCAGCACATGGCCTATAGCCTTGGGGAGACCCAAGAATTTCTGTCTTAGTATGCGTCACAGACAGCTAAGAAAAGTATGCTTCCATCAGAAGCCTTACTGTAACCAGCACTTCTGCCACAAAAAGATATTAAAAGTCTGCATTTAAGAAAGGGGACAAGCACATACTTGCAATATTTACTGTTTGGTCCCTCAGTCCCTATGTGACTTTTAAAGCTGGAAAATTATTTCTGAAAATCCCACCTGACAGAATGTAATTCTGATCACTGAAACAGCAGTAGAGAAATCCTGCTCCCCAATCCCATTGTAGGAACTGCAGCTGTACCTGGTAGTGTAAAAGATAGAAAGTAAAAATAAAAATTTTAAAAAAGTACTTACATGTTGGAAATCCTTTTAGCTGGGAGTTCTGATACAGCTCCTTCTGTTTCTTCATGTTTAGATATCTGAAGTGCCAGAGGTGAAACTTGTGGCTCTGCCAAAAAATGAAAACATTTCCTTTCCACAATTCAATCCAGCAAGAATGCCAAAATGCAGCAGAGTGTCAGATCTACACTACATTCTGTAAATTACATTTATTAATGGGTTAAAATACAGACCTGGTGAAAACTATTTGGGTTCTAACTCCTAGGAAGGCTGGCATGTACAGTGACAAAGCCAGCAGTGACAAACGGCAGCATGGTGGGTCCACGTGCCACAGCAGACCTGAGCTGAAGTTTGCAACAGCGTGTGCTTCTGCAATTACACTGTCCTTCTGTTCTCTGCTTTCCTGAAAAACAGTACTTACGGGTCTGGATGATTCTCTTGAGCATATGCCGTGGCGTGTCATTGTCAAGACCAGGGAACACAGTCAGTCTCTGCTTCACCAAGGTGTTTCTGCCAGAATTCTTGTCCTTTCCTGAATCTGATATGGTCTGAAGAGAGAAATCAGAGACACGCAGTTCCAAAATCGTACTTTCCATCATTACAGAGGAACCTTAACATCAAAAGCATTCATCATCTGCCTCCTAATAAAAATCTAAGCTAGCTAACACGAAACATTTTCAAAATTGAAATACGTTTTCCAAAAAGAAATCATGCATGTGCGCTGCTCAGCAATGCTGGTGCTTTGGTTTTGGACAGAAGACAATTCACAACAGTGTATCATTGAGGCGGGTTTCGGTGCGCAACTCCCATCATGGGGGAAAGCCTGAGGGACTTGAAAGCACAGCCCCCCTTATGGCCTGCCGCCCCTCACAGCCCCCCAGCCCCCCTCACAGCCTGCCGCCCCTCACAGCCCCCCGGCCCCCCTCACGGCCTGCCGCCCCTCACAGCCCCCCAGCCCCCCTCACAGCCTGCCGCCCCT
>JAVJGI010000036.1:51913-78773 GCA_035590275.1 Ibycter americanus
TGTGGGGCCGGCTCGCCGGAGGCTCTGCGGGGGACGGAGTTAATTTGACGCGGTGGAATCACTTTGTCACGTAGAAAACGAAAGGGTCCGCGCTTCCTCGGAGAACTAGCAAAAGTGCTCGTGCTCGGTGAGCTGCCGCAGCCGTCTGGTTTTTGCCTTGGAGTTGCCGGTTTCCAGTTTGATTCTACAAGAGATTATTGTTTTCTGCCACCTCTATAGCTGTTGTCACTTCTCAGCTTTAAAACTGATCAAAACCAGCAAAAATCTGCAGCAGCAAGGAGCGTATGTTGCATTTCGTTAATACGCAGTAGCTTTGGGAGGACATTGAGTCCCAAGACCCTGTTCTTGCATTTCCAATATAGCTTCCTGCCGAAGGCGGGCTCTAACAGTGCTTCAGCTGTTCGGTCTCGTTTGAAGCCCATCATTTCCAGTGTGAATGTATCTTCTAGAGCTGGATTTGTGGCATACACGTTGTATTCCAGTTGAACTGGAACAAAGCCCAGGTAAATGCTTGAAATGGAATCGCTTGCAGAACTGTTGCTCAGAAGTCAAATCTGGTTCCTTAATCAGCCGCCTTCTCAAGTTGATAATCTTGGTTTCTCTTTTTTTCTGGGAGGAGTTGCATTCAGGCAATGCTTTCTGTGTTTGTGTGTGGTGACTGTAAGTTTTCTTCTAGCAGCAACAAAAGAAAAAGGTGTTTCACAGATCTCTGTGTAAAAGTAGAGAATTTACCATATATAGTATCATTACCAGTGAAACATGTCATCTAATTTAAAGTGCAATGATATTTTGGCTCACTTTTGGGCTATTTAACTATTTTCCCACTGGGATTCCAATTACTGTTTCATGTTCTTCTCTAAAAGACTGCAAGTTGCCTGGTAGATGGTTTGAAATATATTTGGTTTTAACACCTGTGTTTGTTTAGTTCTTTATGAAAATGCAAATGGCAACAACTTTCTGCAGTTTTCTCTGCTGGGGTTTCTTTTGTCTCTGTCATGAATAATAGGGTTGTCTGGTGGTGTAGAGTATATCTTGTGTAAGGATTGCAATATATACTAATAGCTAGCAACATTGTAAGTATAATTTCTTTCAGTTCTAGATATTATAGCTTCACAGACAGTTTTGATATTCGTATTTGTGTGTGACCGGTTTGTGTACTTACATACCATGTTTCTGGATGCAAAACTATTGTGTGTTGCAGCGGGGCAGGGGAAGGAGGCAAAGCAGGAGGGAAAATCTATGGTTTTGGAAGTGTAAGGTAGTTCAGTAGATACCATAGGAAAGGTTTCGGTGATATTTTTTTTTTCCCCAGGTGTATCTTGGAAATTTGGAACTCAAGCAAAGACCTGATACCAGTTGTATGGAGGTGAGGTATAACAAGCCTCACTTACACACATGGAAAGCTTGCGGATCGTAGAGCATGTTGGAGAAGATTTTCTGTATTTTGAATGCTGCCAATTAATAATAGAGAATGCTGTGGCTAAACCTAAAATTATGGGGCAATATAATGCAAACCAGCAACATTATCTTGGTCCTCTTGTATTTAACCCTGCACCGAGGTACCTAGAGTTATGTTTTCAGGTGTGGCTGCCCTTGTGCTAATTTGGAGCCGTTATTTGCACAGTGGCCACTTTTTGTCAAAGGTACTACAATGGTTGTTTTCAAATGTGCCAAACTTCAGAAAACTTGCAAGGGTTAAATTGCAGTTGTTGTTGGAAATTCTATTTAGAATAAAAATTAATACTGTATATTCTTTTGCTACGGAGTTCATGAAGTAATCTGTTTAAGTTTTAAGTAATGATTTGATAGAGAAGAACAGATTATAACAAAAATATGGTGTATTTGCTTCTATAACTTAAATATTGGCTCCTAATTTTCTTTTAACCTGAAACAGTTGTCGTGATAGTTGGATAGATAGAAATATCTTTTATTCTGCTGTTTCCTGGAGATTAAATGTTATGTTACTGTTCCTATAAGGTAAAGAAAAATGTGGTGCAGCAGTTCTCCCTTCCAGCTCCCCAGTGCCTTCTCTGTTACTGTAAAACTGAGCAGTCTTGGGTTCATCCTGGGGAAAAGAAATGTGACTTAAGCCTTGTAAAACTGAGTTCAGTTTCTGGCTCACATAAAGAATACTGTGGAAAAAATGGCAGATGTATATAGCATTGTAGCTATTGCTTAACAACAAAACATTATGCCTCCCTCTCCACTTATATGTAATATATGATATATGTCTATATATGTGAGAGTCACCTGAACTAACTCTTTGTGACTCTGTTGGGTTGTCACGTTGCAGATAGGATGAGCATCAAGCTGTAGGCAGTGAAAGCTTTTCCAGAGTCCTCCATGTGTATTTGGTTTACTAATGGCCTTGTCCTTGCTGACATTTGTAACCAAAAAAATATACTTTGGGTTGGCATAATTCCTGCATTAATTTGTTTTAATGAAGTTGGAGTCGGGGAATAAAAAGACTGAGAAGGGGAAAGTCAATTTATTTTCCATATTTTTCAGAAGGAAACAGTCTGCATCTTGTCATTCTTTCCCTTTCTATCCTTCTGCTGTTCACATGTCTAGACTTAATTATTTTTAGATCTGAAAGTGTCTTTAGAATAATGCAATTTCTTGCACAGCGTAGCCCTTAGCAATTACTAGGTGAAGGTCTTTGTTGAATTTTCAGATTGCTAGCCTCTGTGGATCCATCAGCTACTGTGGAGATGATAGCAAAGATACTGAAGGGAAACACTTCTTTCTTTCAGTCTCTGAATGCATGAATTTGCTCCTCAGCTGGGAATTAATACAGGTTTCTAAATGGGAGAAAGATTGACCACTAAATAGGAATTTATCAGAAAGAGGTACAGTGTGTTTAAGATAAATGACAGATGATGTATGATGTCCCTGAGTAAGTTCCAGTATTTCATCATCTTTGTGTTCATGTGCATTCTGCCTGGCCAGGGCTTCTTTAGCCCAGAGAAGAGAAGGCTTGAAACGGGGCTTAGTCATAGCCTCTGATAACTGTCAGGCCGTTATCAGGAAAATAGAATGAGGCTTTTCACAGGGGTAGTTGATCGGAGAACAGGAGACAAGGGGCATGAATTGGAACAGAAGGAATTCTGGTTGGACATGGGAGAGCTGCTCTCTGCATGAGGACAGTCAAGCATTGGAACAGGTTGCCCACAGAGGCTATGTAGTCTCCATCATCAGAGCTTTTTGGTATCAAAGTGGATAAAGGCGTGTGCAACCTGGTCTGATCTAGCTGACCTTGCTTTGAGCTGGAGGGAGATCCCTTACAACCTGAATTATTCTGTGATAATTTGTGTAGCTTTTTCTGTTGAGAGTATATGCCTTTGCTAAAAGAAAATGATGTTACCAAGTGATTCCTGGTGTAGCTGAATAGATGATCTGTTTGAAGGAAGATTAACTGGTCCTGTGATGCTGGTTCCATTGTGTTCCTAGCAAGGGTGCACAGGAGACGTTCCTATCTTTCCAAAGTTTTAGTGGTAATGGAAAAGAGATCGAAGGAAAAATAGTCTAAAAACTGTTTGCTGCTTTACTTTTTTTTTACTGCAGTCTAAAGACTACTCACTCTTTTTAATCTGAGCAATCAAAAATACATGTGTGGTAGAAATTGCATGAATAACAGGAACTGAAAAAAACGGGAGCTCTTCCATTGTCCTTATTTGCTCTTGTTAATCAGTAGTGAAGGGTGCAGCAACTGTTGGTGTAAATCATGTTTGCCATGGATTCGCATGTGCCCCTGTACCAGCCAGCACTGATTTAAAGGGAGCATTGGTGCTCTCTTGTTACGCTGATTTTCATGTCTTCCAGAAAACAAGCTTGAATTCAATCTTAAAAGAGTTGTAACTTCGGTGCAGTGGTGTGTAGGGCCAGCTTTAATATGCAGGGAGCGTGGTTTATTTACGAATAAGTGTACTCATAACTGGATAATAGATGGCAGGTTTTTTTCTCCTAGCATGTTAGAATGTATTGGTTTGCGGTTTTTCCTCTTTAAATTCTGTGTTTTCTTTCTTGATGTTCCACAGATCAGAAGGTCTTTACTGAGTTTATTTGCCTGTGATGGTCATTCTTTGATTCTTTGAATACAGCTTGCTTTTTAAAATGTGGCTATCCCTGGGAGACCACCTTCATTTGCTTTAGCAATTCACGTTATACTGTACTGTGCTCATGCTAGGTTTTGCTGACTCTTTCAGAAAATACAGGATTTTTCTAGAAGCACAGGTCTGCCATGCTTGAATTCAAAAAGAATTTTGTTCAATGATAGCAGTAAGCTTTCGTATGTCCAGGTCTGATAATGCGGTAAAAACAACCGCTGGTTGAAACAATTATTTGGTCTTTCTCTGTATTGCAGACTTGCGATGATAGCCCACCTGCTTCAGACGTCATTGGTGCTTACCTGTTTCAGGGAAAGCAATTGGTTTTATTTGTCAGCAGGTGACCCTTTCTACTTTTGCCAAGTAAAAGGGTGGCTTTTCCTCAAGTTACACCTGCAAGTAGTCTGGTGATTGTGCTTCAGCAGGAAGATGAACTTTGTGCTGTAGCATGCTGACACAGAATTGTCTCCACATTGTTTCGTGGCTTCTTGTTTGTTGAAGGAAGCAAGGGGAAGAGGTTTCATCCAGACCTTTCGCAGAAATGGATCTTCTGAGAACTGTGTTCTCTTTGGGAGTTATGGGCAGTCTTGCTGTGTCCATGCTGATCTCTCACGCCTTGAGTTAAGGCAGAGAAGGAAGAGGGATGAGTGTAGATAGGAATACCTAAGCTGGGACAAGCAGTGGAAAAGATTGTGTGGGTTTGGATTTTGCGGACAGAAGAATCTGCTGCCTGAGACCAGTGTAACCCTAGTCTAATTCAAGGTCACTCATGGCCCACATGAAGGCTCTGTTCTCTTCTAGTCCTTCTCTCATACCTTGATGCGTCTTCCCTCTTGGTGCTGCTGCTCTCTGGGTCACGCCGCTTCACATGATATTGGTGCCATCTGCCGCGTGCCAAAGCAGATGAGGGGGAAGCTTAGTTCAGGCAGTTGTCCACCTTCTGGACTAGTATGGTTGGTGGCACAGGACACAACAAGCTGGAGGAGCCTGTGGGGAAGCGGGGAGAGAGACTTCAGCGTGTAGTGTTGCCTTGTGTGATTTGACAAGGTGGGGGAGCAGCAGAAGCGCTGGGCAGTATGGACTGTGCGGGCTGGGCTGTCGGGGTTGTGGGGCCCTGGGGAAGGCCTGTTGGTGTTGGGAGCCTGTGACTGCATGTAGGAAGGCCTGGTGTTGTGGGGAACTGGGAAGTTCTGCATGGTTTAGGGTATGAATTCTCTCTTGCGGGATGCTGAACATGGGAGCTTTGCTGTGCATTCAGGGATGCTGTGTACCCCAAGGCGTCGTGCAGCAGTGGCAGCGCCAGGCCAAAGAATGAACACTGGATGAAGATACTGGGGACACCATGGTACCTTGTAGGAAGCATGGTGAGAGATGTGTAGAGGGCTGGAGTTTACGCTTGAGGATGTGTCAGTGTGTGGCCTGGCAAAGGTATTGGAAAATTTGATTTAGACGTCACTGTGGAAAAGTCCCCTGTGGAGCAGCAGCAATGCCAGTTCTGCAGCGTCAGCGTATACCTGTTGAAGAGAGAGTTGCTGGCAGCTGCAGCTTTTGTGCACTGTACTGGGTTTCGACTTGAGCGCTGGCTGCTGGGTGGTATTTGAGGTGGGAATAAATTCTCTTATATGAGCAGATTCCAAAAAATTTAGTAATGTGAATTAAAGTATTACATTCTTGTGTTGGTAGCTCAGTTTTGCTGCTGTACTTCTGCGAAGAAGCTGTTAATTGAATGGACTGTGATGTTCTTAAGTGGATGTGATGAGGTAGTTTTGGTTTGAAGTGACAAAAGAAAGAAAATTAATGAGGTTAAGGAATTGTCTCCTTTTCCATGGGGAATGAAGGTGGAATATCCAGTAATACACTTATACAGTGGTAACTTTCAGCAGCGGTGCCACATCTTATGTGCTTTCTGGCTTATTGAAACTTCTTTTTTCTGGCTTAATATTAACTGAATATTCTTGCCTTTGTAACCAGATGTTGAGTGAACCATGGATAGATTTGGCTTGATGGTTCTGAGGCACATCTGTGTTGTCCTAGTGTTTGACATCAGAGCATATGCATTCTTCCTAGCGTTGGGATAGATCTTAAAAGCCTTTTATATTACATTTATCCCATTAAAACAGCCTGATAAATGTATGAATACAATGTTACATGGATTGTATTTCACTGAAAAGGACTGGGCTTGACACAGAAGATCATTCCTACTTGTTCTTTCTTTAGGTACATCTCTAAGCTTCTTACATCTGTGATGACAGGCGGAGAACATAAGACAGCATGGAGGAAAAGGTGACAAATCAGAAAAGGAAAATAAAAACCTTTCCAGGGAGAGTGAGAGTGTTCAGCAAAACCATATGTGAATGGCACAGGAAAAAAAGCAAGGTTGTAACGAACAAAAATAAATAATTAATCAAGGATCATTAATTTCAGCAGCATTTTTTGTTTTGTGTGGTTCTCACTTCTGGCAAAATCAGCATTATAACTGATCAAATTTACGCTGATTTGTGTGTGTGTGTGTGTGTGTGTATGTAATGGTGTTTTACTTGCCAAAATACAAATACGGTTTTTTAGAAGGAGATAGCAAGCTAGCATACTAATTCTTAGTTCTAGAAACCATAATACTACTTTCTGTATTTAAAATATGAATTCCTTAATTTCTTGCCTCAAAGGCTTTCTCACAGAACAGAAGGCATCTGGTGCTTGAGTGAGGCTGTTGTGCCTTGAGGAGTTGAAAGTCTCTGGGTCTAAACTAGGTGCAGTGCTAGCTAGCATACAACTTGATCTGGAGTTCATATGATGGTATAGTGAGCTGTTAAAGGTAAATACACATTGTGTGTGTAAAAAATAATTTAGCAATAACTAGTTTAGCTTCAGGAGAATAAGCTGCTGTGGTTTTGCTGTTCACTACTTCATCTTAGTGTTAGGTGTGTGGCTGTTTAATACCATCAACTAGATTTGCACTTGAATGTTTAGGAAGGATATCGGAGTGATGGGAGTTCGTGGATTGAAGTTGAAGCTATGACGATCTATAAGAAGTGACTAGAAGTGATTTTTCACTTGGACTGATTGTTGGCTCCACCACAGCTATCCCAAACTACACCTCTAGGTACCTGCAGGTCTGGAATGGAAACGGCAGACTTCAAAACTAAGTACTGGTACTTCTGGTTTTCCAAACAAGATGTGAGAGTCCCCTAACAGCAGGGTGGGCATCAGTCAGTAAAGTTTCCAGGGAGTTGGTGTGATGGTTTTAAGGTGGTTTTCTTTCAACATAAACCCCTTTAATGCAGGCTGAAGTTGTTAGATTTCTACATCTGCTCCAGGTTAGGCTGGTATGTGGCAATTGTGGATTTGCAGTCAATACAACTTCTTCTGTTGTAAAGTAGGTTTGTTGTTCAGGGTGTGCATGTGTTTTGGTTTTTTAAACCTGTTGTACTTGGATGAGGTTTTAATTTGTTATCTGTTTTCCCAGAGGAGTGACTGTACTGGGTAAAACTTCCTCAGACTGAGTCATATATTGCAAGTATTAATGAAGCATGTGATGGTGACTGATGCCAGATGGATTTTTTTGGAGCAGTTCAAATATTATTTATGTGGCAACAAGTCTTCAAATTTCTAATCTCTGTTGGTGTGCAGCGTTGCTGCGTTTGATGTTGACCATGTTGCCTGGGTGGCTGATACTGAAAGAAGGATGTTTAAAAATGGGATAGGTATGTTTCTATGTTAAGTTCATTTTTGGTCTCATGCCTGAATAAAATGCATTTCTAAGATGCACAACTAGCATGCAGCCAGCATCAGTTGGATGTCAAAATCCATGGAGTCTGTGGCATGCTTTTGGGGTGCATTGTCACAACCAGAGCTCCTCCTGCTGAACCTCTCCTCTTTTCACAGGCTGGAAAACATCCCTTTCTCAGCAAGGGAGCACCACCCTGACAGCTCTCTGTGCTGTCACATTCTCAACTCCACAGATGCCAGCCATTTTCTCCCTCAAATAGTCTGGGTGTCTAAGCTCTTAGCAGTTGTTCTTGGTTTGTATTTTACTTTGGTAGTTGAATTTACCAGCCTGAAAACCTGTATGTTTGTTACCTCCTGCTATGCCATTGATCTAATAAAAGATACTTGCTGTTCTGTAAGTCTGGCCAATTTTGTGTAACCTTAAAACTTTTGACCTAGAGGTTGAACCAATTTCAGTTCCCATTTGTATGAGGAAAACAGCCAAAGGCCTAAAATATGAAAAGAGCTTTCTTGGCTGATTATGCACGGAAAGCTAGACCTGGTAATAATACTTGCTGTGGAGATCTTAGGAATATGTTTTTTTGCTTCTCTCAGGAATTTGTTAAACCTTAAAGAGGTGTGTGAGTAATTGACATCTAAAGGAAGCCAAAATAACTGTTGTGTCCTGTGTCCTAAAACAGAATTTCATGCCTTTCCAGACAGGTCACTAGCTCCAGGGTTCCTCCTGGTCAGGGATTGCAAAGAGGGACTAGTACTAGGCTGACAAATCTTGACATTTAGCAAGTGTAGTTTAGTTTGCTTAAGTAAAATCAGATTTTAAAATGTAATGTAGTGGGTTTTGAGCAAAACATCGTTGTGTATTGAATTTTAGCACAATTCTTCAGCCTTTCAGGTGTCAGGATAAAGTAAAATTGAATTTGCTTTCTTGAAAAATTTAATGGCATGGTAAAGCGATCATCTGTGCTGATCATGCAAGGTAGTTTCTAGACTGGGTCTATCTGGACTGCTGCATGTGCTGTATGTTTGTTTAATCCTCCTGTTTTAGAGGGACTCATGTTCAGAAGCGTGCAATGCTTCTGAGTTACCAGTGCCTTCACTGGGAACAGTAGATTCTCACCACTGTGAAAAAATCACGGTTTGTACCTTGAAATTACTACAGGTTCACAGATAAATGTTGAGTGTACTTCAGCCTCAGTGACAGCATAGAAGAGGAAAGTAAGCTTGTGTTAAGCATAGAGCTGGTGAATTAACTCCTGTTGTGTACCATTGAAAGGAAACTTCCTTACAATGGCCTGTGGATGGTGAAATACCTGAGGAGCTGAATAGATAAATCAGTTGATGCGAGCTACTTGCAGACAATACATATTAATGTGTCAGCTGTTTACAGTAGACGAGATCAGGTTGAAGTAGCAAGTGCTCACCAACTTTTTCAATGGTGTCATTTTTGAAATATTTGAATATAAGGTGCCAACAACTAATTTTTGTTCTCATTCTCCACTTTTGTACGCGAGTTGCGACCTCACACTGAAATAGCTCTAGAAATCATCAGATTCTGTAATAAGAAATTAAACCATTTGATAGCTAAGATGTTGATTTACAAAAGTCTAGGACACAGGTGAGACTTGTCCTACTTCTTCCAAAGAAAAATTCTAGCCAGCTGAGAGGATCTGTGTTTACTGATGCTTAATATTCAAGCCAAGTGTTATGCTTAGTTATGTGATCTTTCTAATGATTTTTTTGTTTGCTTTACAGTCACTGGCTTTAGGTGAGGATTCAGAATGGGAGACAAGCCTATCTGGGAGCAGATTGGGTCCAGCTTCGTACAACATTACTACCAGCTTTTTGATGCAGACAGGACTCAGTTAGGAGCAATATATGTAAGTAACTCTAAAAAGGGAGTAGGGCTCTGTCCTGTTATCTGTCTGGGTTTCTCTATTTTGATGAGTGGAAATACACAGGATGGGATAGTGGGTTTTACTCAGACTCCAGAATGTCAGTCAATGCAATCACACTTACTCAACTTTTATTTATTGCATTTCTTTTACACTACACTTCTTCTATTTTGAACTTTGTCTGCCTTACCTATAGGCAGTTAGACTCATAAAAGCCCCAGCTGGCTGTAGACAGTGGCTTGTAGTGGAGGGGGCTGATGATGATCCTGTGACTAAATTATCTGTAAAAGCAAATATGCTAGCCTTAATTTGCCATTAATTTACAGGGGTGGATTTGCTTGGATCCCTCTTGAAATGGGATGCAGTGTAAGTCCTACTCTGTTTAGCAGTTCTTCCAGGTGTTTCTTGAATCTCATGCTGTATTAATCCTCAGAACATTGAAATATATTTAAAATCTTGAATCCAGTTTAAATACTTAGAATTTTTTAAATAAATCTAAGTTCAGTTCAAATTTCTTCAAAAATCAGATTTTTATTTTTGCTCCTTATTTCAGGCAAAGTAGATTTGGCTTCCAAAATTAAAGAATGTAGTTAACAAACATCAGGGAACATCAGCTCTTAGTTCTGGGGGAAGGTTCCTCCAGAGCATGCAGAGTGCTCTGCCTGTGGAGCTGATTATTGGTGGTGAGGAATGCTGCTGGGTGGCTGAGGCACTTCAGCTAGACACTCAAGTCTTACAAGTCTTCAGCAGCGTATCCTGGTTTTCTGTTCTTTTTTCATCTGCTGGATGAGTTGTATGAAGCTTCACCAAGCTCTTGAGGATTGAAACTGTTGCATGATCACCATCTGACTCCCCTCCTTATACTAGCACTGACAGCACTTGCACTTTGGTTTGTTTTGTATTTGCTGTCTGCTAGACTGTTGCATTATTTTGGCCAAGAAACTGTGTACACAGAGCCTCTAAACCAAGAAAAACAAGTAGCCTGTGTTCAATCCACAGCTCCACATAAGAAGGCACTTAGCAGTTTCTGTCGTATTATTACCAAAACAGGTTCAGTCCTCAGAAGACTGGTGATAAGTACAGGCTAATTTAAATTCCTGGAAGCCTGGCCCTCCACACAATGAACTCCTGGCTTTTTTTCTACCCTTAGGGTCTTTCTGCCTTTCATCATTCAGTGGAGATGCCTCTGCAAATGTATTCAGGAAAACTGTTAAGCAGGCCACTGATGTGTATTGTTCTGTGGAGTTCTGAAACTATGGATGATCGGGACCCTGTTTTGTGTGGCTGAAATGCACCAAGGTCACAACTTGTCTAAATTAAAGGAGGTTCTGCAGAAATGTGCTTTTACTGATGAGCTTTTTGCCTTCAGACACCCTGTGGGAGCAAACATTTTATAGCATGCAGAAATGCAGCAGGGAGCACTTGGATTTGTTTTGCATTCCTGTATCACTGCTTCCACCCAAAGGTTCAGTTTTCTCCTTTAGCGGTGTAATCCAAGTCAATTGAGCTTTTGTCACCTATTCCAGGTAGGGATCTGGGCCAGTAACTTTTGCTATGAATTGCTTGAGTTACGTGAGTTGGGGTACTAAGTCAAAGACTGGTTTTACAGTTATCCCCCTGCAGTTGTTTTGCAGGAAAATGCTGTAGCGACTTCTTTGCTTTGCTTTTGGTGTGTGGCTACTTGTAATGAAATGCTGTCCTATGCCATTTTCTCATCTGTAGGGCTTTTGGGATAAAGGAGGAGTTGCTTTTTGTTCTTGAAGCAATTCCAGATTGTTGATACAGCAAGTGGCTAAGGAAGGTAACCTATAGCAGAGAGTCAGGTGGACACTGATTAGGTACAATGGGAAGTTGTAGTGTGTTCCAGGAAGAGCATATTTCCTCACCAACTTAATCTATGTCCTCTGCTGCACTTTGAAACGTCAGGAGGGTCCTGCACTACTGTGTGCTCACTTGCTCATTGCTGAAGTAGATTCAGTCAGGCAGGTTCTGGGTCCCCTCTGCTTTTCTGGCTTTCCATATTTGAAGGGTGTAATGTGAATGCTTGAGAGGATAGCCGCGTTCCCTGGTACCATCACCTGGCTTCTCAAGTCAGCAGTATCAGGGGTTGACGTCATGTAAGATGCAGGTGGTGTCAGCCAGATGTCTTGCTGTGTGACTTTAGATTACACAATCAAAGTCTGTTTCCTCCTGAAAGGAATGTGTCCAAACTCAAGAGGAGGCTGTATTCAGGGGCTCTTTGTGCAGTGTTCAGTTACATCTGTGACCCTGAAATGCTTTGTGATGTTGCCCCGGTCCCTTTTGGCTTTTGCTGCACTGTATAGTTCCTTCTGATGATATGTGGAGCACCAAAAGCTTTTTTAGAGTGGTTGTGACTTGTGCAGGTTCAGCACAGCTTGCATGGCTGAAGTGGCTTTTTGATGTGTGGGTCAAACACGGGGCCAGGGAAATCTACCAGAGGACATACAAATGGAGTTCTTTGGAATCTGCCATTTTCTGCTGAGGCATTCAGAGCTTCAGTGAGAGTTGAAGACTGGATGGGAAAGAGCTGGGAATCATGTTCCTGGTGGTATTTAAACTCAAAAAGGTGGAAGGAATAGCCATCTGTGATAGGGTACGCAGGAACTTGGGCTATCAGGTGTAAGCTGAGCGTGCTGTTTGGAGATGGCAGCAGGCAGACTTTGAGCTCAGTGGAAACCAGTTTAAGTGGTCTGTTTGCCAAGGTTTACAACTGGATTTGAGAAGGCAGAGCTATGTCAGCAGTAGGATATTGTGACTCTGGTTTAAACAGAGTATCCTAAGCTGAATAGAAAGCTTCTTGCCTGTTGCTGTCGCACCTGACGTAGCATGCTCAGAATGCCCTCCCTTGTATGCTGGAAGTGCCTGTAGGTTGAAGCACCTTAATTACTTCATGCCACACAGGGTGGTCTGTTAGAAAACTTTGAGAGGCGCATTCTGCTTTTCTGGGTGTGAGTAGGATATGCATATCAGTACCTGAGAGGAAACAAAAAACAAACTGGTGGTGCAACTCATTTTGTCAGATTTCTTCATATATTTTTCTGTCTCTGCATGCTTGACTTTGTGTCCATAGGATTATTTTTTTTTTTTATCCTTTAGATGTACTTCTGAAAGCTAACTTTGATCCAGCAGGAACTTTTTTTTTTTTTTGCTGGTGGAATCATGATAATGAAATTTAGTCTACTTAATTTCTAGCTGATTATTCCAAACTTTTCCAGTTGCTCTTTGTGGTTTCTTTCCACCTCCCTTTGAGGTAGTTTCAAAATAGTTAGATTCTAAGGATATATGCCAAGTAAATGAAGTTTCTTACCAGGATTGCTGAAGGGTTACCTAAGCACGTTGATTTTTTTCTTTTCCCCCCAGATTGATGCATCATGCCTTACGTGGGAAGGACAGCAGTTCCAGGGCAAAGCAGCTATTGTTGAAAAACTCTCTGTAAGTCTGTAATCTTTACTAAATGTTTTGGGAAACAGTTCTGAAGAATATAAATTAATTGCTTCTGAAAATTTGAGTTAGACTTCAGCAGTCTAAAAATCTTGAATATGGAACTTGTGCTTCCAACTTTTGGTCTTCAGAAAATGTTACTTGTGATTTAATCCTCTGTAGTGGGATGTTTTGTTGGTGGCTCTAACGGTGGAATGTTAATTGACTCCATTAGTTTGCAAGGTTATTTTGTGACTGCAATTGCATTTGACATTATTCATGTATTTTTTTTAGAAAAGTATAGTTCCTAAGATGGCCCTGTGATCTAGAGGAATGAAAGGTGGGGTTTTGTTCTTTTAAAGCATGCCGAGAAAATAGCAGTATCAGACCTGTTATTTGGATCTGCCTGTGACACAGAGGCTAAACACGTTATTGCAAGGAACAATTTGTTTTCTGACACACAAGCTGCAAATAAGTTCTGTAGTGGAGAACCTGACTTATCCTCAATGCAGCATGTGTCGGCTGTTCAGATGGGAGTGGTTATGGTTCAGGACTTTGAAACCCGTGTTTCTTCTTGAGGAAGTGAGAGGAAAGCATTTCTTATGCATGGGGACTGAAACTCCGTGTTCATTGTTAAACTTGCAGAAGTTTTATCTTTTTGAGTAATTCCATGCTTCTGTTATAAAACTGGGTGTACTTACAAGCTGTCATGAGACTAGAAAGTTTGTTGCTCTTGCAAGATATGTGGAGGGCATGCTTTAGGCCTTTGGGCATTCTGCTCAGAGCATGGTATATCAGGCAGATATGCCATTTTTATCACAGATTGAGAAGAAAAATGTTTGCAACTTGGATGCTTGTCTTATTGCACAGATATTACTCCTGTGTTTTGGAATCACTGCGTTCATCCAGGACATTTATAACTGTAAAGGCTGAGGTTTGCCCTTGGATCTGTGTTTTAGGTGCCTGCATTGCCTTTGAGAAGGCCATGCACCTCGGAAATAGCACAGCTTGCAACTGCTTGCCTGTAGATGAGGGGATATTCAAGCTCCAGAGCTGTTTGTGTACTCTGTGTTCTTTAGACTTCTGGGCTAGCAGCCATTTAGATACCCAACCAGCTAAGCAATTGCTTGGCCACAGTGTCTCAGACGGCAGCCTTGGATCTGGCCCAGTGCAGATCGGCCCCTTTCCCACCAGAGCATTACTCATCTTTACCTTCCCTGTCTGTGGTGCAAGTTGAACTTTCTGGATTCATATGCCTGCTGCACAGTCTTGCTTGGTAAGCAAAGGCATGCTACGTTGCCATAGGGAAACTTCTGACTAATATCCATCTGCTTAAAGTAAGGAAGAAATGCAGTAAAATTATTCCATGCCCTTCCACTGCCATGGCTCGTTATGGGGGCTGTATCAACTTACTGTGACTCTTAATGTCGTTTCAGCATACCTCTGTAAGCACTGAGCTAGCTGGGCTCTGTTTGCTGTTTCAGCTTAATGTGCTCACCTACTGTTTGTGCTTCTGGAGCTTCCTAGTCAGTTGAGCAGATCATTGGAAGTTTGACTCTGAATGTTTTTTTGCACTTCTGCAGTCTTGTGTTCTTCAGTGCCTGGCTGATTAATCAAAGTAAGCACCAAGAGGCAGGATTTTCTTTTACAGCAAGTTCTCTGCTGTGTAACAATGCGATGGCACCTTTTCAACCTACTCTGTCAGATGATGCTAATACAGTAGGGCAAGGTTGTACAGACATTGCTTTGCCAGCACTGGTGCACCTGTGTCTTTTTACGGAGTTGATGCTTGTTCCTTCTGTCTTGGTGTTGGACTTAGGAGTTGTTTCAGATAGAGTGCCTGTCCTAATCAGGGGGCAGCCTGTTTTACATTGAGATTTTGAGATAATCCTATAGTTCTGCAAACCTCCTGGACCAAGGAGGAAGCTGGGACAGGGAGCTTGGTTGCCAGGATTGAGTTTAAGCTACTCTTGCAGAATTTCTCTTACCTGACTTCAAGGAGGATTCCACAGTTTTGGTAGTGAAAGCCCAGACAAGTTTTAGTGTCAGAGGACACTAAAAGCCTTGGTGGTTGTGTGGCTTCTCGCTTCTTAGTTGCTTTTATTGTATTCTTTGTATCAAGAGATGCTTCTCTCCAGTACAGATGGATGTCCATAAGCAACTGTCCTTTGAGGTGGCTTCTGTCTATCCTAAAAATCAGTGATCTTTCCTATCAGCTGACCCAACTCTTTCCAGTTGGGATTTCCTGCACTCCATCACACAAGTAGCTCTTGGCTGGCCAGCCATTGGGGCCCTTTTCTCTGAAGGGGACAATCAGGTACTTGAAACAGGCACTGCCTCACCCAGCCTTGTCTTTGATTCCTTGTCACATTTGGCAGAGCTCTTGACTCCAAAGTCTGTCCTTCCTCCCAGTTTTCTCTCACCAGCCTCACCTCTCATTGGCATTGTGTCACACTGAAAGCGGGGTTCTGGATACAGCCACCTTCATTTCCCTTCATCTCTCTGCCTCTTGAAGAGACTTCTTGCGGAACTTGTTCAACAAGAAGCTGTTGTGCTGAGGTGGGACCAGGCTTCGTAGTACTTTTTTTGTCAAAGGGAGGGTGTGCAGTGTCCCAGCCTAAGCTTGTGCAGACTGTGTGGGTACATTGTACATTCAAGTCTGGGGTGGCGACCTTGGAAAATACTCTACTGGTAGCTCAGAAAAGACTGCTCTGGATTTTTTGTGTGTGTGTGTTACTAAATGTCTGTTCCATATTACAAACCAGTTGGCTCATTTTGCAGTTCATGCTGGGATTGTTCTCCCAGCCAAGAGGAAACACTGCAGGCTTTATTAGAGAGTGTTCTTGAATAGTGTCCCTCTGATTAGAGGGCTGTTCTGTATGCTCCCTTTCTTCCTCAGGTACTGATCCTCCCACAGTTTGTGTTCTCTACCTAAGGATTTAGCTTCCTGGTATTCTTCCTAGAGCCTTATGCTTGTAGAGCCAGGACTGTACTTCACATCCTTGACAGTACAGCTTGGGTCTCCTGTTCTTGTACTTAGGCCTTCTAGGAGTCTTTCAGGCTCCTTCCACTAGATTGAAATGCAGAACTTGTCAAAAGCAGATGTTTGGGTCTGCCTCAACCTGTTAACAAATCAAGGAAACAAAGCAACAGCATCAAGGTACAACCTGGGGTTTAAATAACCACATACTGCTGTCCTGTGTAAGTGCGTGGACTCTGGGTGTCAGCCATGTGGTCACTCACACCTCCGTCTGTGCTGAACTGCCACTTCTGAAGCAGCTAGCATTAATGCAGCTTTAGACAGAACAGTGCTAAAATTGCATTTGTGTGACAGGACTCTGAGAATCCCCTAGATATTTGGTGTTCGCTGCTTGGAATTGTCCATAGTTGGAATGTGAATGTGGTCTAAGTCGAAAGAGAGGAATTGCTCCCCAGCGTCTGGTGTTTCTTGAGGTGTGTTCCTTGCACGCTTAACTCCAGACACACTCTCCTTGGATACATGAGCAGCAAGGGAACAAAAAAAAGGGAAACGTGGATATGTGGATTTCAAGTCTTGAACACTGGTTCTGGGTCGACCATGTTTCTCTTCTATTCATAGCCACTTTAATAAAGAAGAAAATTTTGAGTTGTCTGGTAAACCCCAAGTATTAGGTCATACAATCCTTTAATGCTGTTCAGAGCAGAGAAACTTTGTGCCTTCATCACATGAACTTTTGGCTTACAGATGATCTGAAGCTCTTCAGGCAGTGTAATTAGACTATGGAAAGGTACTGTTTGCTGGATATGGTGACATTATTTCCTGTCTCACTGCCTGAAAAACAGCTGTTACAATCAACCCAGCCTGAGTAGTGCTGAGTTGCAACAACTGTCCATGCAGTACTACCAAAACAGTCTAACACTTCATAATGTTGGTTTTGCTCGATCGTTGTTTTGTAAGTTAAACAATACAATGACTGTACGTTTCCTGATTTTGCTTTCCTTTCATTGCAGAGCCTCCCTTTCCAAAAAATACAACACAGCATCACAGCACAAGACCACCAACCTACACCTGACAGCTGTATACTCAGTATGGTAGTGGGACAGCTTAAGGTAAATTCTTTCCATTACAGGTTAACAAATGCTTATGTCTTAGATTTTTTTTGCAGGATTCCAAATAATCTGATTTCTGAAAACATTGAAATGCTCTCTTGGGTGGGGAAGGAACGCTGGTAAGCTTGCATTGAGACATGATTCTTCTGCTGTTCAAGGCTGTCAAGAAACTGCTCATCCCTTCAGATAATTAGCACTAGGTAAACCACCTGTAATTAGACAATCATATGTTCCTGCCAAGCAAAGTACCATTGTTTTTACTATGTACATAAATGTCTTGTGGGCTCTGGAAGCATCAGTTTCCCTTACCCTGGTGCAGTACAGTTTGTGTCCTGTGTTGCATTTAAAAGCATTGTTACGGTGTTCTTGGACAATATAAGCACATCTAGTTTAATGTGCTTTTTGATGTAATGTATGCATCAAGCTGTGATTTAGAAGACTCTTTTTTGGTAGCTGGTAACCCTTCAGTAAGACCATGCTTTATCTTTGCTATCACTGGACACAAGAATGCAGGCCTGGTGTTAATGCCGTCCAGTACCTCTGCAGTCAAAACTGGTTCAGCCATGGGAGCGTTGCCTCTGAGATCAAATGCTTATTGTTGAAACAGCTGCTTCTTGTGAAGAAATCAGATTATTTTTCAGGCTGTAGTATGATCACACTACTGTTTAAGTTATACCACTGAACTCAAACTCACCCAGCCTCCTGTTCTTTTGGGGAGATGTTCCATCTTAATATACCAGGGCCATAGACTTGTAAATTAATGAGACTACTTATTAATGAAAGAAATTGATCTGGGATCTGCAAAATATTTCCTTTATATAAAAAGTCAGCTGTAGGCAGAACTTGCTCACAGTGGGCAAGTTTTATTTAAAAAGTGTGAAATTACTTATCAATAGTTAAAATTATCATAGTTAGTTTTGTCAGGGTTTGGTCCAGCCAAGCTGCCAAGTCAGGACTCTGACACCATCCAGTCTTTAGAGTTACTTCAACCCAGTTTCTTTTAAAAAGAGCTGTTTAGGTTTCCTTTTCCTGTTAACTCTGAATGACACTTCCAGTGTTAAAACATTCAAACTTCCACTGACTGTACTATTAACTCAGCAAACACAGGACTGAAAGTTTGAATCTGCTTGCTTAGCTATTCTCCTTGATTGTTTTGGGCTGGGCAGTTGAGAAGAGCAGTTCCCAGTGTATTGCATCCACTTCTGAGCCTAACATAGATAGCTTTGGCTTTCATTAAAGTTGCTCCTGCTTCCTAGCTGCAAGTTGGATTCCAGCTTTTTTGTTGCTCAATCCCACCTGCACACACTCCGCTGAGGAAAGACAGTCACACGTAGCCACAGAAAGCACTGAATTGCAGGACAGGTATGAAGTCAGACATGCTGATCTCATCTGTCTTACTCTTGGGTGTGCACAAAACTCAAATGATGTGAGCAAAACTTCTTTTACTCTCTTGGGCCAGTCGCATCTGCACCTTGTTTTGCACAGTCATGTTTTTAAGGTTATTGCATAATTACCAAGCAGATCATGGCTTGACACAGCGATTATGTTGAATCCTGTGGCAAGATACCAATTTCTTAAAGATTCTGTAAAGCTTTTGGGGTTTTCTCATCCTTTAGTATTGTCATTAAGGTTGTAGATGCAGTCCAGGAGCTTTCCATAAATACCATGGCTTGGAGCAGTATGTCTTGCTATGCTGTTTTTCTCTCTGAATAATTTCAACTTGCAGAAATTATTCAGAATAATTCAGGGACCATGTGTAGGTGCGTCTAGGTATTAGGAAAGAACATGCTGGATTAAAGTACACCTATTGTCGTGACCAAATCCAACTTGTTTGTGAATTTTTAGTGGCAGAAGTAACATTTTTCCACTCTTCATGTGTATGTGTCTCCAGTCTTAGCTTTAAAAAGCACAGTTTAATGCCTGGCAATGTGGCTTCTCACTGAGGAAGTGGCCAGAAAGTCAAAGTCAGCTTAGAACTTTGACTTCCTGCTTGTGCCTCGTGTCATACTTGTACAGGTGGACAAATGAAATAATCAGTAATAGTCTGCAACATGACACAAACATAAGCCTGCCAATATATGTAGAGAGTACTTGTGCTAATATATATGTGTTGACAGCCATTTTAATGCATCTCAGTGCTGTTCTAGGTACAGGACAGTAACTGAGAACTGGGTTCAGTTAGTGCATTTTAACAAGTGGCTTATCTGTAGCTCTAGTGGAGCAGGCTATGCTTTAACATGCAAACATGGAGCTGCATACTTAGCTTTATTTAAAGGTTACCTTCTTAATATATATTATTAATATATACCAGCTTGTATCTGTTGGTCTTAGGGAAAATTGTAGAGAAATTTGCATAAGGAAGAGCACTTTCAAAACCATCAGTAGCAGAATTTAAAGGGAAAAGCCATGCTTCCTGCTTACTATACAGTTCTCCTTTTCATGGGGCTGTGAGCCGAATTCTTCAAAGCCCAGTACAATTAATGCATATGCTTTCAAATCCTCTGTGGTTTTTCAAAACTTGCATTGTTTTATGTAATGGAGAAGCATGCATAATGCATTTAATAGAGCAATCCAAGAAAATAATAATGCTAAAATACCTGTAACATTCACTTTCTAATAAGTCATTCTTGGCATGATATTTAAATGGATTTTCTGAGGCCTTAGTTGCTTGAATTGCAAGTCCCGAAAGTTCAGTGGAAACTTGTTCTGAAGTGAGCTGGGCACATACTACATTTCTTCCTTAAACCATTATATTTCGATCTTGTTTGGTTTTAGAAAAGCAGAAAAACCTTCTGCTCTCCCTGCATATATTGTGGGGTGAACTGCTACCAAATTGTCACAAAGCCTCAGCTCTCTTCGCTGTACAAAAATAGTTCTGAAGAAATAATGGGGCCAAGGACTGTTAATGTCAAACTCTGTATTTCCTTTACCAGAGTGTTATGCCTTAAGTAAACCTGCAGATTTGGGTTGTTTTAAGCCTTTTGGCCTCCCTTGCTGGAAGGGGATTTAACTGGGGTCAGTTGAAATCAGTTGAAATCATCACTGCCCTGTGACAAGATTAGGATGTGTATCTGCCTCTGTGCTGCTACACTCTACAGCCCAGCATGCGAATGCCAATGTGAACTGGGGGCCGGGGGGGGAAGGCAGTATCTTTTGCAGCAGAATAATCATCTGAACTGAGGGGACCATACAGAATAGCTTCTTGTGAAAGATGTCGGAGAGTAATAGAGCATCTAAGTAAGGTGAATGTCACCAGTGAGGACCTAACTTGCAGGCAGAAGCTGTACAGTAGTCGCTTTCATTGAAAAACATATTTATGAGTAAACATATAAAAGATCCTCTTTAATGGATGTTGGGATAAGTAGTAATGGGGTTTTTTTAACCTTTTGTAGAGGTATAATAAATATACCCCCACTTATTCTAATTCTACTATAATTTTTTATGGCTATTCATTGTCTGAGTGCATGCTTGCTTGCTTCAGCTAGGAAGAGCAGGCATCAGTTTAAGCCTGTAGGAGTGAGTTTTGTTTAGTGTGCTGCTACTTTGCCAATGTTCATCCAGAATGTCACCCAGTATTTTCAGTGTGCTTCACCTAGTAACGTATTTCTCCTGTCATGCTCAGGCAGATGATGACCAGGTTCTAGGCTTCCACCAAACCTTTTTGTTGAAAAGTTTTCAAGGTGCCTGGGTGTGCACCAACGAAGTCTTCAGGCTAGCCCTCCACAACGTTTAACCCTCTGCCTTACCTCTCTTCCATGCAGTCCTCGCTGTCCTGGTTGAGTAAGGAGTGCTCTCTTCTCGCTTTTCTGTCACTTGAGATCGGCTGAGGAGCATGGCTGTGACTCGTGCGTTCTCAGAGCAATGTGGTGCTCTCCAGGCGTGTGAATTTTGAAGTGACTGTTGCAGAATTAATTGTGAATAACTAATTGTTATGCGGTGTTTCCTGGTCTTAAAAGGGAAAGGAAATTTGCAATTAAAATCACTGGATGTTTTTGTAATGCATGCTGAACACTTAAAGCATTGCTTAAAGCCTGTTAAATGAGGCTTAACATCTGAAAGAACCTGCTATCTAAAGTAATTAGCCTTTGCTTTGAGATAAGAGTAGTTGCAACCCTGCAGTTCAATCAACAGTTGCTGTGGGGTGCTGGTGGAAGAGTAAAACTGAGCAGGCAAGAGGAGAAAAGTCGTGCAGTTAAACTTGGATTGCAAAGTAGTGTTGCATCAGGTACTCTGACGTGACCCACAGCTCTGTGAAGCTGAGGTCTTTCCACAGTTTTGAGCCTCCAGGTCAGAAGGGCCGCAGAAAAACTGCAAGAGGTCAAAAAGCTGCCAAGATTGCCAGTGTTCCAGAGGCTGTGGAGCTGGGAGAGGAGGCAGCTGAGGGCAATCTGCCTGAAATATAGGTGGAAAGCAGTTGAGTACTTCCTACAACCTGAAAGTAAACTGTTCTTGGTGGTGCTGGACAGTAACAAGGGGCAGTGGTTGCAAACTGTAACTTGGGAGGTTCTGATTGGACACGGGGAAGATTTTCGCTGGAAGGCTGAAACCCTGGGAAATGGTGCCCGGACACCACCTTGTGAAACGACTGTTCTTGGAGGCTTGGAAGACTCTGCTAGACAAAGCTGTGGCTGATCTAGTGGAAGATGTCCCTGCCCATGGTAGGGGGGTTGGACTAGATGATCTTTGTAGGTCCCTTCCAACCCAAACCATTTTGTGGTGCAGTGCTGCTGGTAGTCCATGCTCGTGCTGAGCATGAGGCTGGCCTGGAAATCACAGGATCCTTCCAATCTGATTCTGTGACTTTTTTTATTTATGTTTTAACTCAAGGTTGTCATGAAAGAATTTGAACTGCATAAAGGAAGGCTTTGTAGGAAAAATAAAGCCTCTGTGTTTCAAGCCTGGTCTCACATCTGGAATGCAAATTTTGAGTTGTACATAGCTGAATTTGGAGTGGAAAGTAAGGGTAAAGAATTTCAGTGATGTTATCTGAGCTGTGATGAAGATACAAACTAAAATGGGATAGGATTAGTCTATGCCTTCTAGAGCATCTCAAGTCACTCAACTGTGGGTCTTTGCTATGTGTTAATAGCACATACTCAGAATTTTGGGAATGGACTATACATTTAAGGTGAAGTAAATAATTTAGTCTAAAATTTTCCTTGTTTTAAAGTATACTGCACCTCTATACTGTGAAGACATAACATGAAAGGAATAAAGAAAGCAATAATGTATGACTTCATTGTGGGAATTTGCCATCTGTACAGCAGGAAGTGTTTGGGGAAGGAATTCCCTTTTCTTTTAATCTTTTTTCATGTGTCCCATCCTGAATTGGGCAAGAAAGGAAGAAATTCTCCTCAAGCCAAAGCACTAAGAGCTGCAGTGCAGCCAGGCTTATCAGAAATTGAGGAAACATACACTAAAACTAGTCTGGTGGTAACAGAGTTTTGTCCAGAGGTATGTTTTTAAAGTGTACTCATGTCAGTAACAACATGCTCAAATTTGGTGTGAAAACTACTTATGCAACTTGTCATAGATGCCTCAGTGACCTAAAAAGAAGAGACCGTAGGGCAACTGAGAGTATTCTACATGCTTATTAATAGTTGTGATTAGAAGTGATTCAAGCTGAAATGATTCTGCCTGGCTGATTTAAACTAAGCCATTAGAAAGCAGCTGACACAAATATTAATTAATTCCAACTTAGTCAAAAGGGATAGCATTAAGAAGATATTTTACTAAGTTGTATGTGCATGTACAGCGCTCTGATGCTACTCAGTTTGGTTTTTTTAACGATTCCTTCATGTCCAGGAACCTACCAACTATCAAGCAGTAGTGAGACTGTGCTAGAATGTAAGTGTTGTATTTGAGACCTAGGAAAAGCTAGAAGAGGCATAAGCCCATGGGTTTCAGTGCACAGGCCACCTCTTCAGCGTGGATATGCAAGCATCTTTTCTGGGCAGATGTAACAATGATAATACTTAATAGTTACCCTGAAATAATTGGCATGACTGGTGTCATGTGCAAATGAACTAAGTGGACAGCTGGTCTAATTCTGCATAATCGCTCATGTTCACACTGCGCTGATTATTACAGCGTCTCTGCCTAATGCAAAAGAAGGTGTATACCTACGTGACAAAAAGCTGCCTGGTTCATCGGCCTGTTGGAACAGTGACTTCATTGGCACTTGTCTTGCTTGAGGATTTTTCTTTCATTCATCTACTGAACAATTAACTTGTTCGTACTTCTGGCCTTACTTGTTGCCTTCTTAATTTCTGCCTGTAGTAGTTTCCTCATACACTTTGTCCTTCATGGTTTTACAGGAATTTATCTTGCCTGTTCTCTCCACCCTGATCACATATTTGCAAGCTAGAGTCTCATACTCAATTTACAGGAAACAGTCCTGTAGCTTTCTTGTCCTTCTCTGGCCTTTCCTTATTGTATCACTTTTTTTTAAATTATAAGAAATGCATGCAGGATTTTATATGTGGGTGCTCTCTGTGCATTTATGCAGTTGCTTACTTACGGGTTTTGGATCTCTATTCCTTTCCTAACAACTGCTAACACTGTGCTTGCCTTGATAGCTTTTGAGCTCTCAGCTGGTTTAAAAAAAATTAAAAAATTTCCATCATGACTTCAGTATCACTTTCCTGAGAGGCCATAGCTAATCTAGGGCCCTTTTTGGTTTTCCTCTGTGGATTAGCATACACATACTGAAACCATACTTCACCTACACCATTTTATTTCCGCCGAGGCACTTGTCATCACTGTCAAGGTGAAATCCTTTGGACTGGAATGCTGCTTTTACATCCACTTGATCCTACCAGTGCTCTGGCAGACTTGCTGTTTTGTGATATAACTGATGCCCTTAGCAAGTTGCTTCTCAAAGCTGACTTATATCACAGTCAATTTGTCACTTACATGAATATTACTTTCCTAAGTAAAGATTTCTTTTTTGCTTATTGTATGGTCTGCTTTGCTCTTCAGCCTTTTCATTTGCTGTTCTTGGTGGGCAGCAGAGCATTGCGAATACACATTCAGCACTTTGACAGTCTGTTTCATGTGCTGCTCTGGCTGCCGCTCTTCAATGCTTTTTTTTTTTTTTAGTGCGTTTCCCCCCTTTTCTGAAGCTGAATAGTTGCGTACTGAAAGAATAGAGCTTAAAATCCTCCAAAAATGCTGAATTGAATACACTATGGTCAGTATCGGAAGATTTTGTAGCTTGGTTGTGTGCACTGTTCAGATGAAATCCTGTTGTGCGATTTCCAGCTGATATGGGAATCATTTGTGTTATTTTGGGGCTTTAATTCCTGGATGATGTCTCTGAGGAGACTGGTAAACATTAGCTGGGAGAACTAGTGTCCCTCTAATACTATTTTCTACTTTTGTAGTAATACAATAAATGTTGTGCAGGCACTATACGAGTCCCTCGAGATGAATTGTCAAAGGCAGGAGTTGAGACACTGCTGCAGAGATTCCCTGTGCTTAGGACATCTTGTCGCAGCTATAGCAAATACTTTGCTTCCTTCAGGCTGTCCCTGGACGGTGGAAGTGGGAAGCGCTACGTTGCTGACCGGCTGTACCTGCTCTGGGAAAGCTTTCAAAAGCCTAGGTCACTACTTCGATCATTCAGGCAATATTGTTGATACCAGCTTCTCCAGAAACTCCCTTCTGTCATCAATCCAAAGTACAGCAGCTAAAAACTAATTTTGAAACACCTTGTTTTATGCTCATTTCCTGGGGAATGCCCAGAGAAAACTTGTGATTCAACACTGAGGCAGGTGTGCTCTTATCAACATTGTGAAGCTGCTGGAATGAGATATCTGCAAGTCTTCCAGAAAACCCCAACTTCAGAGGTTGTTGCAGGATTTCTGTGTCATTGGGCCCTAGGTGTTAGTCTGCAAAGCACCTTGGAACAGAAGCTCTGGTTGCATTAGTGTCTCTTGAGGTACTACGCATCTTACAGCATGTGACATCACTGTTAATGTTAGCTTTTAGGTTGTCTTATGCTGAGTTTTGGAATACATTTCTCAGAAAAGAGGTCTTTGAACTTTTTTTCCTCTCTTTCTACAGGCTGATGAAGATCCTATCATGGGATTCCACCAGATATTTCTATTAAAGAACATCAACGATGCCTGGGTTTGCACCAATGACATGTTCAGGCTAGCATTGCACAACTTTGGCTGAGCTGGCAACCCCGAGGCACCCGTACTTTTTTTTTTCTCTCCTCTCCTCTTACTGGTATTATTCACACTCACAGAACATTCCAAATATCATACACAAACCTGCAGCACTGCAGAGCGTGAGCGAGCAAGACCTGTGACCTGCCCTTCTGCTGAGTTTACATTGTCACTAGATGAGTTTCTTGTGCATGATGTTTGGAAGTTAGACTTAGCTGCATTTGACAAGAGAAATTTGTGTTGTACCAGCATGCCTCGGAAAGAATATAATGCAAAAGGTTGTTGTTTATGTACTGACAAGATGCTCTATAACCCAAAGAAATGAAAGAACAGCAGCCTGTACAGCCCAGATATTGATTTGTTCAGATGTTTCAATGCTACATTACACAATAAAACCATGAGATTTTCTTAACAGTTTAAATTGTTTTAATGAGTTGGAGTATGTGATATTGCTTGCTTTGGATATCCCATGTCTGCTTGGCGGGGAAACGCTTGCAAACCTAAAGCTCGAACGGAAGGGTGCTTGATGGTTTTACCAATGAAGGCAGGTCAGACATGCCCTTGGCCATACAACTCCTTTTTCCTTCCCTCTTCGCGGCTTTTACAACAGAGACTTCTAGCTCAGTTTTTAACATTGACAGGTTAGTTCTCAGCTATGGTGTTTTACCAAGGCAAATGCCTCAAATAATACACAAGGATGACCACAGTCACAGTAGCCTGTAGTTAATGTAGTCATGACATCCATTGTGTTCACCATCAAAGCTAAACCGGACAGCTGTGTTTTCCTTATAGGCAGATGTACAGGATGTCAGTCTGGCGCTGCCCTCCTGGAGTTGGTGTCCAGCTCTAACACCCTGGCCAGATTTTTAATCTGTGTTGTCTTTCTAGCATCACTTCATTGTAATTTGAGCTGGTTGGTAGTACTGTGGTTGCTGTGCAGGTTTTTACAGTTGGCTGTCATGTGTCCTCCACCCTGGAGGTGGTGGTATTCCACCGGTGGAGGGATTTATTAAATTAATCTTCCCAGCATATGAGGTGGCGCAGGAGCAGAATCACATTTGCTTTACCTTCAGACCTCACTAAGCTATTAGGCCCCAGTTTTCAAGAGATCAGCATGCCTCGCTGAGCTTGCCTTTAAAGTGTGTATCAAGGAGAGGGGCCGGGTCCTTGCACGTGGGTCACAACAACCTCACACAAGGCGGTAGAGCAGCTGGAAAGCTGCCCGGTGGAAAAGGGCCTGGGGGTGTTGGGCGACAGCCGGCTGAACGTGAGCCAGCAGCATGCCCAGGTGGCCAAGATGGCCAACAGCATCCTGGCTTGTGTCTGAAACAGCGTGGCCAGCAGGACCAGGGCTGTGATCGTCCCCTCGTACTCAGCCCTGGTGGGGCTGCAACTCAAATCCTGTGTGCTGTTTTGGGCCCCTTGCTAGAAG
>JAVJGI010000036.1:80793-116385 GCA_035590275.1 Ibycter americanus
CGGCGTGGCCGTGGGCCTCGCCTCCCCCCCCCCCGCGCCGGGCCGTGGACTCGCCCGGCGGGGGGGCTCCCGGGCCCCCGAGATCGGTGCCATCCTCGCCCTTCCCACGAACTTCTCGCTCTCCAGCTTGTTTGAATGCGGAACGGGATGCAGACCTCTCTGTTAAAGCGGCTGCGAGTCCTCTCCCTTGGCTCCGAGCTGTTGCGCTTCCCGGAGCTCGGCGGCTCCCTCCTGCCTGCCGAACCCTCCGGCTGGGGGTCAGCGCAGGGCGCCCCGCTCCCCCGGAGCCCCTCTCTGTCTCACCCCCCGCAGAGCTTTTTGACCCTACCGTGGCGTTTCACTCAAGCCTGCTGAGCTAATGGTCCGAAGGAGGCTGAGACCGTGAATGTTTTGAAAAAAACCTTAGCTTCTTCGTAGAAGACAGAATTTATGCCCGTGTTGTGCTCCTGTTGAGGGAAGGGCAGGAGTAACAGCTTTTAAGCATCCTGAGAGTCGGTACAAATACGCTACCTCCAAAGCAACTGCCATGTGCGCTGCCTTTTGCTTGGCCTAAAGGTTGGACGCAGGGTTGTTGTGGCAGAGGTGTAGGGGCAGAGGAGCTGATGGAGCAAACCTACAGGGAGCGCCTTCATTAATTCTACAGCCCATAGAGAAACTTACCGTTACTGGAAGTAGTTTCTCTTGTTTCTGGAGCGCTTGCGTGTTTCAAGATTATAATTCTTATAAGAAAATACATTTTTCCATCACAGTGCAGCACTCTGTACTTGGAAGACTGAAAGGCGAACTGGACGCAGGGATGGGGAATGCTTGTTTCACAAGCCATTTCTGAAATGAAACTGTTTCATGTTAATAGTTGGAGTTGTTTCTGTTCTCTCAAGGTGACTTTACTTTCCCCTGAAGCAGCTTCTCTTGCTGGTTGAAGCAAAGGAGTTAGTTACTGAGTATGGCTTATTCATTTTCGTTTTCCTTCTCTCTTACTCATTCCCTTTATACCTGCTCTGTCAGCTCCAGTGCACAAGAAGGCGCTTGTTGAGAGGAAAAGGAGTAAATGGACAGTAAGTCAAGCAGTAAGGAACCTGTGGTTGTTCTTCACAGAAATCAATCACTGCCTGGGTAAGAGCAAATAGACTTGAAAGAACTGGGCGTGATAAAGTGAAGAGCAGGAGTACACATTTGTTAACTGAAAGTCTCTGAAAATCCTGTTAGGATGTCAGAGGAAGGGGAAACTGGGGGATCCTTCAAGGCTTTTGAAAGAGAATATAAGAATATAAGCAGCCTCATGAAACGTGTGTGTAGGTCTAGTCTCGTCTGGCATGAAGTTGCTGTGGTCAAGGTCCTCTCTAGTTCCAGTTTCTCTTATACCCCTGGCTTTCACTTGCAGATTTTAATGCCCGGCAGAGACCAGCGTAGCTGCTTTCCAACGCTGTTGCCACAAAGAAGGTTTTGCAGTACTAGGTGTCCATAGCTATGAGCAGCATTACGTTACTCTGGGTGCTGTCCAGGCAGGGGACAAGAAACACTCCCTGCTCTGAGGAGTTTACAACTATCACAATACTTTTTTAGTTGTGCTGGGTTTGGTGATCGTGAAAATGTGATCTGCTGCCCTGGTCTGTCTCAACGCTGTTTTCTCCCAGTTTCGGCAAACATCATGCATTGCTCCTTTAGCCCTTGCCCTTTTTTTTTTAATGCCATGTCCTCAGCAAGGTGGAGCTGCATGATCAAGCTCTGGGGCATGTAGACAGACCATCAATGCCAGCGTGCTATGGAGGAGGGTCCCTGCTGGGGTTGTGGGCAGCACCCAGGTTTTAGCATGGGCTCACTGTTCAGTACAGGGTAGCATCCTCTGGTGCAGGTGATGGTGGGAGCAGGAAGAGTTCAGTATCTCAGCTCTGCTTGCTCCTGCTTTCCTTCTCTTTGAGAAGATAATTAATACGACCGTATTTCTTTCCCTTTGAGGGCCTAGATCTACCAGTCTAGGTTAACATTTTGGTTTTGTTCACGTACCGACTAAACACTGAGCCTCCTACCTTCTTTTATGCCTTCAGGATTATGTGCAGGCAGCACCTATGTCTGGCTCTCCCTAAGACAGAGTGATGGGCTAAGCCCATTCCTGAGCTTTGGTGTACTGTTCTTGTGCCCATCAGCCTCTGGGGAGTGTTTCCTCCTTCCCTTTCCCATGGAGCAAACATCACTGTCCTGCCGTCCATCAAGGAGCAGAGATGTGAAGCATTCCTGTTGCTGTAAATAGAGCAAAGAATATATCGTCTTTCTCTGGCAGCCTGGATGCTTTTTCTATAGTGGATATTTTCCTGCTTTTGGTTGCAAAGGATAAATTGCAGTTGATGGAAGGAGCTGCAACTGGACAAGCACCCACCATATGCTGTAGGCGTAAGGGGTGCATCTTAATCCTGGGGTAGCAAGCACAGCACAGATGCGTTAGGTGGTTACACAGGATTGCGTTCGCTGGCCTGAAGTTTCTTCGTGCTATGTGACTGCTGCTGCTGCTTTCTTCATGCAGTGCAGGTAAACTGAGGCGAGTGCCCAGATGGTCTCTGCGTCGGGATACCCTGTCGCTGCACAGGCTTTTTGTGACCATAGCATAGTTGCTGATTTCATGACTCCGTTCATAAACAGGCAAATTTTAAATATAGTCGCAGTTATTTCTGTAGGCGGCAGCACTCATCCTGATACATTAAAGCCTGTTTGGTGACTGAAAGCTTGCCTTACTTTCAAAGGACATGCCTCTTGCCCACACTTACGTTTGGGTTTGTTACGTGTGAGAGTAGCAGTGGAGCTTCTGGTCCTGGCAGCAGCCATTTTGCAAGAGCTCCGCAGCAGTTGTTACCTGGCAACAGTATACGAAATTTCAGTTTTCAAAACCAGTGAAAATTTCAAGCGAGGATTTTGTTGAGACACGAGGCTTTGACTTCAGTGTGCTGATGTGTAAGTGCAGATGGAGTGGGCTTGTGCTCCTGTGGGAATCGGTAACTATGTACCTTGCTAGTGAAACAGAAGAGTCTCCTTCACCCAGTTACATTGTTCCCTTCTAAAAGCCTTCAGAAGGCATGGAGGCCACCAGGCAACTTGCGCTAGGCCAAATATGTGAAGTCAGGGCACATGCACTCCTCAAAGCACAGCTGAAACTCTGAACGAGTAGTTGCTTTATGCAGAACTTGAGTGCTGTAAACTTCTATGTGACTAACCAACCAAGGGAAAAATACGGGAATCCCCTAGGGACACCTGCACAGTTCCATAGCGAGTGGACTTTGAGGTCAGGTCTTGTACTCAGAAGCCAGTTTTGGAAAGCAACGAATTTAACATTTCCAACCAAACCCAAATGTTGCAGTGAACTGCTGTGTTGCTGGACTTCAGAGATCTCTCTGCAGGCGTGAGGGTTAGAAATGACCTTTCAAGAACCTTTTGATCTGGCACTTGATTCAGTAAATCTGAATTACCAGCTTAGTCTTTCTGATCCAAGACTATTTGATCCTCCTTGAATCTGGTCAGTTCCTTGTACCTGTTCTTTGGTGTTTTTCTGGTCTGCTGGGATTGCTTGTGCAAGAACAGAGCTATGACTTCACTTGTTTGTGTGGAGGTAAGTTTCTTACACAGGAGGTCTCTCACACATCGTTTTTGAAGAAGAATACTTTTCCCAACCAATTCAGCGTATTCTGCGTGGCAGACCAGTAGAATCTGACAGAACCCTCTGGAGGGAGTGTATTTCACTCAGTGCTATTTCTTTTAAATAGATGTTGTGCACAGTTGGCCATGCTTTTCCCTAGGTTCGGTGAATGAGAACCAGAGACCATCAAATTCCTACAACGGAGACCTGAATGGACTGCTGGTGCCTGATCCCATTGTAGCCGGAGATGGACCTTCTTTGGCTAAGCCAGTGCATCGCAGCATTTCTCTGGGAGCCCTGCAGGAGAAACAAGTCATGTAAGTTTTGTTGAAGAAAGGCTGAGCGTGAATAGGAAAATGATTGAAAATGAGTTCTGGTGAGCCTGGACAAGCATGCTGGGTACCTGAGGAGTTTTACTTCGAGTTCAGGTGACAGCTGTGAGTCAGTACTGCTGGTCAGAGCTTTTGTAGTTTTTGTGAGGGTGGTGTGTGGAGCCTGCCATCCTTGCTGCTTAGGAAGTGCAGAACATTGGCAGAGCTGTTTGGAGAGAAGGGGAGCAGGACTAGTCGCATGGCAGACGTTGTAAATCAGTATGGAGGTAAATTAGCAGGGCTCTGGGTGAAACAGCGTTCTCAGTAGACCTCCAGCTGGACTCCTTCAGGGACCCAAGGTACCTGAGGGTAACTTTTAGCAGTTCACAGTATGGTAGACCTTGTGCTTGTCGAAGTATTGCTCTCCACGTAACTTAAAGCAGGACAAATGATTCTGAGCTAGATTTCTACCTAACTCTTTGCTGAGTTGTGCATATACGTCCATGCATTTTGGGCAATGCATGTGCTTTTACTGCTTATGCAAGAGAACATATGCATATAGAATACTTTGGATTTTTCATGGGAGTAATAATACAAATCCACATCAGTCTAATTGGTGTAATGCTTAGCTTCATGTGCTGACTCTCAACATTAAAGCTCGTGTAAATAGCTTTTGTTTGGGTTCTCTGGTCATAGTTTTGAGAGAGGCTGCCATGAGAACCATGAGCAGCACACACTGTGGTTGATGAGGTTCAACTGGCTGACTTTGGTCTCTTTGCACCTTCCAGTGTTGGGTAGTAGGCAAGGCTACTTTAACCAAATGTAGGTCTGTGCTCAAGTCAAACGGACTGGAGGTTTTTAAGCTGAAGAAACCAGGTGCTTGGCACTGACAAACCTGTGACACATGGGGAAAGGAGAGTCTTGACTGAAAGTAGTTTCTGTTCAGCTCAAACTTCCTGGATGCAGAGATACTCCTTCTGCATTGCTGTTAAAATTACGAATAGCAAATATCTGACCTCTTTTCTCTTCCTGTGACTCCTGTCTGATGTTTTTTCTTCCTGCTCTTTGTTTTTCTTAAAAGCTGCCTTTCAGGTGATGACAGCTCCACTTGCATAGTGATATCAGCAAAAGATGTGGAGATAGTGGCCAGCAGTGATTCCAGCATCACCAGTAAGGCCAGAGGGAGTAACAAGGTAAGGAGCAAGAGGAAAGCATAGTTCTGTGGTTTTGGGGGTTTTTTTGGGGTCACATGAGCTCATGCTTGAATATTTTTAAACAGCAATTACTGTCTCTTTTCCGGTGTTATAGGAGCTTTAAATTAAGTAGAAGTTTGTCAAAGAGCTTAACAAGGGGCAAAAAATTTGGAGTAGTGTCTTGTAGGTGGTTGTTACTCTTATTCCAGAGTCTGGCCCAGTTATCCTCTAATTTTCAGGAATAAGTCCATGATCTAAGCTGTAGATTCATGGGAAGGTGTCCTTCCTTCACAAGCAAGCTTTTCCTGCTGTTGTTTCTTCACTGGAAGGTCTTTGCTGTGGAGGGAGGGTAGCTCTTGATAGTTTGCTAGCCTCAGTCCTGCTGAGGGCTCCACCCAGCAGATCCAAGATGCAGAAGACCCAATATGCTGATATCAGAACTAGTGCTGTAGCAGAATACTAAGACATGCTCAGAAGAAATGCTAGGAATTAGGGGAAAACACTCTGGTCTTCATCCTCTTGGCCCTTTTCCATATTATATCATTTTGTTCCTTAATATGCAGTGAATTAAGGGACCACAGAGATAGTAAATGAATGCTGTACCATGTTATCACTGTTTTTCATGGATAATTCTGAAGATAAAAATGAAAGGGAGGATCACTGCTGTAATTTCCATAGTATTTCTTAATTCTTTGCTCACAGAGACAACACTTACCAAGTAAGACCAGGACTCTCAGTTTCTTGGAAAGCAGTATTAAAACCAAAAAGCAAGTGCCTGTGCAGCAAATGTGTTTCTATATTTCAAAAATGTTTCTAAGAATGGGAATCCTGACACAGTGCTAATAAAGAGATAAAGGCTGCTTTGCTGTAGTTGCAGGGTAGAGTGGTGTTCTGCAGCATGACAAATCCATTGCAAGAAGGAATGCGCTCCATGAAAGGAGACATTCATCAGCCTCCAGAAGTTTGAATGTTCAGGGCTCTGCTACTTGGCATTCATCATGCAATTCTCCTTACCAATTGGTGCTTCTGACAGTTCCCTATTAAGCATTACAGATCTTCCCTGAAGGAAATTGTATATTTGGCAGGTTTATTCCAGGAAAAAGTTAATTCCAGATGTTTCTCATGTTTTGTTTTCTTTCTCCTGAGCAGGTGAAAATACAGCCTGTTGCTAGATATGACTGGGAGCAGAAATACTATTATGGCAATCTGATAGCTGTTTCAAACTCTTACCTGGCTTATGCCATTAGAGGTGAGATACCTTCTCTTGTCTTGGATGTGATTTGTATTCTTTTGCTCTGTGTATCTCTAAAAGAGGCAAAGTGTGCATCAGAAGAAGGTAACTGGCAATAATTGAAGCACATCTTGCAATACCCAGATCAGAGTGCTGTTGACTATATTGGTTTCACTGGACAGTAAGCTGATGTTCAGATTACTCCTCTAATTAAATATTTCTGCAGCAAACAAGCTTCTCTGTAGCTAAGCACAGAAACAGCCCTGCCTGTGGTAATTTGAGCAGGTAAATGTTTGCGATGGATTTGCTTGCATAAATTTAGAGTTGAGTTTAAGGCTAAATTTAGAGGAGCCAAAGAGCAATGCATGTGCAGTGTATTTTGCAATAGGAAGGGAGAGAAGAGCAGAACAACGCAGGGAAATACTGTTTCATAACATACATGAAACAAATGAACACTTAGTCATCTGCAATGTCTTTCTGTTCTCATATAAGTGCATAGTGTTTAGGGCTGCTTCAGCTCTTTCCTTTCTTCTCATTTCTAGCACCCTTTCAGTTTGTCTGGCCTTTTATGAAATCTACTACTCTGCTTCTGTGTTTTTTCCTAGCTGAGATTATTTTAGAGCAGCTTTAGGGTGCCTCACCCTTTTTAAAAATATTAAAGCTTGGGTGCAGTAACACTATGGAAAGCTGAGTGGTCTGCTAGGGCTGGCTTGGGCATCAAGAAGTGGAAGCAACATGGTCTCCGGAAGATTGCCTGTGTTACAGTGACATGTGTCTGAAATGGGGAAGCTGGAAACTTTGCTTGGTATGTGTGTGCTCTAAAGCATGTTCTTTTCAGTCACGCAAGCCAAAAGCAGTGCTTTTTGCCAGGTGAATGTTTATGATTTTTACATTCCCCTTACAGAACATTTATTTGAGCTACCTGCCTCTCAGCGACTCCTTTTCTCCAGTTCCTGCAAATGAAATTGCTGTTAAAATTAATTCATTGTCACTGAAGGTCAGCCTTGGAGGTTTGGTGGCTTTATCATGAGCTCAGGCTAAAGATTTAGGCCTTACATTTAATGAAGGCATCTTTCATGAGGATAACCCTGGGAATTATGAGAAGTCAGTTTCTGTTGCATTCTTTTCAAGTAGAACAACTTAGAATTTGTGGTGCTTGAGAAACAGTAGATAAGGGGAATTAAGCTTCCCTTAAATAAGCTGCCCCTTATGGGGGCAGGCAAAGTCCTTCCTGATGCTGCCGTTCCAATCTTCTGCACCAAATTTGAAAAGTGCAGTGAATATTTGTGCGTGCATTGAAAGGGCTTGCTAACATGGTACCTGTTGATACGGGTTTTCACAGTGCTGCCTGTGACAGCTGGTGGCAGGATGGGTGCTGGAAATGCTGACGGCTGCAAACAAAGGCAGTCCTGCGAGGAAACCATCCAGATCAACGGTGACTTCTCCCTCTGTCTTTTCTGCAGCTGCCAGTAATGGCTCCGCTATGGTGCGGGTGTTGAGCGTCAGCACTGCTGAGCGGACCTTGCTGAAAGGATTCACAGGCGGTGTGGCAGACCTGGCTTTTGCTCATCTGAACTCCAACCAGCTGGCGTGCCTGGATGAGGCTGGCAACCTTTTTGTCTGGCGCCTGGCCATGGATAAAGAAAAAATCCAGTATCTTTGTCAAAAGATATGTTCATATGAGTCTTTGTGTGGTGGTTAATGTGAATGCAATCTCCAAATTGCGACTTACTTTGTAGCTTTTCCAGAATAGCAGCTTGCGGGGGAAGGTCAATAGTTCTGCCCCTTCCACAGTATCAGTCACCCTGTGCCTGTATTCAGCACAATCATTACTTGAAATGGCATGTAACTTGAAATTCTAGGACTGACATGTTGGTGCTCCTGCTGGTCCAGGCAAAAATAGTCGGAAGTGTCAGTCTGTGTTAGCTGGCCTTGCACATGGATGGTGTCGCCTCAACCGTGCAACAGTTTTTTACTCACATTTGTCTGGTTCTAGCTCTTTTTCTTAGTTACTTTTCTGGGGAAGAGGATGTAATAGTTCCCTCCCACTCACTATCTTCCTTCCAAACCTTCTGGTGGTTCTGAAATTTCAGTGTTTCATTCATTGCCCTAAATCTTTTCCTTTTAATTGCTAGGAGTGACTGCTCAGTACTTTTGGGAAGCATGTCAGTCTGTGGGATATGTTGTCGTAGGTTGTGGCTTCTGAATTTTAATTGTATACCATCATTTCAGAAACAACTGGAGCAAAGGCGGTCGTTGTTTAAAGTCTGATCTGTAGGGGTGGACTAGAGCACTCAGCCTGGGGCAGTGTGTTAGCTTTTCTGCCTTTCTGTAGTAGTGTTGCGATGCTAGCTGAAATCATTTAATCTGTCCGTCAGTAGTTGCATGGATTGCACATTCAGATGTGGCTGTGTGCCCCAGTTGTGCTTACTCTGTCTGCAGCCTGCAAGAGAAAATTATGAGACTCAACTTTTGCAAGCTTAACCTCTTCTGCCAGCGAAGAAACAGTAGCTTGTCGGCTTTCTTAGCAGAATCCTTTTACCCAGTTTCTTTTGAATCAGTGAGCCAAAAAATCTTGAGGTTTTACAGTATTTAAGAGGGCCAAGCCTGAATAGGTTATTGCTGAGCATTAATAACACAGCCAGAATGTTACATTTCTTAACCATGGTGATCAGAGAGGAGATCTTGGTTAACATCAAGCGACCTGAGAATACCCCCTTGAACACCTCTCGAAGAATCATCTGGTGCCCTTTCATTCCGGATGATAATGAGGAGAGTGGTGAAGAGGGAAGTCAGACGTTGGCGTTGTTGCATGAGGACAGGGTAAGGAAACCCTACTTTTGAAATGTTGTCCCTTATTACCATTAACGGGAGAGAATCTAATGAAGGAAAGAGCTCATATGGTTAGGGTTGTAAAGGCTCTGTCTAGTCCATGTTGGGGATCCTCCCATAATATGAGATGTGGGATTCTTCTCCTCTAAAGAGAGGTCATACTGATCTTTCTCTGGGCCTCAGGAAGATGGAAAGTGATCATTTCTGCTCGCCATCAAATAGCCAGGACCACTAGAAACAATGTGGAGGGCCAGAGGCATCACTCTTCTGTTCAGGCTGAGCCAGTACATAGGGAAGGGGGCTTGGTGAACAGCAACTACAATTGCCAGGAGCGGTTCCCTGTGCTTATGTATGGCTGGGTGCCAGGAATCTAGTGGCCAAATCGGGTGAAAATGGGAAGGTTTATGTCACATACTTGCCATTGGGCTGGTATGTCAGGATATAAGGTAAGGAAATAAAAAATTCTCCACTGGATCAGACCAGTAGTTGTGGAAATAAACCTGTGTGCCTGCATGTTTGTTTTCCAGGCAGAGGTGTGGGATTTGGACCTTATCCGAACGAACAACAGCTCCTGGCCGGTGGAAGTGCCTAGCATCAAAGAAGGCTTCATTGTAGTGAAAGGCCACAGCACGGTATTAAAGCTATTTTGTTTTCTTTACTGTCATCACATGAGTGACCGCTGAGGTTTTCTTTGGGTTCTGGTGTCTCAGGAGCTCTAGTTCTTAGGATGGTTGGCTGTAAAAAAAACCCAGTTTCTTACTCACCCACACTATCACCCACAACCTACTGGCTCTGTGCATGTGCTGTTGGTAAGTAACCTCTGTTTAAGGAGCCGAGGTGAATGTGTAGTCATTTGCTTTGAAAATGGCTCTTGAAAAATCTTACTTGTGTTTCCAAGGGCCTGTTTGACAGCCTGGGCTGTATTTCAACTATTTTGTTATATCTCCTGGTAAATGGAACACTTAACAGTGCTGTGGTTTACTGCTGGGTAAGAAGGGGATAATTAAGCCCAGTGTCAACTTTAGTTTTTCTATGATTTCCCTAATGACTGTAGTTATAGGTATGAATACAGTGGACCAGGACTGCAGCTGAGTATCCAGTAGGTGATATTTTGAATATAAAAGAAACAACTGGAAAGAGTCCAGTTTTGCTGCTTGAACAGGATGATGACAAAGTATTTGTATCACTTAGATGAAATAATAATGATTGTGAAAAGCCACAAGATCCTAAAAGAAAATGAACTGCATTCATAACATGAGTAACAGTGTAGCAGCACAATCTGTTGTATTTAAACTTGCTGTCTGGAAGAGGTGATTATTACTTATTATTACAAAAAAAAAAAAAGTCCTGTCAGTTCTTCTGTGAAGGGTTACGCTGCCTGGTGATGTGTCTGTCAGAAATCGTTCTGATCTCCTGTTCTGTTGGACTGTTAGTCAAATTCCTGTTTGAAGAGAGTACTCTTTCTTCCTGTGAAATAAAAAAAGCTATATAATGACTTTTCTGTGTCTTCCTTCCCCCCTACCCCTCTGTGTAGTGCCTGAGCGAGGGAGCGCTTTCTCCAGATGGAACTGTGTTGGCCACAGCAAGCCATGATGGTTTTGTCAAATTCTGGCAGATCTATATTGAGGGGCAAGATGAGCCAAGGTAACTGGAGAATTAAAAAATGAAGGATCTTGGAACTGAGAGCAGCAATTTCTCTGTGAGAATTTCCTTGTTACAGAATCATCTGTGATGTTAATTCTCAGGATGCTATAAAGACGTAGGGCGAATGTTTGTAAAGTAAGTTTGTTGCTCAAGAGCTGTATCACTGACTATGGCACAAGGTTTGGTGAACTTATGGGAAAAGCAAAAAGCTGTGTCTGGAAACTGGAGTTCTGTGCTTTGCACAGGCTGTAGTCAAACTTTTGCACCGTCCCTGTAAATGCAGAAAGCTTCTCTGAGCAGTTCCTCTCGATGTTGACTTCTTTTATGTATTGTACCTTGGTTAAAACACCAAACCAAATGGCAACATGTAATTTTATTTATTTATTAATCACAACGTATGTCTGCATGGACTGTGATGTCCTTATTTTATATAAGTCTGTAAACAACTACAGGTTGATAACACTTGGTGGCTGCTGACTTAATGCTGTCTTTGGACAAGGAATAATGTGTTCAGCGCCCACCTCTTGTCTTCCTCATTTACCACTCCCTGCAGGCTTGGATGTTTTCTCTGATTCTTTCCCAGGTGTCTTCATGAGTGGAAACCCCATGATGGTAGGCCTCTTTCCTGCCTGCTGTTTTGTGACAACCATAAAAAACAAGACCCAGAGTAAGTTCCAAATCCTGTACTTGAAGTATCAAAGTTTGGCAGTGTCTTCTAACTCTGCCTTTGGAGGGTTCCTGGTAACTGCATGGTACTTGTAAAAGTTTAGCTTTGTGGCAGGAGCAAGTCGTGTTCCCTTTGTAGGTAGTTTTCTAGGGATGGAGAAATAAATAAGGCTCTGGAGCACAGCCTAAAGTGACCTTAATGCTAGTGTCAAGTCCATGAATAAATTGAGTCCTTTCAGATGTGTAGTATGGTCGGCTTCAACCAGCCTGTTACCCTCCAAATTGCAGTTGATTAAAAAAATAGCTTTTTATTTTTATTCTTTTTTCAGTCAGTTGTGGCCTTAAGGTTCTTGAGAGCTGTAGTGGTTTCTGATCTGCCTCGGAAGCAGAAGTTTTCTGCAAACTTTAGGATGCAGTTGGGCAAAATCAGCTAAGGGCAGCTTGTGAGGAACTTTTCTGTGAAATGTCCATATGGGAAGGACCATATCTTCTTTAAGAGAACTTATGTCTGTTGTGCTTGCAGGGTTCCCTTCTGGAGATTTCTCATCACAGGAGCAGATCAGAATAGAGAGCTGAAGATGTGGTGCACTGTGTCTTGGACCTGTCTGCAAACTGTCCGGTAGGTGTTGGTGTGTCAGCTCCCCTGAGGGTTGGGTTTACTTTGAGCAGTGGATTGTAACAAAGGTCTCAAATTCCAGGTATACTTACTTTGCAAAGGTGGTCCTTGATCTCCAAAGGAGACTACTCTAGCCCCAGGTAGAGCCACCTCCTTTGCCAGCCGGACCTATGCTGAAAGCTGTCAGGGCTGTGGCAGACTGTAAGGTCAACCTTCAGCGAGGCCGGGGAAGTTGATACTTTATACAGTCTCCTTGGTGTTACCGAGACCTGTTGTCTTCACTTTGTTCCATAGAGCATAGACATACCTGCGGCATGAGGAGAGGCATTCCAAAACTGCACACCTTGAGTGCTTTCTTCTGTAAAAATAGTAGATATTCAATGAGCAATCTAGGATCTTTTCCTATTATTTCCTTTTATTTCCTATTATTGCTTTTTCTGATTTAAATTACGAGAAGCTGTTATGTTGATAGAGCTTAAGCAATCATACAAGGCTTATTTGCTGAACCATGTATGTCCAGAAATTAAAATTCTGCTTTAGTCCATTTCTTCACTCAGCTTATGTTCCCTAATTTTACTTTTCTGATGGTGGGTCATGGCCTGTCTGATGACTTGCACGCTTAAGGCCATATCTGAATTGCCCTCTTAAAGCGAGAAGAATATGGCATACGGCTGAGCACTGCTTTTTCCACCTCATACTACAGAAGGTCAAAAACCTGTAGAAGAGTTATTTTGGTTTGGTGGATTTTTGTTTTTAAATCTGTAGCATTGGCTTTTGTCCTCCTATGAATGTGGGACATGTTAAGTAATGACAGACTGTCATCTTTCATATAAATGTTCAGAATCCGTAACTTAATCCTATCGTGTGATCTCCCTGCTGGTCTCTTAGCTGAAGTCAGCACTGATTTCTGCAATGGTGTTTTAGTTCTAGTGGGTGGTTGCACTGTAATATGGCTGTAAACTTTTGAAGATACTTATTTTTTTAAATGCAGGTTCATAGCAGTTGTTCTAGTTGTGCTAATCTACCTTGCTTTCTTCATCTCCCACCCCTCTTATTTATGGATCTAGCTTTTCTCCTGACATCTTCAGCTCCATGAGTATTCTTCCCAGCCTGAAAGTCTGCCTGGATCTCTCTGCTGAATATCTGATACTGAGCGATGTGCAGAGAAAAGTAGGTGGATCATTTTGTTGCTGGCTGTGTGGGTAATGGTAACAGAAGGAGAAATGGCCTTCTGTGTGACTGGTTCTGCTGCCTAGGTCTAGGATTTGCACGTTAATAGCTAAAAATGTAGAGGTTGTCCTCAGCTATTTCACCATAAGATGACAAATGGTAACAATTCAGCTGATTAATCCTGAGGAGCCTTAAGGAGTGTTTCTCACCTTTAAGTAAAGCTCTCATTTGGAGACGCCTGTGTCTGGCACAGTAGGACTGAGTTCCTGATCAACATTGGCTCAGATGGGAGTGTGCTTATTGTGGTTCCCTTGGGTGTTCTGTTTCAAATTCAAATGGCCCAGGCTTTGTTCCTTGTGTTATTTCCATTGTCCCAAACCTAGTTCAGGTGCTCGGCTTTGTAGCCCACACACATGTATGCATGGTCTGCTCTGAAAGCCCAGTGACTTACTGTTTCTGATTCTTCCAGGTTTTGTATGTGATGGAGCTGATGCAGAACCAAGAGGAGGGCAAGGCTTACTTCAGCTCCATCTCAGAGTTCCTCCTTACCCACCCAGTCCTAAGCTTTGGCATCCAGGCAGTGAGCCGCTGTCGGTTAAGGCACACTGAAGTACTCCCAGCAGAAGAGGAAAATGACAACTTGAGTGTGGGTAGGTGGTGAAGAGAATTTGGCTGCTGTGAGGTCAGGATTTCTTTCTTGGCTGGTTCTGGCTTTCTTATGAAAGGCTGGTCTCTTCTTCCAAGTAACAAGCGATAGGGCACTGGTACGTGTAGCAAGTCAGGAGCAGACTGGGACTGAAACTTCAGGTCCCTGATTGGTGCTCATGTGATTAGGATAATTTGGATAGGAATGCCAATTAATTTTTTTGTGGGGAGTTTGGTTTATCTTTTCTGCTTGGTCTCCTTAGCTTTGGTGAGACTGGTACAGGTACTGAGTGGATGTTGTCAGTGCTGGTTGATGGGAAGTCATTGCAGAGCTCTTCATAACTATAGCTGTTTACAGCCAGGAAGGATGGTTGAGCCCTGTTCTGAACTTTTCTATGATATAAGCTAGCGTGTCTCCAGATACATCCAACTGGTCACTTCAACAGCCAGAAGAAATCACTGGCAGCTCCAGACCTCAGCTTCTTCCTTTTTACCTAGTGAAGTATCTTTTATTCCCACCCCCTTCTTCCTTGAGGCTTATTTGGCTGGATTAGAGCAAATTTGATTGCTCTCACATTGAAAAGTAAAGGGAGTGTAAGATATATTTTTCCTTATCAGGGCAAATCCAGCTCTGGAGTGGAGAAGTTACAAAGCTGTATCATGCTCGTTCTCTGCTAGTTCATCTGCTATGATGGTTTTCTAGTACTTTGCAGTTTTCATCCAACTTCATGTTTTACTTTTGTCTTGCTTCCAGAAGGTGCTCAGGGAGCTGGGGCTGTTGAATCAGCAGCGGGCGTGCTGATAAAACTCTTCTGTGTGCACACCAAGTGAGTATGGGTAGTAGCTACCATGGGCAGCTGTCTATGGCTGTCCTAACCCTGCACTGACCTGTAGAAACTTAACTTCCAGATTCCTTTTGCTTGTAACAAAAATTACTTGGACCCATAGAAACTTGTAGCTGGGGTGTGTTCAGTGTGGCCATACCAGGAAGTAGCCTTGCGTGGTGCTGTGGCAAGCTAGTAGTATTTTTGTTGCCATGAGTAAGCAGTGACTTAAGAGTTGTGCTCATGCGTAAGTGCTGAGAAACATCTTTCTGATACCCTGGGTGCCAGCACTGGGAGATGCAGCTGAATGAGTATCAGCTTCTGCTGCTTCTGTTTCAGGCAGAAAACACTAAAGCATATTCCAAGAGAATCAGTTCTGTGAAGAGAAATCTCAGTCTTAGAGTTCTTTTGGTGATTCATAAGCTAATCAGAGATGCCTGTTTTTTTGCAGGGCCCTACAGGATGTGCAGATTAGATTCCAGCCTCTTCATAGCCCTGACATGAGTGCCTCCATGCCTTCCCATGTCTCTCATGAGGAATTTGGTGAGCATTTGTGTTAAATTGATCTTCAGTGTTGCTGAGCTTTTAAAGGTTGTTGGGGGGAGGGCAGCAGGAGGGCAGCTGTAGGTGCCTATTTGTAATAGAGTGGTCTCATTGCCTAAAGAGTTCTGAATATGGACTGGCTATGAGGCAGGCCACTTAACTAGAGCCTGGTATAAGTATGGAGCATGGGGACATGTTAGGCTAGCAGTGCTAATGCTTTGTGCACGCTTGAGTTCACCTTCCTAGGTGATTTGGCACTTGTGCCAGAAACTTGGATGTTTGTCTCTTGTCAGGTGGAAGAGATGAGAGTGACAGCAGAGCTTTGGGAGCAGAGCAGACTGGGCTATGTGTAGTGTGCTTTTTCAGTTCATTCACCATTCTGGGATGTGGCTGTTAGCTGGCCTTGCATTTAGGGAAAAAAGGAAGCTTGGATCCCTTATTATCAAAGCCTGATAATATCTACTCTTTAGCATACAAAGAGTAAGCATAACACAGGATTTGCTTTGCCCTAAGCTTTGACTAGTATGTTGCAGTGGTTTTGCTTGTTCTTTTTGGAATCAAGCATGGCTGGCAATGGCCTGAGTTCGTACTTTGTGGAATTAAATCTTCAGCTTTTGGGGAAGATTCTGTAAATGTTTTGTATTTCTCCTTTGAAAGCCTTTCCAGACCACATGGCTGATCTGAGCACAGAAGGGCTGGGATCTGAAAAAGGATCGGTGCATGGCTCTCAACCAGACCTGCGGCGTATTGCTGATCTGCCTGTACCAGCAGACTTCCTTTCTCTCTCAAATGATGCCAAACCTAAACTGATGACTCCAGATGCGTTCATGACACCAAGTACATCTCTTCAACAGGTAACCAGAGATCAACGCTGATATTGGTGGTACGAGGGGTGGGTTTGGATTTTGATACTTTTGGGAACTTTTTCTAGGCCGTAATAACTGATAGGCTATGCTAGCTGAATGCAGAGCACACAGGAAACACTGTGCACGTAACCAAACTTAGTAAAGACACGATGGCAAATCTGAAATGCTAGAATGGCCTAAGCTTGTGTTGCAAGTGCTGTGTTTTGCTGCAAAACTGCTGATGTAGCTGTGTTGTGTAGAAATACGGGTTTACTAAATAACCGCGTCTAAGCTGGGAGACTGCTCTTACCGGTTTACCTGTGTTGTTTGGGGTTTTGATATAACTACAATGGAAGAAAATATGCCATCTCTGCACATCCTGTCTGATGGGATCTTGTGAGGAATACATGCCAGAAATGATCAGGTAGGTAGACGGGACTGTAACATCTTCTGCATGAAATCTGCAAATTGTTGATCCAGAAGCTTGGTGGGTTTTTTGTGAACCTAACACAGCAGACCTTAACTTGTACAGAAAGCAAATCGTCTGTGCTTGCTCCAGGGATTTCGGTATCCAGAAGCATGTGAAGCATTCCTTAAAATTTGGAGATCTCTGCAAAGGATAGCAGTGTGTCTTGGTGAAGAGTCATAAGCAAGCATTTAGTCCTCAGTGGAGCTCTAATGGAGCAGTCAGAAAACATATAATTCCTCTTAATGCTCTGTCATGTGTGTGGCCAGCAGTGCTGGGCATTTCTAGACGCTGTCTGGCACTGACACTGTGCATCTGTCTAACTCAACGCAGGTTTCTGCTCCCCTTCTTGGTTATGCCCGCAAGCAGAAGTGCAGGAGCTTGCTGTTTCTTGGCCGCTCTGCATCCCAGTGTCATGTTTGTTTGTCTTAAACCCACTCAGATATTGTTGCTCTGTAGCTTGCTTCTGTGCCTTTGTACTGAATCCCTGTGCTGAATTTGTGACTGTGTAGTTTTCTCCATGTGCTTTTAGAATGAGAGTAGACATAAAAGTATTTTTTAAAGTGCGTTCTTTAAGAAAAGTGATCTGCAACTTAATTACAGGGTGTGGATTCCAATGGTGAGAAGCTATGTTGTTTGTTTTCTCTGCCTTCCTGTGAGAAATTAACTGTCAGCAGTTATTTGCTGTGCTGATACAGTTCTTAGAGGCAAGAAGGAGAGTGCTTGTGCGCAGCACTCCACGTACACATCCTGGGGCAGGGCTTCCCCCTCCAACGCGTGATTGTCACCACAGCTTGAGCATGTACTGGAGGAGCCTGGATGAGGACGGACAGCACAGGAAGATGTGCAGAAATGGAGTTTATGCTGACTTGACTAATGAGTGAGCCACCCTGGCAACAACTTGGGGAGCAAAGAATAAATTAAACTCCTTCTAAAGGTTTTGATATTGCTGGCGAAGTTGCTACATGCAGGAGTTAATTTTGTGGCTGAGGGTGGGTAGCCTTCCCAATGCAAAGATGTCCCAAAGGAGCAGAAGGAAGTTGCTGATGGGGTGATGGTTGCACATACTGTTTGCTGCAAGGAGCAGCTCATTCTTTAGTTTAAGCAGCGTAGCTGTTTAGTTTAAACCTGGCACTTCACTGCTACCTGTTTCATGGCAGGCTTTTTCCTGCTGGCCCCAGCACCCGGGAGCACTGTAGGGTGGACGTAGCCCTGAGTTTAGTTCAATCTCTGCTATAAGCACTGTCAAGTGTAAGAAGCCTGGCCACACTGGCTTTCCCAGCTGAGTACTTGTGTGTTTATCTTGGTGTTCTCTGTAGGTGTTTTCTTGGTAGCCAGAAGCAGTAGTGGGGGCCAGCATATCCCATGTGCTCTTCACTGCTAGCCAGCTAAGCTAGAGGAGCAAAACCTCTTCTTGTGTGTTGGAGCATTCTACTTCCGTGTATCAGTCCAGCAGTGCAGGACCTAAACCATATACAGACTCTGGGCTCAAAAGTGGCAACAGACCTTGGCCAGAGCAGTCAAGCTCAAAGAACAAAGTGGGGACCTAGTGCGGAGCCCTGCAGAGTGCCGCTTTGTTTTGGGAGAGCAATTGCTTAATAAAAGCAGTCACGGTCCATGTCATGAGGATGTACTGGGGTTTGCCTTCGACCAGCATCTAAGCACCCTAGCAGTACAACTTGACCTATATATATTTTTTTCTATCCCTCTTCACCGAAGACTCTTCAGGCATTCTTTTGGAGCCAGCGTTCTTAGGTGAAGTTCTGCTGTTGAACTCTTCTGTCACATCCCGACCACTGTATTTTCTTGCAGATCGCTGTATCTCCAGGCAGCAGTGTCAGTTCCCTGACTGCAGTCACGGCCATGAGTAGCACTTCTGTCACAGATGCCTCCATGCCCAGGTAAATAGCATGTATGTTAAAGAATATATCTGCGACTGAACTGATATAGCCCTTCAGGGTGGCGCGGAGCTGTGGTGTATTATGTATGAGAGGAGATTGTAACCAGAGTTAGAAACTGGCCTGAGTCCTGAAGTCCCTATACAGGCAACTGTTTGCATCTCTAATGCAGCTTGGAGCATGCCCGTTGTCATTCAAGGGGCCAACAACAGTGTTTCATTTGTGCCTCAAAGGGATTCTCTTACTGCATCTCAGTTTTGTTGCTTTACATGCTTCTCCCAAAGGGCTGTCATTGTTTACAGGTAAGAGAACACTGCAGCCACCACAGACAGGGAGGTAATTGGGACTGTTAGGAAAAATCTTACTAGTGTCACGGAGGGTTGGGCTGCATAACTGGTGAAAACTTCATTTCTGGGGGCTGGGAAAAGGACAGAGACCTATCCCGTGGTGTCCTCTTTCTCTCTAAACTCTGTACAGTGCACACTGAGAATATAACTGGTCCCTTCTCTCACTGACCCTTGGAATTCCAAGAGATTGCGATGCCCCTCTTTTTCTGTGGTTTTTGGTTTGGTGGGGGTTTTTTTTGTTTCCACCTGGTATCTCTTTGGGCTGTATGGGGACTAGGAGATGCAGGTGTTAGTTGACAGGGAGTAGCTGACCGTGGTGGAAAAAGCAAGGGCTTGGAGAACACTAGTGAAGTTTGGGTTGGGCTCCTCCGTTGATCCTGTCTCCTCACCTCAAGTGTTTGATGCAGGTTTGTATCACTAGGTTGGCCTGCTTGATTTGTTTGTGTGTCTGTTTTTTGCAGGCCCTCAGAAGACTTGACCGTGAGCCCCAAGATGCAGCTGGACACCAGCCTCACGCTGAGTAGCAGTAGCAGCAGTCTCCAGACTAGTCCTAGGAGCCATTCAGTTCTTATCCCAGGCCTCCCTGACAAGCTAACACCAAAGGCGCCTGTTCCAGTAAGGCTCCAAATGCTGCTCCCTTCCTCCTCCTTGTGGGCCAAGGGACCTCTCTCCATGGGCCTATGCAAGCTGAAATTAGCCTTACTTAGATGATATTAACAGGGCCAGCGTCTGCCCTTCGGAAAACACAGCTGCTGGCACAGATCTGCAGCCAGGTTTACCCATGTTAATGGAACTTGACCTTGTCTAAAATAGTTGCTGAAAACTAGACAGCTCTAGCTTGTGCTGTCACTATCACAGTGGTTGGATGTGGTCAGCCTTTGTGTTAGGAGACAGTGCTACCTAGAAAGGTTTCTTCCTCCTTGTTGGTCTGACGAGTCTGAAACAATCATTTCCTATTCCTAGATTTTTCTTTCCAGGTGCAATGTAAAACAGATTATGACGAAAGCTTGAAATTGAAAGAAGCTTTCAATCCAGGAGATATTCAGCGTTAAAGCTAACATGTTCCCTCAAAGAGAAGGGATCCTGAAGCAGAGCAGGGAGGTAGAACTGGTGTTACATTTTCTCTTGAAAGTGTGTTCAAACTAGTGTTGTGTTGTTAGCCCAGCTCAGAGTCTGTTATGAGTCTTGGGGGCCCTTCTCCATCTGCTGAACAGAGTGGGAGCCCAGGGGTCGCATGAGGAAAGGATGTGGCTGGCTGTTTCCAGAGGTGGTTGGTGTAAGATACCAGGGATTCTTGAGATGTCTCCACATTACCCTGAAGGCTTTTATTTGATTTTTGTATTCAGGTCACACCAGGAAACCCCTCTTTAGCACTGGAACTGCAGGAGGTGGAGCCCTTGGTGGTCCCCCAGGCTTCTCCCACCCGCGAGCGCTCGCCAGACGTCATTTCCTCTGCTTCCACAGCCATGTCCCAAGATATCCCAGAGATTGCTTCCGAGACCTTGCAACGCAGCTTTGCGGCAGCTCCGTCTGGGCTCCCTGCAGAGGTGCTAGAGCCCAGTCACCATGCAGACAGTATGGCATCTGCTGCCTCAGCCTTGCATTTGCTGTCTCCAAGGAACCGGCACAATTCAGAGCACAGCCACCACTCTTTGGACATGCCTCCAGTGGAGGTGGACAGACTGAATGCTCCGTCATTACTGGAGACTGCTTTAACTCAGGAAAATGCATCTTCTGACAGTGTTGTGAGTCAGCCGTGGCCAGCAGCTCCTGACATAACCAGAGAAACCAGGAACAGCATGGCAGACAGGTAGGTAATCACTTGGGTTTGTCTTGCTTAGGGCAATTTCTTTGCACTTGCCAAACTGCTAGCTTGGTGAAAGGCTCTTGAGGTGTGATTAAACCAGAGCAGTTCTCAATCCCTCCTTTCCTTAAAGGATCTGGTGATTCAACCTGCCTGTGTGCTTGGTCTGTGTATGCTGTGTCCTGAACTTCCTAGGCCAGCTCTAACAATTTGTGCTCTCTAATATCGCTTGCAGCATAAAGGATCTCTGTTAAGAAGGTGAAAAGTCTGCTTTATTGGCCTTCATGTTCACCTGGGAATGGAGACTTGAGATGGAATATCTTTTTTTTTTTTTTTTTGTAGTCTGGAAATAAAAGCAGTACAAGCTAAATTCTGCCCCAGGTGATGCATTCCTGCATGCTTTTGTTGAAAGGAGTCAATTAGCACATAATTGACAGGTTTAATTATAGGTTAATTGTATATCTCTCTTCTAGGATTGGCTCTGTGCAGCTATATATATTATAAATAAAGTGCTTTAAAAGTTAGAAGATGAATGGCAATGTCTCTTTGGAGTAAGCATGCGGAACAGTGCAACATCACATAGGCCTGCTTACCAGGAGCAAACTATTACACTGGAGCAGTGCTAGGATTCATCACAGAATTGGTGTCCTGTGGTGGGACAGGAACAGCGAGATACATCTGGCACACCCAGAGTCTGTCCAGGCCAGCGCTGCATGCACCGTGAGAGCCTGCAAACACCTTCCTTTTCAACAGAACTAGCAGGCTGAGAGAGTTTGAGGGACAACACTGACGACCCAGGGCTGTTCCCTCCCGTCAGAATTGCAAGAGAAAGGCCTCACCTTGTGCTCTGCACCTGAGGATGCTGCTTTAGGAAATGGTCTCAGTTCTGATGGCTCTGGGGAGAGCACTGAGGCTCTGTCTCTAAGCAGTGTTTTTGCTTTTGCTCATAACTTGAAGTAGAGAAAATACTTTTATAGGAGTTTGCAACTCCCCTCAGTCCCACTCTATCTTTGAATTCTTCAGGACTTCTCATAGCAGAATAATCAGGTTTGATTCCTCTGGATCTGAGAGGTTTTTAGGTTGGGTTTTGTTTTTTTTTTACATTCCAGCTCAGTCAAGCCATCAGCCTAGGTGAAAGTAACAAGTGCTCGCTTCTGTCTAAAGATCTTCCTTCAAGCTGAATTCAGATACACCTAGTTTACAGCTTGGAAGCACATGCAATTTGCTTTCAAATTTGCATGCTTCCTCAGACACTTGAAAGAACTGAGAAACACTGATGACTTTTGCCCCAGTGATCAGTACTACTTGAGGAAAAACAAACTGGAGATGAATGCTAGTCATTGAAGTATGCTGTACTGCCCATTTTGAGTAGTGGCTTACCTGTCTTGCATGAATGTCTGTTTGGGGATTGTTCTTGGTTAGTACCTAAATCATGGATGAGCTGCTTCTCCCTTCTTAAGGCTCCTGGGAAAACACATGGAAAACTTTTGAGTGTTTAGTGCCTCTAAACAACACTTGCTGCTTTCTGGATCCGTGCAGGTAGCTGTGAGTTTCTGTTTGGTTTAGACCTTCTTTCAGGATCCCTCATGAGAAGTGGAGTGTACGAACATCCAAGCTGAAAGATACTTCCATGATGGTATTTTCTGTTTTTTCCCCCTCTTCTAGCCCAAGGGATGAGGTTGAAGAAAAGCACAAGAGCTCTTCCTATCATCGACACAGCTACCACCTGCTGCAGCATGACAGCCAGGATGCTAGTGCAGAACAAAGGTACCAGAGTGCTCAGCCCCCTCTCTCGCCCTGCATGGACTCAGTTCAGGCTGCATTCGTGCTTCTGTCCCCAGCAAGCCTTCACGTGTGGGGTGAATGTCTTTGCTTTGTCTCCTGACTTAACGTGTTTATGCAGTCCGGCTTCCGTAATGTTCTGGTGACTTCAGCTGATCATGAGATTGGCCTCTGGGCACTGTCCAATTTACTCTCTGTAGGGAAAGGTTTAACTGTGCTGTTCCTAAGAGTGTGGATCAAGCGTGGTTTATTTGCCAGTGAAAACCTGTTAAAGGATCAGTTTCCAAATACCGTGCCTTAAATAAGGTAGGAGGGTATCTAAGGAGTTAGCTGCTTGCTTTTGACACTTTTGCTCCCTCATGAGCCATCGTAAAGCTCTGTGGGCACGTTCTGGGTGCCTGGCAAGCTCAGCCCTGTTTGACAGCTCCAGGTTCATTCATAATCCACACTTAAATTCAGACTGAAACATACAGCCTGTATTGGATGGCTGGTCAGCAGCTGAAAGACTCCAAGGTACCACGGATCCCATACTTCCTAGGCTCAGCCTGAACTCTGTTCCCGCAATACTTGCTGCGTTAAGTGCTTTCTGTCTGTAAAGCTGTAAGGAGATGCTATGCTTGAGTTCCCTGCTGGGTCAGTGTCGCGTCCTAGGGCTTATGTGCAAGTGTGTCTATGCAGTAAAAGCAGGCATCATCCCGCCGCACTGCCTGAGCCGCAGTTGTCCCTAATGCAGAGACCTTTCCAGTCTTGTTATGCAGCGCTTGAGCTCAGCCTGAGCAGACCTGGATGAAAATGGAGCAGCACGTGCTGAGCTCTGCGGAGGTCTCTGTGTTAAAGATCGAGTTGGCAGGCGTCCTTAGCTGTGTGACTGGCCACGTGTGGATGAAGAGCAGAATGTGAATCCCCTCCCCTTAGTGAAGGCTAACGCTGTCTAGTATTGCAAGTGATATCTCTCCCCTGCTGTTCCTTTGTAGTGATCATGATGATGAAGTTGCAAGCTTGGCTTCTACGTCAGGTGGATTTGGTGCCAAAGCGTCTACGCAGAGGCTGCCTGTGAAGGACTGGAAAGCCAAGGCATCACCCCGGGCTTCCCCAAAGCTAAAACGGAAGGGCAAGAAAGATGATGGGTATGCCGGGCTTACCAGAGTACAGGTGGCTGTGGGACCAGCTGTGCAGGGTCACAACCTGACGTAGCCATTAGCAGTGAGACTGGGGTCTGAGGCTGGGCAGCAGCCAAGTGCTCCCAACCCTCATCCCATTTTGCAAATGGCTGTAACCCCACACCAAGTGTTGCTGGTTACTCAGACGTGGTCTGCTGCTCAGGGATGTGGGAGTAGGTTCTGCACTATGTTTGCAGCTGGGAATCAAAATCCAAAATACAGCCTGGGCTTCAGAAGAATGTGTGGGAGGTAAATTGCACATTGTGGGGGGACACTGGATCCATTTGCTGGTTTCAGTGAAGGCTTCATTGGAACCGTGATGCCATGAGTATGGCTTAACATGGCCTCCATTTCTAATTGGCTTCTGAACGCTGGCACGGTGCCCTTGTTTGACAATACGTATCATTTGTTACCTGCTTGCTGCTTCTGCGTGTTTCTAAACGTGCCCATATGAATGTCTTCTAACTGGAAATTGATGACTGGGAAGGTCTGCCCAGGGCAAGTTAGACCAGCCTGTCTGCATTAATGTGAGGAGAGCAGCACAGCTTCTGCATAGGGTGCTCTCTTCTCGTGTTCCTGTAGCTTCATGATTTGGATCTCTAGCTGTGCAGATTACAACAAAGGTGGGCTATGGCATTACGTTTCTCATTGTGGTCCTGTACTGTGACGCCCAGAAGCTCTTAGCCTCTGAAATGACTTTCATTTTTCCTGCCTCAGTCCTTTTAAAGTTGCTGAATGGATGCTGTCTGTGAACAACGAATGTTTACTTTCCTTCTGGTAGCATTTGAATATTCATGTATCTGTGACTTTGATGGAAACACGCGATATTAGTGGATCAGTTCAGTGTTTTTCTTTATTCTGCTGTATATGCTGGAGTGCATTGTTAGTTTCTTCACCTTGAGAACTGGAATAATTCTAGATGATTTGAAGCTCATTAATTCTATATTTAATGAATGGGTACTTGGTTTTTCTTTGTAAAATATCAGGAAACCTTCAAAAGCTGTTTGGCAAAGCCTTCTTTCTCTGGCTTTGAATTTGGACAAAATGAAAAATCGGTGTGCATTGTTCTTTGTAACGGTCCTCATTAAGACTTGGTTCAAATCTCCTCCCTACAAAGGGACCAGTCTGTAAGGACCTTCAGGGCCTGTGGATAGTGCAATTGATGGAGTCACAATGCTGCAAGGACTGAGATTTAAACACCTCCCCATTGCTCTTCATGTTAAACTAGGCAAAACAGAAGTATGAACTGGAGTGTAAAATCTGAAGCAACTGTAAAATGTGTGATGTGTTTTGGCAGAAGACTTGGGTAATAAGAGCAGTTAATTGACATAATTGAGTTACTACTTTTTCTCTTTTTATTTCCAGGGATGTGAACCAGTCGCCAAGATCATCTAACAACCAGGTGAGTCAGAGCTGCTCTGCAATCTGTCCCAAGGGCATGATGCTTCAGCTCTATTTACTGTCTGACTAAAGACCTGAGAGAAAGTTCATCCAGTTCCTTGAAGCCCCTGCTGTGCCCGAGCAGGCTGCGCTGGGGCTGGGCACTGCTCTGTTCTCTGACTCGCACAGCAGAGAAGGAGCCGCTCAGGGCTCTCCGGACTGATGGCTTCCTTCTTGCCTCTGCATACCGATGTGCATTTCCGTGTTCTCACAAGCCCTATATCTAAGACACTACCACTCATTCCTCTTCCCTGCCGAGATGACTCGCATATGTCAGCAGCAGGATAAACTGTTCCCAGCAAAGTAAGGGTCACAGTGGGACTGGCTTGTTGGCATTCCTTGTCTCTGTTGATAGTAACTTCATATCTGGCAGAAAATGCTCTCAGCTGCGTTGCATACACTTCTTAAACTGCCCTTGGTATGTGTGTGCCTCCTTCAGATACTTTGAGCAGTGAAGAGACAACTATAGATGTATACTTCTCTGGTTGTTTGGTTGTTCATAAGTAAGTGGAAAGAGGTGAAAAAGTGCTCTAGGAAACCTCCTTCTTACTCTACTGATGGTACAGCTCTTTCTTAAGTGTTTGAGGTCATTATTTACATTTGCAGGCCTAAACATAGCCTCTCAGTACCTGGCCAAAAGTGAACAGTATCTTTTTACTTCTGTTTTCTTTCAGATGCCAGAGCTTTGAAGGGGGTCTTGAATCTAAGCAGTTAATATTTTAAGCAACCATTTATGAATTGCATGTAGAAACTTCATGTACCTTGCTTTATCAGTGTATTTCTTGGGACAAGGTTTAGAAATAGAAAACGAGGCCAGCTTAATGCCTGCTTTGTGTATTATGCTTCAGTCCTAGGCACAGGGGTTGACTTAACGCCCTGCAGAAAGCTTGACTGACCTCCGATCCTGTTAGAAATGAATGCTTGTCCTCTCCACACATAGGTGACACCAGAGTTCCAGGATGAGCTGATGTGCATATTGAGGAGCCAACAGCGGGAGCTCTCTGACCTGCGTCAGAACCAGATGGAGCTGCTGCAGAGACTCACGGATCACCTTGATGCCATTCAGAGCTCCCTTATGGGCCACGTGGAGAGGGTGATTGACTCCCAGCAGGAGCAGGAGCGTATCCTTGTTGGCAAACGTTGCGTGGCAGTTGAGGAGTGGAAGGCTGCAAGGCAGACTAGAGACATGAGGAAGGCTAAGAAAGTTCAAGGATCTTGACAGTGTAGACTATAGGTGCAGTAAAATGGCCTGGCTGCAATATAACTATTTCAGTTCCTCTCGGTCCCTTTCTAAGGGCAAGAAACTCAAAAATAGAACAGAGAAGAACTGATACTTTCCTCCATGCCACTACATCTTCTAGTTACCCATTAAGATGGTGAGTGCCGCAATGCTGGAGTAGACTAGAGGCGCACCTAATACATTATCCTATGTCAGTCAGTGGCCAGTTGCACAAGAGTCATTATGGGATGATCCTTTCCTTCCTTTCTTCCTTAAGGCAAGTCAGTACTTGCACCAGAAATAGCATCTGACTGCCATACTGCATAGCTGAATATAGAATTATCTTGTCTGTACTCATATATACATTGTGTGGTCCACAGGTTCCTTATGTATTGTCTGAAAACTACTTTCTTTTGGTGTTTTCAAACCTGCTATTCAATTATTTTTATTGGATTGTGAGTAGCTGGTTCCTGTACATCTTTTGCAGCACTGAATTTGGTCATGTTCCCCAAACTGAGCAGCTCTAGCCTGTTTCATGTCTGAAAGCTCTCTTAACTTCTGTGACATGACAATGATTTCTGTTTTCTCTATTAATTGGTCTTGGATTTTCCTTTTTGACCATCAGGCTGATATGTTCGTAGGTGATTCAGATCGCTTTCTACTGAAGTTTGGAGTCTAGAGCTATATTGTAATATTAGAATAACTGTTCCCTATCTGCACAACTTCATATCTGCACTGAATTTTGTCAGCAGCTGAATTGTCCTTTCACTGTTTGTTTTGCTGGGTTTTTTTGTCTTGTTTTTAAGATGCACATGCATCTCAGTGTTTGTGTGTCAGCTCCTTCAGAGAGCCTGGTTGCTTCATGAGGTATGACTAGCTTTTATTAAGCCTGGGTTTGCTCCCATGCACTATGTCGCTATGTTCACCAATTCCATCCTGTAAAAACTTTTTTTACCAATTTGCTTTTTCTGGATATTTGACTTCCTGGTTTCTGTAGCGTCCTGGTTTGGGCCGGGAAGAGCTTAATTTTCTTCATGGCAGCTCATATGGTGGTACATTTTGGATTTGTGACCAAAACAAGGTTGATAACACACTGATGTTTTTGCTGTTGCTAAACCCTGTCAAGGCCTTGTGTGTTTCTCACACTGCTTCACCAGCGAGCAGGCTGGGGGTGGGCAAGAAGTAGGGAGGAGGCACAGCTGGAACAGCTGACCCCCACTGACCAAAGGGATGTCCTGTACCATATGACGTTGTGCTCAGCAGTAAAGCTGGGGGAAAGGAGGAGGAAGAGGGGACGTTCAGAGCGATGGCATTTGTCTTCCTGAATCACCGTTACGCGTGATGGAGCACTGCCTTCCTGGGGAAGGCTGAACACCTGCCCGTTGATGGGAAGTAGTAAATGAATTCCTTATTTTCCTTGGCTTGCACGTGCAGCTTTTGCTTTACCTTTAAACTGTCTTTATCTCAACCTGTGAGCTTGCTCACTTCTACCTTTCCTGTTTTCTCCCCCATCCTGCTACAGAGTGAGCGAGTGGCCGTGTGGGGCTGAGCTGCCTATGGAGGAAGTTAACCCGCAATACATAGGGAACACTACTGTTGAGCTTCTTTTAGCTGTTTGGCTTTTCTAACCCACCTTCCAGAGCTCTTCTCTCACCCTGATCACTTGTTTAAAAGCACGCTGTTGTTTACAGGAACGCATCAGCAATATTATTAGACCCCTCTTTCACCAGAGCTGCAAACTTGCTCTCACTGAGCTGTTGGAGGTGAGGCTAGCATCCATCTTTGTGGACAGGAGTGTTGAGAATAGAGAGGAAATCTGTTGTTTGTGCTCCTTAACTTGCCTTCTCATTAGAGAGAAGACTAGACCGAGCGCTGACAGAAGGACAGCAGCGCAATGGGCAGCTCCAGGAGCATCTGTCTCAGCAGCTCTCTCAGTCCCTTTCCACTGCTGTGTGCAACCGCCTGGAGAGGACCGTTCGTGAGGAGATGAAGAAGACCGTACCCCAGTGTGAGTGTTGCTGCCTAGGTTTTGAAGGTGGCTCCCTACAGCTAGCTCCGTAGGGATTGAAAGCATGCTGTGTAAAAGCATTGGTGCTATATGAAGTAGGAGTTAGGTTACGTGAAGACTAGTTACTGCACTTTAAACTGTTGTGGGCCCCACTGTAATCTGAGGAGTCGTGGTTTGGAGGGAGGATGAGGCTCCCACAGGGGATGCCTTTCCAGAGACCATGATCTGACCTTCCATTATAACCGGTAAAGTTGCTGGAGTCTGTTCAGTGGAGGAAAGCAGAAGAGGCTAATGAGTTTGGAAATACCGAGACTCATCTGGAGCAAACTTTAACTTGTCTTTGCCCTTCGTTGATGCACTGGCACAGTCCATGTAAGGAAATGTTCAAAGAAATGCTGGTGGGAAAGCCTTCTGCAGCCATTCATGTCCACCGTTCTGCTTGAAGCAGGGCTACCCACTATTATAGATCAGGTCAGCTGTGACTTTGTTGGGGCAAGTCTTGAAAACCTTCAAGGCTGGAGATGCCCCAGCCTCTCCAGTGACTTCCACAGCTGTACCACCTTCCCAGCAAAAAGTTTCTCCTGATGTCCCACCTTTGCTTCCCAAGCCAGAGCTTGTGACCATTCCCCATCGCAGTGTCATATTCAAGAAGAGTTTGACTCCTTTTTTATTTTTGGGGCTTTGAAGTGTGACTCTAGGCTTAAAGCTGCAGCTTTTGACGTGTTTGTGTTGTGCCTAGGCATTTCCAAGAGCATGGACCCTATCGCTGGCCAGCTAAGTAACACTATTGCTGCCAAGCTCACAGCTGTTGAGGGCACGCTGAAAGAAAGTATCACCAAGCTAGTGAAATCAAAGGTAAGGAGAACCAGACTGTAACTTTTCCTGGGGACATTGGGTTGTCATCTGGGTAGCATTTCCTCATACATCTTTCCCTCACCTCTATCTCCTGGTAAGGTTAGTGCCAGTGGTCAAAGCTCTTTCCTGGTCTCATCGGGAGAATGAGCTTGTTGGATACTCCTCTGCCAGCTTTGCTTCATTAGCCCTTCCTTTCATTTACCAAGTTGTTAATTTTCTACTAGAGTAGGGATTCTCACTACAGCCAGGGCTTTTAGGGCCAACTCCATCAGCCAGGTGGTGAAAGTTTGACTGGCTGTTCTGCTCCCCGCTCCATTCTGCATTTCTACATTATTTAGGGAGCAGAAGCTGGTTACGTACCTTTGCAGGGAATGGTGGATTGCAGGAGGGAAGCAGGGGAAGGGGAAAGGAGCCATGCCTGACTGTGCCACCTTCCCTTCCTCTGCAGCTGAACTACAGGGAAATTGTGATGTTCTCAGGCAGCCCCTCAGCAAGCAGATGTTCTGCCTGCTGTGGTCGTGGTGCAGCCCCGTCAGTGGAAAGAGCTGAGGGAATACACACTTCTGACACTGGGCTGTCCTTACCTGCTGTGGGTGTGTTGCAGGGACCGACAGTGTTTGTTCATGTCTTTAGTCTGCAGCAGGCTGTTGTTAATTTCCTGGAATCTCTTCTGTGTGTGCTTGTAAGAACCTTACAGATACCGTGGTGAGGGCAACGGCCGATACCCTGCAGGGGCCGATCCAGTCAGCTTACAAGGAAGCGTTTCAGAGTGTTGTGTTACCAGCCTTCGAGAAGAGCTGCCAGTCCATGTTCCAGCAAATCAATGACACCTTTAAGCAGGGCACACAGGAATGTGAGTAGGTTTTCTCCTCTTGAGTTTTCTCTGCACAGCGTGTTTGCATTAGTGGCTGACAACATGTTGGCCTTAGGTCTTTGCCTTTCAGAGTTTCACCGGTAACTCTTTAACCTCTTAGCCTGTCTGCGTGCTCCATTTCACACTTGGGAAACGGAAGCAGAAGTGAGGATGTTTTTGTGGGTGGTGCTGTAAGAACAGGGATTCATCTCTGGTCTTCATTGTCTGCGCAGCAAAACATTTGGCCTCATGCTGTGAATCTGTGGCTTCATCTGTTGAGTAGTGAAGCCCAGCTGTAGCATTACCCCATCCCGACGTCAGGAAGATGACTGATGGAGAGGGTAGCATGCCTGCAGCTAGGCCCTCAACTCAGAGGGGTAATGGGTTGGGGAAGGTTTAGAGAAGGGTGTGGGGATGATCGGAGGTTAAATAGTGGCTGAACGGCATAGGCCTGGTCAGGCTGGAAGGAAGAAAAGTAACGAAAATTGTACACTGACGGACTGGAGAAGATTTTTCCTGTTCTCAGGCTTGGGATCCAGTTCCTTGGCTTTCTGGGAGGCCAGGCAGGTATTACTCTGCAGAGCTGATTTCTCAGGGCGCCTGAAGTTGGCTAGTGCTAGCACAGTGACTTCTGTTGTCCATAGATCTGCAGTGTTTCCAGCTGTTGTTTATTTTGCACCCTTCCTCTTCCTCATAAGTCTTCCACAAGTACATAGAGTACATTCTTCTCCCTTTCGATCAGACCAATTCACAAAATATTTTAAAATGCAGCTTTTTGATCTCCGTAGATGTCTTGTTCGAGGGTTTGGGGTATTTTTTGCGTCAGAAATATTCTTCCTCTTTCTTCATTGGCATTGAACTCCATCACTAACGCAGATCACAATTCACACTGTGTATGAAATAAAATAACCTCACTCCCACCTTTATCTTGCCCTGAACAAAGAGCGCCTGTAAAGGTCTGTCACAAGAAGACTCGTGGCTTTGTTGCTGGGTCAGGTAATCCTGCATAGTGGGGAGGCTGGGAGCACCGTTTCTAGGTTAGTGTAATGCAGCCCAAAGCAAGGCTTGTGTGTTCTCCGCGCTCTCCTGCGCTCGTATGCTGGCTCAGTAATTGTTTCTGCTGGAGAATGTGTAGAGCCTGGCAGCTGGATTTCTGCAGGTACCAGTGACACAAACGTTTTCCTCTCTGCTTGTTGCAGATATCCAGCAGCTTGAGACTCACTTGAAGAACAAGAAGGTACGAGAACAGGAGGCCCGGGACCCGCTGCTGAACCAACTTCGACAGCTCATCACCACCTTCCAGAGCACCACCGAGCAGCTGGCTTCCACTGTCGCAGCCAGCGTCCATGCTGAGGTGCAGCATCAGCTGCATATTATCGTGGGCAAGTAAGTTGACAGCTGGGCTTGTGGAAAGAGATGTCAGAGGTATACGTGTGAGTAACACAAACCTTGCCCTGCTTAGTTGTGGCAAATGGCTTGTTTCCATGAGTACTGCGGGGCTGCTTTTTGGCTCTGCACAGTGTGACCGAGCACGTGAGCTGGTGTGCCCGCTGCTGTGCAGCGCAGCACATGGAGACCGTGGAAGGTTTCTAACAACCAGCTGTATCGCTGCTGCATGTGGGAGCTCAGGGCCTGCTTCTCTTAGGGTCCCGCATGCATGTTGGAGGACAGAAGGACCTAAGGCAGCCCATAAGCACGCTCAGGTCTGAGCAATTCCTGAAGACCATTTCGGAACAGGTCTTTTGACAGGCTTTTCTTCTTCACTCTTTGTCCTTAGGCATACCAACAGTTTTTGCAGGCTACTCTGTCCTCCCAACTGCTCTTGCAGCAAGTCGTGCTTGGCCATCCCGGTTTCAAGATGTGATCCCAGAGGTGCCTTCAGCACACTCATGCTGTGAGGCTGGTGGCAGGTTGCCAGGCACTAAGATTGGCTGGTGGTCACCTGCAGGGCAGAATGCCCCTGTCTATTTTAAGCCACTAGAACATATGTCAGAGCACACTGGGGTCTTCCATGCAGATCAGACTTGCCAGGAAGGCTACCAGAGTAAATTCTGGTCTTGCTGCATGGGCTGTGCTTGTTCCCAGGGAAGTCCTGATACTCTACCTGCAGAAGAGCAGGTTTGATGCTTGGCACCCTCTGTAAGAGGGGAGGATCTGGCCCTTGGTGGGAGAGGTGTAACATGCAGCAGCAGAGCCTGCACTGTGAACTGGTCTTCTGTGGAAAAGGCACAGTCTCAGTCAAAGTGTGTTCTCGTTCTGAAGGTGTCATCTGCAGGCTAGGATTCTGCGTCAACAGATCGGATGTAGGAAGCTGGGCTCGTTTGGGGATGAACCTACAGCTTAGTCTTGCTTGTAAGCCAGAGACATTAAAGATTTAAAACGCTGTGTAATGAGAGACTTAGTTCCCTGAAACACCACTTTCCTGCACAGAATCCCAGCATCTTCTGCATGCACCCTGGGACGTTGTGTTGTTGGCCACAGAGCTACCTTGCGCAGCATGTTTCTAGTGCCGGTGCCTCAGAACCATTTGTGTTAACCCTTTGGGAGCCACACTACGATAAGCAAGCAAACTGTGCTTTCTTGCTGGTACAAGCTTTGTGCAGTGTTGTCCCTCAGCTCTTCATTTTCAGAGATGCCTTGGGCTTTTTTTTGTTTTTAGCATGCAGGAGTCTATTTTGGCCCAGGTGCAGAGAGTCATTAAAGGAGAAGTGAGCCTGGCCATGAAGGAGCAGCAGGCAGCTGTCACCTCGAGCATCGTCCAGGCAATGCGCTCGGCGGCCGGGACTCCAATCCCCTCTGCTCACTTGGATTTCCAGTCTCAGCAGACTCACATCCTTCAGCTGCTTCAGCAGGGACACCTCAACCAAGCTTTCCAGCAGGTACCTAAGCTTCCGGCAGTGGGCATCGCTGCCTGTTGGGGGACGGAGTAGGGGAAAAGGGCTCCTTGAAGTGGGGACATAAACCCACAACAACATCTGCAGGAGCTGACTGAAAAGACCTGTGGCAGCGCACTGTTTGAGGGATGCTGTTGCACTCTCGTGCAGGTCAAGCCAGGACCATGCAAGTTCCATGTTTTGGTGGTGGTGAAGTTCCTTCTTCCCTGCCCATGCCCTGTTAGGACAGTGTCAGTGCTCCAGTAAGCCAGAGGGGTTTGCCATCAGCAGTGGCACGTGGTGCACCCCTGAAGAGCAACAGCTTCATAAGCCTCTCCGGGCAGATCTACCAGCTGGGGCCTGACCTTGCCTTTGCCTTTGAATATGTAGGCAGATCCGTTTAAGCTGCTGCAGACAGACTCCTCTGGGAATGGTAGCGATGCCGTGCCAGTGGGCTGGCAGGGGATGCAGATGTGGCCCTGCTCTGTGCTGCTGACTGTAACCTGCTCCCTGCTGCCTGGTTGTGGTCGTTCAGCTTAGAACAGACACAGGTGTTCTCAGAGTGTAGACTGGGAGAGGGTTTGCAGAGAATTCTACTCCCAGAGGAGGCTGGCAAGCCATGGAGCTGCCCCAGGACAGAGGGCTGTCTTTGCTCTGTCCTGTGTCCCTCACCTGCTTGTTGTTTCCTCTGCATTTCTAGCTGTGTCTTCCTTGCAGGCTCTAACAGCGGCTGACCTCAACTTGGTTTTGTACGTCTGTGAGACCGTGGATACTCAGCAAGTATTTGGGCAGCATCCGTGCCCGCTGTCCCAGCCTGTGCTGCTCTCTCTCATTCAGCAGCTCTCCTCGGATTTGGGTACTCGTACGGAACTGAAGTTGAAGTGAGTATGATCAGTGCTGGGTCTGAACCTATGCAGACCAAGGAACAGTGCCCCTGTGGAGGCAAAAGGAGGGATAGTGCCACGTTTCCTGGGCAGTTTAATATCCAGAGTGACTTCGCTTTGTCCTCAGTTCTTAACCTGTCACTGGACCTTGTGTCGGCAGTTTCTGGTTGTGACTGCCAGACGGGTTCGGTGGGAGGTGACAGCACGAGCTACTGGAAGTAATGTCTGTTAGGTGTTCCAAGCAGTTTGTGTGACAGAATAGTGACTCTGCTGATGCTTGCCATGAAGGTTTTTAGCAAGTGAGTCAAAACCCTGTTCTCTTCCCTAAAAAAACTGACTTGTTACAGTCATAACCCACAGGTACCTTGGCTTGTATGGAAAAGTGACTTAGAGTTTTTTAACACAAGTTAACAATAGGTATAAAGCAAGCTAGAAGAACAGAAAAAGAGCTTTACAGACGAGCTGGTAATCAGAGTTAAATTTGCTGCTGTGAAGTTCAAACTGGTCTGTTAGTGAAAACCTCTTGCAGTGACCACATTGCCTTACTCTTGGGCTGTGGTTTGAAAGTTTATGGCTCCTCTGAACTTCAGAACAGCTTGTTGGTAAAATTCTTGCTCTTCCCACACCCCTTCCTGGATAGACATATTGGAAGAAGACCTAAAATATATCCCTATGTGAAATAAGCCTCACTGGTGAGGGTTTTTACTGTCCAATAAGTGATTAATTCTGTTAGAAAGACATCAAAGAAAGTATCTAGTGCTGCGACCAGGCATGGCCTGTGGCCAAGTGCCACCTCCAGCACTGCAGGGAGTTCTGGCTTGCCATCTTGCCTGGTTCAGGCAGCCAGGTTGTGCTGCACATCCTGCAGGCTGGAAGCTATAGGCTGCCCTTACGTGTTGAAGAAGAGTTGGGTGAACTCTGCTGTGAGTCAGTAGCATTTATTTTCTGATGGCTGCACATACTGCATTGAGTTTGGGTGGGTGGTGGAGCAGAATTGTGCATCTTCCTTGCTAAAATGAACTGAATCGAAATGGGATTGTCTGTTGGGCTTGGTTCTAACCCTGATCTCTCCTCCTTCAGTTACTTGGAGGAAGCAGTGATGCACCTGGACCACAGTGACCCCATCACCCGGGACCACATGGGGTCAGTCATGAACCAGGTGCGGCAGAAGCTCTTCCAGTTCCTCCAGGTGGAACCCCACAACACGCTGAGCAAGCCTGCCCGTCGCCTCATGATCATGCTGCAGGGCCTTGTTACCCCTGGCATGACCTAGGAGTTCCTGGCTACCTTGGGGGCTGCTCCGTGGAACCCCACCAGCAGATCCAGTAGTTACTAACCACGTATGGCTTGTGTTAAGAGCTCTTGCCAGGAAATCTATCAACGTGTGTGTGATGTCTCTAAGGCAAATGCCGTCTGTGTATAGTCCCAAATAGTCACTGAACGCTCACTTGGCTTATTTTTCCTAAATAGCCTCTTTTTGAGAGAGTTAAGTCTCTTCTTCACCTGCCCATCCGTCCCCGCGGCCTGGCTGGCAGTCCAAGTCGCATTCGGCAGAAGCCGGTGGATTTCTGACCCTTCTAGTTTGGAGTCTGCTGCCGGGAGCAGAGGAGAAGGGGGGCGCAGGCCGAGCCCCGCGCAGGGGGGCTGCCGTGCTGACCACAAACCAGCACCTGCCCCTTGGTCAGGGGCTCGCCCTGCGCCTCCCTGCCGGGCGGTGGGTGGCCAGGCAGGACAGGGGTTCAGCACCCCCGGCTCTGTGCAGCTGCCGTGGGGTGCCCAGCCCCAGGCAGGTGTGGGCAGGGGGGGCTGCGTGTGCCCCCCTGGAGCTGCCGGGGAGGTGCGGGGGGTCGGGCCGGCCGGG
>JAVJGI010000036.1:132129-148484 GCA_035590275.1 Ibycter americanus
ATCAACCGCTCCTCCCAGTTCTGTACCATCAGCCAGCTTGCTGAGGGCACGCTCAGTCCCTTCATCCAGGTCAGTGACGAATAAATTGAACAGGACTGGACGCAGCACTGACCCTGGGGAGCACTGCAAGCTACAGGCCTCCAGCTCAACTCTGCGCCACTGATCACAGCCCTCCGAGCTCTGCCGTTTAGCCACTTCTCAGTCCACCTTTGGATTGAGTCCTTTCCTGTTTTCTGCCTGCTTTCCAAAAATGTTTCCAGTGCAGCATGGTGAGCTCCTTTAAAAAAATGTGTGTGTGAAGAAAGATGAGATCTCTTCCCATAGAACAGAACTGGGATGCTTGTGGGTTTCTAGCTGGGGAGACCTCAGCCATGGTAAGCTGCTGTTTGATCCTTTGCTGTTGAAACTTGTGCCAGGGTGAGTGTTTGAAATGTAGCGTGTACATACCTAGTTTGATTTCTGATACAAGTCCAACTGTAGTCTGAAAAATACCTTTGCTGAAAGACAAGGTTATGGCAGACAAAGGGGCACTTGCTTCTTAAATCTGGAGGCGTGAGCATTTCTGAAATGGATCCATGTTGTCTCCTGAGCTTAGTATGTGACAAAATTGAGGATTGATGGATAGTTTTCTTGGATGACTATGGAAAGAGGACCCTCAGGGAATAGACTTTAGGCAGAAGACAGGTGCCCCTACCCTCCGAGAGTCCCATTGCTCTGCAGAATGGCTGGGTGCCAGGCTGACACAGCTCCTGCTAACTTGCTTCTGGTCACGGTGGGAGATCTCAGTTATCAGCCAGCTCCTCTACTAGCATGGTTGCAAAGTGTAGGCATAACCTCACTAAAAATCACACCTATAGAAAGTGGGGGCATCCTCATTTCCGAGTTGCGTTTCTGTCTGTATTCGTCACTGGAAATATTAAAAAAAAATGTAGTTTTTATAACTTCTTCTCTTGAGTGTTTCAGTTCTAGAACACCATGACTTTGTGAGATGAAGCCCACAGGGAAAGTGTTAGTGAGTGGCTAAGTTTATGATTCTGAAATGACAGTAAAATAAATGTCAAAATACCCGAGAGTAAATTGATGATCACTTTTGTATTTTTAGGTGTGACAAGTATGTTGGCGTTCTAATGATGGATGGAAGGAGTCTAACATGTTAAGTTTTTAAACATTAAGCCACTTTAGGCTTCTGTTTAAACAAAAATAAATCACTCTGAAGGGTTTTTAGAGGTGTCAGTAAGTCTTTTATACTTTAAAGCTGTCAGGCTAGCTTGTGTTAATAGGTGGAATATCCAAGTTAAATGAAACTGAGAGAAATATTGGTATTTGCGTAGGAGGCCACTGAGGAGAGCCCAGACTAGGGCCACCGGGTGCTTGTAGGTTGTATACACAAAGGTAGCACGTGCACCACAGAGAAAGTGTTAAGAGTATATTTTGAAAGTGCCAGTGCACAAGCCTGAAGCATTTTACTTGTTATCCCACCACAAATTACATACTTGAGAAAGCTGTTATGGCTGCTGTGTGTGACATGAGTGGTTGTTCTGGAAAGCTGTAGATGTTTTACTGCTTGGAAAACAAGTATGTGTCAGCCAGTAGCCTGTATCTTTTGCCCAGATGCTTTCTGTTCTTCTGGAGCCAGGGAAAATGGATGCTTTAATTTACCAGTGTAATTAAGCCTATGGCCCTAAATTGCAGGCATGTTTGACTGTAGCCAGGTATTGGCAGGAGATGCAGTAACAGGCTGCCGGCTTTGTGAATAAATTCTAGGTGAAAACAAAGTGAGCCAGCGATTTAGAGGTATCTGGCATGGTTCCTACAACCATGCCAGCTCTCTTAATGCCATCTTTTGGATGTTTAAATGCTTCCAAGTTTCTGATGTTCACAGAAAATTGCTCTTCGGTTTTTTGTGGACACTGGAAGAAGTGGGAAGATGTCAGAAATAAGGCTGTTGGTAAGTTCATCAGACTGATGGAAATGGCAGGAGCAGTAAGTCCTGGTTTATTTGGAACAAGAATGGGCAGAGTACTTGACTGTGTTGCAGAAGGTGTCTGTCTTGGATAGATGCAGAGCAGAGAGTTCATGGGAATGACTGCTTTTCTTCTCTGTAATGTGAACTTTGACGATGTGAAGTGGAAGAGGAAATGTTAAAAGAAGCCTGCGAAGTGAAGTGCCTGGAGCTGACAGCTTGAGCTGTGTGGCTCAGGCAAGTTTCAGTAGGGAAGGAGGGAGCCATCTTCCGAACTGTGTTGCTGTACCATGTCACGCAGCGGCAGTGCCGTGAATTTGCTGAGAATCGGTGCCGAGTCCCACTTTTTGAAAGGTCTGGCCTCAAAACCTGGTCAGAGAGGACAAAGCTGTATTGAGAGAGGAATAAAAGCCAAGATGCATGCTGACCTGAGAAGTAGCTCCATCTTCTTGAAAAACAAGTGAGCTCATGCCCAGCTAATGTAATTGCTTTCTGACTGGGACCCTCTTACCACCACTCTCCTGTTCCTGGAGTGTAAGGTCTGTTTGAAGAGGCTATTAGCAGATCAATAGGAGAGGTCTCCCATAATAGGTTATTCAGGTACAGCTGACATCACTACTCTGATTATCTTTTGTATCTTCTTCTGTACTTTCTGAACTGCTTGGAGTAATGGGTAGGGTGAGGAATGAGGAAAAGCTGGCTTTGTAACTTGGCATACTTTTTTTCCTAGCATCTCTTGAGTAAGGGTTATGTGGGCTATGGAGACCGCATTTGATGTAGCCTGCTACAAAGTCGTTCTCTTTCACTTGGTTTGTTAGAACTCGCTGAAAAGAAGATTTGGCAATATTTTAATTGAAGTCTTGGGGATAAAACTGATTTCTGGGGATCTCTTTGTAGCTTAAAAAGTTGTCTGAGGAATAAAGCTGGAATTCCATTCACAGTTTCCTTTGAATTTGAAAGTGCAGAAGTGAACATCAGGCCATCGTTATCCTGTTAGGACAGGCTTGCTCTGGTTCTTTTTCAAAGCTTGTCCTTCTGTTGAATACCGATACTTTTATGTTGCTTTACACACCTGAGAAAATTGTTGGAAGATGTGGAAGATAATATAAGTTACGGTTAAACAGGGAAACTGAGCTAGGGTGTATGCATTGTTCTGGTTTTGGTACCTGATCTGGGCAGATAATTTCCCCTTGTGGTCTATTTTCCTATTCATAAAACAGGATCAGCTTTTTGTGGTACGTTCCGGGTGGGTGAGGTTGGTGTGGGTACATCTCTTAATCAAACAACCAAAAAGCTTGTTTGAAATAACGGTGCTAGTGGATACATTGATACATGTGACTTAAGGAGAGACATATTTGATACATGACGGAAACTGGGCATTGCGAGGCTGTAGGAGCTCTGCAAGGGACTTAGCCATCATGCGGAGACACGATCGGGTTTTGTGTGGCTTGCTTAGATTTTCCAGTGGTGTTTAATAAAGTTCGTCGCCAAGGGCTCTTGAAGGAACTTTGCAGCTCTAATGCAATAGTGGCCTTTGCATGGATCAGCAATTTGCTGAATATAAGCACAAAGTTGAAATACGTGGTCGGGTCCATGGCAGAGGAAAAAGCGGTGAAGTTGGAAGGGTCTGGTCCCTTCTGCCCAAAAGCGATCAGGATGAAATTCGCTAATGATGTTGCACAGTGGCTAATGATAGTTCTTCAGATGGTGAAAATGAGGGCTGTGAACTGTAGAAGTTGCCTGAGTTCAAAGAGCAACTGGACAAATCAATGGAGAGAATGACACTAAAAAGTCCCAAGTATGGATAAAGAGATCCCTAAGCCACAAGTTTTTGAGACTTGGGAGTATATGGGGGGTGGGGGTTAGTTGCAACATAAGGACTGTTTTCTTGGGCTCTCCCTCTGTATTTGCTGTCGACTGATGTTGGAGACACCATACTGGACTGGCTAGATCTTTGATCCAGTAACCTTCAGTCCTGTTAGAGGTGTTAGTCTTTCCTTCTCTCATTTCATCCCTCAGGTAGGTGCTTCATCCACTCCCAAGAGTTATTGAGCTGAGTAATAGGCAACCTGCCTGCAGAGCAGGGAGCGCTCCGAGGTTGTGCACGCAGCGTTTGGGCCACCTGCCTGTGTGCTGGGGGTGTTCAGCGATCCCATCGGACATTGATGGAGCAGGTACCATGTCTTGTGTGGTTTTGATTTGTGGTTTGGAGGCAGCATTATTTCAACTGAGTTTGAGAATTGGAAATCAATCCCGAGGCTTATCAACTCCTACGGGCTAATTTTACTTGCTGTATAATACTCCTTTGGAAAGGCTAGACATGTAAAAAGTGAGGAAGGCAAACATTTCCTGTTAAATGAAAATGTTCTTGAACTCTTTGATTTCAGCCCAGTGCTGGAGTTCCTCTGTAGGTAGGTGGAAAAGCAGGCAATGTATACAGACTACATGGTAATAAAAAGTGCATTTTGCAGATGATAAAGTTAGTTTAACTTCCCCTTCTCCTGCAGAAATATGTTGTTTGTTTGTGGTTTTTTTTCCTTGGGAGAAATGAGTCTTTCTTGGCATTATAAATCTATAAAGGAAAGTGTGGTGTGAATTGCATTCTTCTGACTCTACCCTTCTCTGTTTGGTGACTCATTCAGATTTGAAACACAAATGTGAACCTATCTTGTCGTCCTGCCTGGCTAGCTTGCTCCCTGGTACACTTTATATGATGGCTTCATTCTGTGACAGCTCCCCTTGCTAGTTAGTGTTACTGTTTAGAGTTCTGCTTGCTTACTTTCTTTGCACTCCCAACAACATCCCAAGATGCTGTCTTCCCTGTTGCTTCTACTGTCAGATGTGCAAGGGTGACAGCAATTTCTGGGATGGCTGGTAACGCCTCGTGTCTAAGGGTTTGAGTGGTTCTTTCTGATCCCGTGAGCAGTGTGGTGCCTTTCCCTACTGACTTCACGTGGAATATAAACCCTTCTGTTGGTTGAGAAACACAAGTGTCTTTCAAGTGAGGTTGTGTTTGGAAACATGTCCCCTTCAAACCAAGAATTCTTGTGGGTCTTCACCAAAGTCTAGTTTATAAAGCTTGCTCAGTCTTCATTTAAAAACTGGCCTTTTCTCTCCATCTAAAGAGCAAACCCTGCAGCCAGGCTCTCATTTTAAGTCTGAACCTTTGTAGCATTGCTCTCTTCTCCTGACTTGACAAGTACTTTCTTGCTCTGTTCTTGCACATGTAGATCTCTGCTATGCATTTTTGTATAGCTTGTTTCCTTGTCCACATCCACCCAGATTTCTTCTTCTCCATCTCTTTATTTTCTTTTTTTTTTTTTTTTACGGTTGGACTTGATGATCTTAAAGGTCTTTACCAACATGAATGATTCTATGATTCGGGTTGCCTTCGCTTTCTACCTGGGCTCCTTTGCCATCTTGGTTCACCTGATCTGTGGCTGCTTGTTTGCAGAGATCCTAATGCTGAGAAGGGAGTGCTGTGGTCTGTTAAGACTGTCCCTGACATAGATGGCAGCTTCCTAGGATAACCAACAATACTTGGAGACTTGTTCATATACATGGGCTTCAAGCAGTTGTATTATGGAAAAATAACTAAGATGCACATAAAAATATTGTAAGTAAAATTTTATAATATTTTTCGTAGTGATGTCACCTTTTGAAGTTATGTCAAGTCAAATAAAGGGCACCTATTTCTAAATATATATGCCATTATTTGTGATAACTTAAGAAATTGATGGCATTCATGAGCGGGTTCTGCTTTTTATTTTGCAACAGAGTGGCAAGTGCCAGTCCAGACAGCATCAGCGAACAGTTGGTCTGGCTTCCTGCAGTACACTGTTGCAATGCATACCACCGAACTTAAAAATTACAGGAAAATTTAGGCACAAAGGGACCTCAGGAAGTCTCTGGTCCAAACCCCTGAACAGGGCTTAAATTTAAAGCTAGATGAGGTTGCTTAGCACCTTTTTCAGTCAAGCTTTGAAAATTTATGAGGATGGAGAAGTCACCACCTCTCTGGCCCTTGTCCCAGGGCAGCCCCAGTCTCATGGGAGAAGTTTTGCTTTACATCCAGGCAGAATTTACCTGGTTGCAGCTTGACAGTCACCATTTCCCTTTTCACTGAGCATCTCCAAGATGTCTGGTGTGGTGTCATCGTCCTTGTAACTGCCCTGACATTATGGGCCAGTACAGTTAGATCCCATCCCATTTCTCCAGCTAGTTGAGGTCCTTCTGGATGGCAACCCTGCCCTTTTGCATATCAACTCCTCCTCCAAATCTTGGTCAAAAGCAGCCGAGAAATGAGTACTAAAAATTTTAGTGGTAAAGAGGGATTTGCAGCTCAAATGGCTTCAGAGGAAAGCCAAAGGAGAGGCTTAACATGCAGATTGTATGTGCATAGCTTTTTTCTCTTCTTGAGCACTCATCATCTTAGTGATCATCTGCCCTAGCTTGGAGTTGAAAGCACCGAGTTAAATGCAGGTATTGAGTAAACTGTGCAGATCCTGCTATGGGTAGGTTCAGGCTGGAAGAATGAATGCCATTAATTACATGAAGAACTACCCTAGTAGATGAGTGGAGTAACATGAGTGGTTTTCCCACAATAACTCAGTCTATGTAAGTAAAGAAACAAAACTGTCCCCAGTTTTCCCTGCCTGCAGGTGATCCCAGAAGCAGGAAGAATGAAGAGTGCTGGCAGTGCATTAGCAAAGGAACTGTGGCCCTATGCTCTTAGGTGCTACCTGATAGAGAGCAAGATTAAAAATATGAAAACCCATTTCAAACGAGCTGCTGTATGCTTACACGATGAGTCCTTACCCCAGGTATGTCAGTACGACTGCAGAGGGTTTCCAAAATGTTCTTGTAGTTGTCCTTGTGGTGGCTGGTAAGAAGACTTGTAACCCCCCCAAATCCCTTGTGACACGTAATGGAGGAGACCGATGACAGTCTTACCAACTTTCAATGTTAATTTCCTGCATTTATTCAACTTTCTGAGAGCGAATGGGGTACAGCTTGAACCCAGGCTTCTTCTGACTCCGTGGGGAGCTGGTTACTGAAATGCCTGTCCCTTTGCAAAGGGACTGATCGGTGATTGTGTTATGAGGAGTGGCCACATTTTCTATCAAATGACAAACTTGTTCTAAAAAAGGCACAAAAAAGAAACAGCAATTACTTTTGGTAACCTCCTTCCCCTAAAAGTTGCAGATGAAGATGCGTAGTGGCAGAGATCCACAGCAAAAAAAACCAACCCAACTTTCTATTTTGCATGCTTGTATTTTAGTGTAGAAACTAATTTCCTGTAGGAGAAGAAAAAAATTGTACTTGCGTATCACAAAAAACATCTCTCCACAATCCCTATCATTTTGCAGGAGAGTTCCATCAGTATAAGACAAACATTCTCAAATTTTGGATGTGGCTTTTTAAAGAACTGTAAGTTTTGCATTGATGCTGCAGCAGGTGTGATCCTTGACTGTCTGACTGCCACTCTTGGAATTGCTCCTGCATGTTTGCACTTCTGGTCACTTAAAATTAATTACATAAACCTAGGTAATTAAAATAAATAAATCTAGTTTTTGTTTTGGTGACCACAAGTATAATCACTTTAAAAAAAAATACCAATCCAGAAAAAAAATCAAGTATTTCATAATGTATTAGCTTTGTTTTCGATTTTATACTTTGTTTGCCCCAGAAATCTGTCCAGATTTTTTCCTGCAGTTCATACCTATAGCTTTGTTATACATCATAAAGCTTTGTGTAATATGTTATATGCTAATTAAGTTAGTTATAGGTAGCAACTGCCTTGAAAGGGGGGAAACTCTCCCTCTGGTGATTTCCTCCTGGTACACATCTCCTGTTTAAGACCGGCAGTAAGGCAGCCTGGCTTCCCTAGGTTTGGACTGGAGTATGTCTTCTGGAAAACATTCAAAGCAGATTGAAAAAACTGCCAGGAACAGAGAAACACCACTGCCTTCTGATGGTCCCATTGGTTCTGTTTTGAGGTGGTTTTTTTTTCAATACAGGAGATAAAGTCATGTATCTACAAGAGGCCAGGGAAGCTAGTATGTGTGTCTTGTTTATTGAAGATTTACCTTTGCATGGTGTCCTGTGCTGCCCTTTGCTCTCAGAGGAGCTCCTTGGAAAGCCACCTTATTCTTCTGGAAGTTCTTTGTTGGCTCAGTGCCTTGGGAGGGTCTGCATGCAGTGGGACCCTTTGCCCAGGGGGACCTGGGCCAGTCGCGCTGACCGATGGCGTTGCCCTCCCTGGCTGTGCCAGCCGATCTTTAGACACATTAGAAGCTTTTGCAAGACACAGTCATCACCTTGGCCTCTCGTCTTCATGCCAGAAGAGAGAGGAGGTTTCAAACCAGAAGGGTAGCTAATTTTTCAGCCGTCTTGGAGTTTGAGTGTCCCAGGCTGTTGGAATATAGCATAAGAAGAAAAACAGGGACAGGGCAGCTGAGGGCTGAGTTTTAAACCATATTTGCGGTACTTATTTGCATGATCGTACAAGTCTCTGGGACCACGTTTTAGCCTCCTTGGGGGAAGAAAGTGTTTTTTACTTCTAGCAGCTGCTCTGGTTTTTTCCTGTGAGCCACATTACATGAGGTGGTAGAAGTGTTTTACAATAGTCCTATTGTTAGAGAAATGTAGGGATTTTTTTCTAAAAATTAGGGATTTTTTTTCCATGTAAGGAAGAATTGCTTTTTATATAAATTGCTGAGCCCTTTGCCTGGAAAAAGAAAAAAATAAATCAATTTACAGAGGAATGTGCTTTTGCATTTCAGATGGCTGTGAGAACGCGGTGGTTTTTAAGTAGAGCAACAAGAGTGTTGGTGAGATGCAGTCAGATGGCTCTCTGTTGAAAAGGGCACTATGCTCTGCTTTGAAGAGCTGAAACACTTGAACAGGATGAAAGCGTGCCTCTCCTAGCCTGGCACAGAACACTGAGGCCAGCCGTATAAATGTACTTCTCTTAGCTTCTGCTTTTTCTTTTCTTTTAATGCACTGGGTTAGTGGGTGTGAGTATAGGTGGGTTTGTGTTGCATCGTATGTATCTGAGAGCTGAAGTGTTTGTCCAGATCTTTCCTGCTGCAGGAGCGGACATCTTAGGCTCTCTGAAACACGATAAGCTCAATTAAACCCTGGAAAATCCTCCAACCTCCTGCATGTGTCAGTGATCATGTTGCTGCAATAGTGTGCTGTATTAGAAAATACTTTATTTACAGGTAAAGAAATGCCTTTTGCAGTAAAAAGGCCTTGAAACCAATGTATACATTTAAAAATTGATTCCCCTTCGCTTCGGCTGCTTCTTGAGATTTTTTTGAATGTTGTTTCCTCTGATGGAATTGGTGTGTTGCAAGGATCTCCCTCAAAATCATTCCTTTTGCCTTTTTATCGTATACTTCAGCTTACGTTGCAACTCAGCCATGAAGATAACGCCAAATCCCAGGGCAGGGTTAGCAAGGAGAGGGGTGATCTTTCTCTGCATACGTCTTTCATTTCTATACAGCTGCAGTTTGCAACACCCCATTACGAGTTTATATTTCACAGAATCATGCATGTCAGCAGGTCAGTGAATTTTCTGAGTCAGTGGCTAGCGGCAGGTGAGTTGGCTGGGCTTTCCCTTCGTTTGGGTTTGTGGTTTCTGTGGCTGGAAGCGTCTATTAAACCAATGAGGTGGAGACACCACCTGCCTCACAGTGGTGACTTGTTTGCACTGTAATGCTTGGATTTATTCCGCTGTGTCAAGTGGAGGAGCCTAGGCTGGAAACTCTGTCTAAGCCTTGAACCTCGAAGCTCCTAGAAACAAAGCAAGCAGGAGCGAGTCTCCACGGAGATGGGGAATGTGTTTTTTCCCAGTAGTTTCATTCACAGCCCCTTGTCCCTAGGGCTGCTCTCCATACCAGTAGCACCTGTGAGTTCAAGGCAGGAGGAGGGGCAGCAGCTGAGCATTTTGGTTAAGATTTTTGGGTGAATCAACTGGGTTTGGGGAAGTGATGCACAGTGTGTGGCACATAATTATTGTGAGGATGGAGGAAGGCAGGAGCCACATCTGAAGGAAAAGGACTTGCAATAATGCTGTGATTTGACATGCTGTATTTCATTCCTGCATTTCTGGGCCCTATAAAATTCTATTAATGGCAGAATAATATTTCTGCAGAATTAGGAATGTAGGGATAAAGGGACTTTGGTAGGGTAGAAACAGAATATTAAGCTGCCTCTATGCAGAATATACATTATTAACAGAAAGGATTTGAACTATCAACTACCATTGGTGTCTTTGACTCCTTTACAGCTCCCTAAAAACAGACTAGACAATTTCCTCTTTTACCTTTGGCTGTTTTAATCCTTTGCTTTCTACCTGTGGCTCAGATGTGTTGTTTTTCCAATACCTTAGTAGAGGTATGTTTTGAGCGGCAAGGCATGCTGCTACATGCTCATCTGCTTCGGACCAAGGTTTAGCGAGCGAGAACATGAATTCTGCATGGGAAAGAGCTGTGATCTGCAAGAAACGACTCTTAGTTGCAGGGAGGATGGGGTTTGCTTGACCATGCTACCTCAACTGTATCCAGTGTTTCACTGGGGCTGGCAAATGGGCTACGTTGTATTGAGGAGGCAGATGGACTGATAACACCTTGCTACCTTCTTGCATATCCGCCAGGGAATGTGGTAGAAACATTGGGTTTCCTAAAAGACCATGGGAGGGAGAAAGAGTAACCACTTTTACTGCAGCTCTACAGGCTTTGAGAGGTGATCTGTGCAAACCTGGCCTGTTTTAAATGCAATAGCTGTCCTCTCCTCCCCTTGGGAGATGATGGCCATGGGGCGGGAGCCTGTGCTTCTGGGCAGAGCTGGGTTTGAAGTTCAGCTGCTCCTGAAGATGGGCTTGTGCTAGGTGCAGCCCTTGGGCAGGGTGCAAGCACTCGTCTGGTTCTGTCAGTGTTTGACACGCATGGGAGTTTATCACAGCAAGTTGTGGGGTGAGTGGATGGAGGTAACATCTTAAACTGCTTCAGCTGGATTTGCTAAATCTGGCCTGCCGAAGACCTGAGGGTAGTGTAGCTCCAGACCATCCTATGGAAATACAAAAGTAGAACAGCGGTACTACTCTAGAGGCACAGGGAGCCCTGACTGGCACCTGTAAAACATTTTTAAAGTGAACCTTCAGGTGGGTACTGTAGATGTGTTCCACTCTGGAGAAAATTACAGCGTCTTTGTAGCTCCCATCTGAGCACCAAACTTGGAGGCTTTGAAGAGCTGGCACCTGGCCGTAGTTCCAGCTGCTGTCCCTGCTGCAGGCCCAAAGCTAGTTTTATTTAATCAGAACTGAGGTCTGCAAAGAAGGGCTGTGAACATGCACCTTGTGGCAAACCGTTTTGTGGCCTGTAATTGACCCTGCCTTAGAGAGAGGCAGTTGAACCTGATATATTTGGAACAATCTGCTGTTGAAAGATGTCTCTGCTTTCCACTGTCCAGCATTTGGGACTTCCCTAGCAGTTGCAGTGTGCTCCTGCCCTGGGATGATACAAAAGAAGAGTTAAACAGCATACATGGCATAGGTAGGAAGTCAAGATTTTGTTTTCAAATAGTTAAGATCTCTCTTCAGCTGCAAAACCTGTTTTGGGGAGCTTCTCTTGGTACTGAGCCCTCCAGGGCTAAAAAGATGCTTCCTAAACCTGGAGTTTTTCTGAAATCCCTAAATCTGACAAGATTGCAATTGAAGCTTTTGGGCTGGTAGACACAAGGGAACTGAGTTAGTCGTTTTGAGCTGAAAGGGGCAGCTTGCACCGACAGCAGTGCATCAGAGTTCCCTGGTTTGGAGCGTGAGCTTCAGGGCTGGCGCTTCTGCTCTCTCCATTCTCACTGCTCTGCTGCTTCGCCCTCCTGCTGCCCCGAGTGAGTGCTAAGATAGAAATCCCAGGCATGTTTTCCAATACGTTTGTTATTTTAAGTGGATGCTTTTATGGATTTTCCTGAAAACTGAGCTTTTACTGATACACCAGATTAGTGCTGATTGGTGAAATGGAAGCCGTGCGGACAAGTTGAGGAGAGGCAGAATGTTCTGGTGGTGGTTATTAAGAGATACCCGCTGTTAATGCAGCGTATGCCTAACTGCTGGTGCGGACATATGCCTGGCTGGGTGCCTATAGCTTGTGGACTTCCATCAGCATGATACACCCTATGCATCAAATGCACCCAGCATTTCAGGCACTTTTGAGTGATTAACTGACGAGTTTGATTTTGTACCTAACAAAAGGTAGAATTGAGCTGTCTAAGAAGGGAAGTATTTGCATGTTTCCTATCTCTGTCCGTGTCTAAAGAATAATTTCTAAGGGATTCTTCCAGTCTGGTGAGTTTGAGAATGGTTATGTAGCTCAGGCATAAAAAAGGTTTCTTGTTATAGCTGGGACGACTCAAAAGACTTTATGTACTGTTATATCAGATGCTGATAGGAATGCCTGAGTTACAGTTTCTTATCTCTTTCCACTTAGTCCTTCATATTTTTTTTCATTTGCTTTTAGCTTTCCAAGGAAATCTTGGTAGCATTCTTAAGCTACCGTTTTGCTCAAGAGGCTGATATTGCAAAATTAAGGAAAAGTAGCTTGGCTCCTGGATGAGAATGTAAAATCGTTTTATGGCAGACTCATCTTCCAGAATTCATAGGAGTTCCTGTACCTCCAGTGTTTGGCACAGGGGCTTGGCAAGGATAGATCTGACATTGGACTTATCTTTAGCTATTTCATGAAAGTGTTCCACAGTCTGAAAAATCCCTGTTTGGAAACGCACAGTAGCACTTGATAGCCTTGCTTTGGAAACCTTCTGTGTGTGCTGAATGTATGCCAGGCACATAGAGCTCCCAAAGAGTCGATATGGGTAAATCCAATGAGTAAGTGCGATAATAGTTCTTAACAGAGAACATGAATTACCCACGTCTGCAGGCAAAGGAGAGGCAGGATTTGAAATGTTCCTCATCTTCTGGAAGCAGGGAGCCTTCTCCTGTCCCTTGTTTTGGGCAGCCAGCGTTGCCTCACATGTCCTCTGCATCAGCTGATACCTTCTGTGTCAGTGGGCGAGAAGTACGGTGGGGAAAAGGGGGTCTGGCACCAGGAAAATCTATGTTCTCCGCTTACTGCTGCAAATCATTTTGTCCTCGTCTGCCCTTCATGCTGAGCAAAACTTCTTTGCCTAGAAGCTAGGCAAATAATGTTCTCCAGTCTTCCTGGGGCAGAAGCCAGCAGGCAGATTCTGCTGTATGGCACTTTCAAAATCTGCCACACCACAGGTGAAGCAGGGAGAGCGTGGGGACCAAATCTTGTATTTCCGCAAACCTATTGTGTTAAAATGGGCATTGACTTACCAGTGGCTCATCAATGAAGTAGAATATGTAGTGACCATGGTTCTCTAGAGATTGCCAAAGGTCCAGTGGTATCTGGGGGTTATTGACCAAGGTAAGGGAGTGGGAGGTACGTTCATTATATTTGCAGGTGACATTGGAAGGGCTGCAAAGTGCATTGAATTCCAGATGGCCCTAAAAAATTTGAGCAATTCAATAGCAGGTGCAAATATTTTAAAAATAAGAGTAAGTTAGTGCACAAAAATGGATGAAGAACAGAAGATTAGAAGGTGGTGGCTTCTCAGAAGAGGATCTGTCTATGAATCACAAACTATTATGCCAGACAGCAATATCATACTTGCGGAAAAAGACGAACGTACTGAGGTGTATGAACAAAAAGACAGGCTGTGTGTGGTGTAATCCTGCTACGTTTAGTGGTGGCTGCAGCATGCCAAGCTCCAGCTCTGACACTTCTGGGCAGCAGACTTCAAAAACACCGCAGGCTAAGCGGAGAGACTTGACAGAAGATCAACAAAAACAGTCGTGAGTCAAAAAACCACACTCTTCAGAAGATTGAAACATTTTTGGCTGTTTGGCCTAAAGAAAGTGTTGTCATAGCAGTTTGCAAATATACAAAAGGCTGCTTCAAAGAGGAAAAGGAATAATCTCTTTTCCAGATTATGCCAAAGAAGAGCCTTAGATTGTGCTTAGAAGGATTCACATTAGACATTTTACAACACTAGTGTCTCCCGCTCCTAAAAAAAATTTACCCAGAGGGTTGCTGAAGCTGTCTTGAAGAACAAGTTAGGCAGTCATCTGTCAGGAATGATGCATCTGCGGTGGATCCTTTAGGGACCGTGGGATGGATTGAATGATCCCTGGATGTCCATTGCAGCCCTGTTTTTATCCTGATTTCCCAAGGAAGCAAAGTTTATGGAACTGTGCTATCTGTCTCTCAGTCTCCCACAATTAACTATTTAACTTCTAAGGTCAGTTTCAGCCCAATTTGAGCAATGTGGAGAATTCAAAGGCCTGAAATTTCTATGCATTTTATAAAAGTCAGTGGCTTAGCAGGAGAGAGATCTAAATTCATATCTTTGCTGCAGGAAAGGTAATTAAATATCAGTCCAAATTTATCCAGAGAGCTGATCAGCATATGTTTATTTTCAAATGATTCGTGGCACACTTGACCCTATTAAGTATGTGGGATGGAGCCTGGGCAGTCGTGCGTGTAGAAAGGAGGGATGTGCTGCTGCCATGGAGGGGACGTGACGGTGCTGTCCGGGGACAGGGAGGAGAAGCAGTAGAATCATGGAAACCTTGGTTACAAGAGACCTTGAACCCCATTCAGCTTGAGATGGAACTGTTGCCCATAGTAGATCATGGTGGCTGTTACTTTGTCTTCCTGAGTCTTGAAAAAGATCTCTGAGGATGGAGATCCCTCACCTCACTGGGGACGTTTTCCAAGACTGCACCACCCTTCCCTGGTATCTCCTGATACCAACCTTACAAGGCACAGCTTCTCCTATTGCCCCTTGTATTGTTTGGACCTGCTGTGTGGCCCTGTAATCCTTGTAACTACTTTCAAATAAATGTAATCTGCTATTAGATTGCCCTTAGACTTCTCTTTGCCAGACTGAACAAGCTCAGCTCCTTCCACCCCTTCTTGAAGGCCGTGTGTCACAGACCCCTGGCCATCTTGGCAGCCCTCACCCAGATCTTCTCCACAGCCGCCTTCAAATGGGGGATGGCCAGGCTTGACAGTAGTTAGTGTGATTCCACGTAGCAAACTGAAAACTTGAGCTTCTTTTTGTAAAAACCAAAAAAACCAACCAATGGAGGAAAGAACAGGGTAAGATATAATAGGGAGAAAATAAAATCCCATCAGTATAAGATTATAGCTGCAGAATTAGGTATGTGTAGGCTATGGATGTTTGAGTTGTTCCTACTATAATTTTTCCTTGTGTATATGCAGTTCCAGTGATGTACTTTGTTGTTCAGCAGGATCCATCCCCTTCACTGCGTAGTTCTGGATGCTGAAAGAGACTGAGAAGATAATAAGGAGAAATGCAGCAGAGTGGGATCTGAAACAGTTGTCCTGCTCTGGTTTCTAACAAAAACATCCCACATAATGCCAGGAAAGACGACTGTAAACCAGTCACCCAGGACTGAAGTGTGCTAAACCAAGTGAACCTACTTTTAGTGTCTCCTGATGTTTTGTGCACTTCAAAATTTTCTAACTGGCAATAGTTTACATCCACCTTGCCTACCCAAAACAGCGCTTTCTGGGAGAGAAACAGGAATGTCATTAGATTGGGCCGTACTGGCCTAACTTGGAAAGCACTTAGATACCTAAACGTGGGCTTTCAGGAGATGCTCGGATGGACGAAGGGGCATTTTGCCACCTCTGACCCATGCCTGAGTTGGATTCTGATTAAAATTGAAACACTGACTGTAGAGAAGAAGGGAAAGTCAAGCCAGGCAGCGGGGGAGGTGCTGCTCTTCTGCTGGAGCCTGGGCACTGCTCATGTTTTCAGCACAGCTCCTCACCTGCACGCTGCGTTTGGTGCTGGGGCTCAAGGAGATTAAAGGAGCCTCCATGCTGTCCCGAGCAGCAGAGGAGAGCTGCTGCCAGCCGGGGGGCAGGGCACAGTTGAACTAACAGCTAAGACTGTCTTAGGATTTACTCCCCCTCGTTCGTTCTCTTGTAAGCACCCAGGGCTTGTGCATCACCGGCTTGGAGGCTGCGGGAGTGTGTGTGTGTGTGTATGCGGAAGGTTATAAGCTGATCTGTTCACCCCCCTCCGCTGCACTAAGCGGCGTGATAAAAGATATTCTTCCTCCTGGGGGAAGATTTTTTCCTCACCATCGGGCACCACCGTTTCTTGGTTAAACTGTTACTCTGATTTGGTACGTAGAAACAAATGCATATTAGCTTCAGTTCCAGTTCTCAGCCAATACATCTTTTTGCCGTGTGAATCTCAGGAAGTTCAACAGGGCCAAGTGCAAGGTCCTGCACGTGGGTCGAGGCAATCCCAGGTACAAATACAGGCTGGG
>JAVJGI010000036.1:148824-179727 GCA_035590275.1 Ibycter americanus
GGGACCTGCAAGAAAGCTGGAGAGGGGCTTTTAACAAGGGCATGTAGTGACAGGACAGGCGGCAATGGCTTTAAACTGGAAGAGAGGAGATTTAGCTTAGATATTAGGAAGAAATTCTTCACTGTGAGGGTGCTGAGACACTGGTAGAGGTTGCCCAGAGAAGCTGTGGTTGCCCCATTCAAGGCCAGGTTGGATGGGGCTTGGGGCAACCTGGGCTAGTGGAAGGTGTTCCTGCCCATGGCAGGGGGGTTGAAATTAGATGACCTTTGAGGTCCCTTCCAACCCAAACCGTTCTATGATCTCTTAAGATAATTCAGAATGAGAGACCATAATCCAGATCAAATCTGAGTTTTCCTTTGGAGAATAAAAGCACTGAAGATGTCAGGATACCCGGGTGTTACGAACAGATTGAGATAGGCGGTTCCAAGTTTAGTTACTGCAAATACTATTGTGAACTGGTGCTGTAGCAATACCATTGGAAATTTATGACTCCTTCCACTGCTTGCCTTTTTGATGACCACCTCTAGCAGTCTGTATTCGGTGATCTTGTCTTTTCACCTGTAAGAGTCCAGGTCTCTTGACCCTGAGTTTTCTCAATATATGATTTCTGAGTCAAGGCAGTGGTTAAAGTCCCCTGTATCTAACTGTAACTTGCTGGCACGTTTTGAAGAGATGCATGTGAAGTGATCCAAGCTAAAGCGTGGTATTACCGCATCTTAACATACCGGTTATTTCCCTGGACGTTACAGTTAGAAGAGCCATCCCTGGCTCTAAAGAAAAGCTTTGTGGTTTGTTTTTTTTTTTTTTTTTTGTAGCTGCTGTAATTTTACTGCATGTTTCTAGCTGAATACTCAGTGCTTGTACAGGGAAAATCGGCTGGCTATTTCCATTCGAAAAGCTGGGTTATGGAAGTTCACAGCACCAGATGGCTGCGCATACTTATAATGCTGTGGATTATTAAAGGGCTGTTGTATTTTTCCTCTTTCATCCTTTCTTTATTCCTCCTCCCCACATCAACAAATTAATGCTGAATGCTTGGGAATCCGTCCTGTGCAGAGTTTAGCACATTACATCTTTTCATTGGAAACTTCTTGTTCCAGCTCTTTTGAAGTGGTTGGTTTTGATCACCTCTTTGCAACTGCTCGTGGCCTGAGCGATGCCCGGGACTGTGCAAGCCTGTCACTGTTGGGGCCCCAGCGCAGTCCTAGGCTGGTTTAGCACTTGACATCTCATAGTTGCTGTGCCCAGCTTGCGCTTTCAGAGCTGACCCTTTCCATTTTCTAAGTCATGCAAGAACCTCCTAAATTAGACAAAACTGCTACGTTAGTGTGAATGTGTGAAAGATGCAATGCAAAGAATACTTAGGGACCTTCAATTAATTTATTTTTAAAAACTAACAGACTGTCACTTGTCTACCACCAAAGACATCTGAATTTTAAAATGCAGCTATTCTGAAAAATGATAGAAGATGGAGTGATGTGCCCTGCCTCCACCACCACAGATACTTGTAGGATTGAGTCATTTTTGTGGAGGGGAAAAAAAAAAAAAAAAGCCTTTGCTGTTCATATTGGTGATACCTGGCTGCCATCTGTGTCCAGATTGACTTTCTTGTTAATGTTTTTAATGGTCCAGATGTCTTCAGTGGGACTGCAAACAGCAGCAGTGGGTGAACACAAAGTGGAGGCGCATACAGGGACATGTACACGATTCTGAGCCGTGGTGTGGCCAGGTGTGTCTAGAGGGTAGAAGGGAACTGTTGCAAGCCTTGCATCCCACGCATGTTCTGCAGGGCAAGAAGGGCTCGTCCTGATGCATGGAATTAACATCCAGAACAAACTCCTTTATATTAAAAATTCTGCCTGCCCAGGTCAGGGTGGTCTTTGCAACTTCTTGAAGAATGATGTCTGCACGGCCAGTCCTCCCAGGGGTACGAGTGTGTATCTGGTGGAAGATGTGCTGCTGACATCTAGAGACCTCTGAAATCTGATTTAAAAAAAATACTTGGGGTCGGGGGAAAGTAACTTAGAAACCTGAATATAACAGAAATATTTTAAAGAACTAATGTCTGACAGGAAAATGGGTTAGAAATGTCTTTGCCATGTATTTTAAGGTAAAACCAAGTAAAAAGCCAGCATAAAACTGTTGTCTTGTTAGCTTGTGCAGTGCAAGTTTTGGTGACTGCTTGACAGCAGCGTGTGCTCCCATCATAGACAGGATAAAATTCAGGGACTCTGTTCTGGTGTCTGAAATCAGCCCTGAAAGCTGCTCAGCCTACAGGGTGCTGGTTCCCAGCCCCCTGGTTCAGTTCAGTTGGACGAGAAGACTCACGTTGGTCACGCAGGTCAGCGTTTCATTTCAGACGCGTGCGTTGGGAGGTCTCTGCGGTGTACGCCGGGTTCGTGCTCACTTCAGCTGTAAGTGAAAGAGGTGGGTTGGTTGTTCAAACTGGAGAGTAACATGTTGTTTGTTCCCTGCATGCTGGCATGGACAGCGCCTCAATAGCTTTTATGCTGATGTGAATAATAAGCAGGGGTGGTGGTGGGATTTAATCACAGAGGGCCTAGCGCTGCACGCAATCACCTAGCCTAAGTGACACTCAGAGGGGGATCTCTTGCTTTTCCTCCTCCCTCAGACTCGGAGCCTGAGTCTGAATAAAACATAGCACACTTGAGAGCTCTTGAAGGCATCGTGAACGAGGCTGCTTTCCCCCGAGTTTATTACCTAGCAGGGCTGAAGTCACGGGTCGGCGATGCGCCCTGTGTTTGATGCAGCTTACGAGTTCAGGGGATGCTTTTGTAGGAAATACTGGTGCACTTTGGAAGCAGCAGCTGTCATTCCTGAGGGGCCAGAGCTACAAATCTCCACCGTGGGAGTTTCTCCCGTTGTCATTAAGGCTGTAAGACAGACTGTGGCATGAATTTTGTACTTGAAGTACTGCTAATTCTGGACTCTGTGCCAGTCACTCACTTGGGCTGATGTAGCTGCTTCTGCAGCCATCCGGTGAATCATGCCAAGGAACGGTGGCTGAAAACCCCAGCAGAAAACTGAACAGAGGCTTCCTGATTTGCCTTATTGTGGTTGCACAAACCAAACTGTGTTGGCATGGTGGAGACTGCAGCATCAAATGGGGGTGGTGTGCTCATCTTCTGTGGCATGGAGCGTTGCTGTTAACAGTGATAACAGCACGATACGAAGGCAGTCCCTCCAAACAGGTGCACATGTTCAACCCAATGTATCTGCTGGGGCAGGCTCACTCCCAATAAATCTTTTTTGTCTTGTAAAACTTTAAAGTATCCAACTGATGGTTTTCTGTAGGTGAACCTGGCAGGAACCTGTGTGCTGCTATAGGGCTTCTCAGCCTTCCTGGTGCTTTGGGATTGGGATGCAGTATTTTTGACCGAAGAGCGATCTTTTGCAGCTATGATAACATGTCTTGTGCTTAATGTTGTTGTAAAGACTGACCAGCAAGGGAAATTCAGGCTTTTGCAGTTCTGGGTGTCCCTCACCCTCCCATTAACATCGTCTTTAGAGCTCACGTCAGTTCTCCTGAAAACAACACATAACTTGAGTAAGAATCAAGAAATCAATATGTATTTTTCCTTCAGTGGGTACTGTCAAGACTAAAAGCAAAGCTTGGAAGTTAGGTGACTGGTTCTTCTTTTATTTGCACAGGACTCACCAGAAGATCCCTCTGTGGCTTTGTGTCTCTGGAGAAAATGTCAAGGAGCTTTAGTGTGTGTAGGCTTGTGCACCAAGAGCTGTGCCCATGGAGTTGAGAAGACCTCTCGGATGACCAGGCAGGAGTTGCTGTTAGCTTGGAGAATGCCGTAGTCAGGCTGAAACAGGTCACCTGTAAGAAATGGATCTGTCTGAAGTCTGCCGGGTTGCCAGCTCAAACTTCATTCATGGTTTTGCCAGGCAATGAAAGAACGATGAGACTTTGGGGTCTGAGCATCAGAGTGACCCTGTGCCACATGAGTGACCACGTGGTCCCACTTTAGGTTGTCTGTGGAGGTGCAGGGTGCTCAAAGGTGTCACCTGGGCCTGGAGGGATGCAAAGGGACAGGCACTCTGACGAGGAGGGAATTCTGCCAATAACTGCAATTCTTAAATATATGATGTCCATGTACATCTTTACAGCCCATCTTCCTTCCCCTCTCCCTGAGAGGCCTCTTGGATTCAGTTTTTGCATAGGATAACTCTGCATGAAAGATAGAAGTGAGGAATGGATGACTGCACAGCTCATCTCAAAGATCATGAGTTACTAATTGCTGTTTTTCTGTTTCAAATATCCTCACAGTCACTAGAGAAAGCTCAGCAGTCTTTCCTGCCTCCTAGGGATCTCCACATGCCTGAAGGTTTGTGCTAGTTACTAGGTAGGTTGTGGCTTTGTTGATGTTTCTTTTGTTTTGCTTTGGTTTGCTTTGGTTTTTTTGTAATTTAAGGATCCTTTACAGCTTACAGTAGTACTAGGCTTTACTACATCTCATCTCGTCTGATCTCAGAAACCCAGCAGTCCTGCTCCTGTCTGCTGAACAGAGGGGAGAGTGCCTTAGAGCTGTTGTCCTGTAAGCATGAGCTGTTAAGTCTTCACCAGTGCTTCTTGATCATTAGATAAAGGAGAGCAAGATGATGGCAGGATATCCCCCTTCACACTCTGCTGAGCCTGCACAGGAGAGTAAAGATATACTGTTGTTTCCCTTGGTTGTTGCAGGGACCCTCATTATTTCAGCTGTAGGGTGAGCTATTCGGATTTGCTTACTGCAGCTCTTTGCGCGCACACACACACACACACACTTTTTTTCTTTTCTTTTCTTTTTTTTTTTCTTCTTAAATTCTGCTGGATCGTGGTTTTAGTCCCTCTGCTAAATTCTGGAGTTACAGACAGACATTACTTTCCAGAGGATGTTCAGTCCTCCAACATGAGAGCCAGTAGTCTCCAGCATTAAACTAGTTTGTGTCCAGCGTTTTGTCTCGTGAGAAATGAGATTTGTGAAATGGATATTGCACCAGCTATCCCAGCCAGAGGACCTGATGCAGTTGTTTGAAAAGCTGGTCACCTGTAGGAGGTCTCTGCTGGCACTCAGCAAGTACCGCTGAGGGCCTGCTCAGAATATGGCTGTTCTACCTTTTTTTTTAAGATATGTAGGAAGACAACAGAACTGCTGTAGTACCTTACCCTCTGGAGGAATGCAGTCTTAACAGAGGGAACAGCACAGAAGTTACACTCGAACTGCATTACATTTGACATCAGTTCATAGAGGAGCTGGAGTGCAAGGTGAACAAGTGTTGGTGACTTCTCTTCATTTTTGTGGTATTTTTGTGCCACAAAAGAGAGGAACTTGTCAGTGCAGCAGTGAGATTAAAGGCAAGGCTGTCTGATGGGGTTTAGTTGATGCAGTGTTTCATGGCCACTGGATGGGAGCATTTTCCTTCCAAGCCATTCTCTGTTTCTCCTCAGAGAAGCAGAGGAGCAAAATCTCGTCTAGATTGCTTCAGTCCTGTCGTGTGAGTGCACCTCGTGTCTTGCACTCATGTCCTTCTTGGTGTTACCCAAACACACCAGTGTCACCCTTCCTCAGCTCTTACACAGCTCCTGCTGCTGCCTTGCAGTATTAGTTGGAAGGGTTCCTGGGGTTTTGCTAAGTTAAAACTGCTGTTTTGCCAACTGATGCAAGGTTTCTGGAGAGTGGATACGTTTCTCTAGGGACCGGGATTGAAAATTGCTACATTCATTCCACTCAGTGCTTCAGTAGGATGTAGCCTTACTTACTTTTAAAGAAAAGGCTTCGGTGAAATAAAACCAAAGATGTGTATGGTGCAGCAAATGAAACCTCTGGCTGCATAAACAGATCAATAAACTGATTTGTGTTTGCTGACCAGAAGAAAAATCTAATTGCAAGTACTCCATATTCAACGTTTGTGGTGAAGCTAGAGTAATTGGAATAATGAGAAATCCAATTTGCTTCTGTTTGGAGTTTATTTTTCTTCAGGTTTCATTAAATTGGACTGGTGCAAGGCACGGGCCTCACAAGGTTCAGGCTGGTTATTTACAGTTTGGAGGTTTTCAGACTGGTAAGTTCTTCATGGATTTCTTCAAATTCTATATTACCACATTTGCCATCTTTTAATATGACTTGCAATGATTGAAGAAATATTGTTCCTAGTGTTTAGAGGCTCGTTTCACCCTCCAGAATCTCCTGCTCTGTGTTGGGCAACCATCGGTTGACTGAAGGTTGAATGCATCTGGATGGCAAAATAGCTCTCAGGTTGCCTCAAGGTCCAGACCCGTGCAGTTACTAACATCTGCAAGAGGAAATAATGCTTTCCTGCATGTCCTGGAGATGTATTTCCGAGAAAAGTATTGTTGTGTCAGTCCTCATGTATTTTTCATTTGAGTGCCTCTCTTGCATCTCTGTGGATTTAGGTAAAAAAGAAAGGATGCTGGCATGATTGTATCTCTGTGAGGGACAATATTCAGAAAGGTAAAAGATTTTAGATAAGATGAGAAGAAATACCCCAGGAAAAACCAACAAGGTTGGAGTCGTGTGAATGTGTTTTCTCCATGTGAGTGGGACAAAAGCTGTTTCAAGGTATCCCAGTCATCTCAATCACTGGCAACAGTAATGAAAATGGTAGTAAAGAGTTCTTAAACAGTTATTGCCAGGAGAGTAGAATTTTCACCAGCATTTAATACCACTTTGAGTTAAAGTCAGTAAATTGGATAGACATATTGTTAGCCTAAATGTCTCATTAGCATTATTTGGGGAGTGGAAAACGAGTCCTCTATGAAGGAGACAGAACAGGGTGAGCTTTCTGTCTGCTAGGAGGAGGATGAGGAAAGAAGTGATTGGAAGTTAACGGGGTGTAGACAAGTAACGATGAATTTGTGGTTTTAACTGTATGAGTAGTTGATAAATGAGTCAAAAAAAAAAAAAAGCTACAGAACAGAGTTTTTTAAAAGTTTTTGAAGGCAAGCCTGGTAGAAGTGGGGACAGAACCTCTTGTTGTTGGGTTTTGATCGGATGCATCCATCTGTGGAAGAGAGAGCCCAAAGGCCATCCATAGCTGGAGATGCGGAGTTTCAAGGAAGGCAATGTGTTGGCCTGCCCGTTGGCATATGGTACGACCCTGGTATTATCTGAGATTATGCCAATAAAGACTGAACATGGCAAGTTGATTCTCTTTGCTGTTATTTAACGAAGGAAGCGCCTCATCCAGAAGTCTGGTAGGAAATCTATAGGCTTGAAATGCGATTTAGATCTCCTCATGGCAGAGGCAGATTTGGCCTTTTGGTTCTGTTGCTATAAATAACATAAAGGCTGAGCTCTTCAAAAGGGCCATAGTTCTGCAAAACAGACCAGTGTGTTCAATTGCAATTGTAACCTTTATTGTAGTTTTTGCTACATTTGAAAAGTTTTTTTGCTATTTTATTTATCCTCTTTATAAGTGAACACTGTAAGAAGTCTCTGATCAAAGATTGTCCCTGTTCTATTCTAACAAGTGCCTGGTTTTTTCTTACATTCATTGTCAAAATGCATTTCATCAGCTAAGAAAAAGTGATTTAACACAGGTCATGACAAACTAGTATATCTGAAAGCAGGAAACAGAAAAGCTTGAATTTTAAGGAATTTTTTTATTAACTGATTTTGTTCTTGAAACATGGAGGGGAGTGGATTTTGGATGCAATTTCAAAGCGCAGAAGTGGTGTCTGATCCGCAGGAGAAGGCTTTGCTTCCTTCCTGAGCACTTTGGCTCAAAGTATTTCCATTTCTATCTTGAATACATTCAGGAACGTTTACAGTTTTTTTACTCATGTACCGGTATTTTCTTTATATCAAGTAGTTCATATCATTTCCACTCTCTTCTCTTCCAGTTATTGACAGTGATTGTATATCCCACTTTAGCTAAGCTGAGTAAGCCAGACTGTTTTGGTCATCACTTGTAAAATAAGACTTTCTGTGCCCCGATCATTCTCGCAGCCCGTTCCTTAGCTGGAGTTTGAGTGCTCCTTTCCTGGCCATGCCACTGACTGTCCGGGGCCGGGAGCAGTGCTGTAACTCTCAGAGCATCTTGCCTTTCATTATAAAATCCTCCCGTGGATTAGCTCTCTTGCCTGGTGCCTTTGAGTCTTTTGGAAGAGAAAATTGCTTTCAGTAGCAATAAATTGCAAACCTCAAAAAAATCAGGACATACCTTTTTTAGACTTTTTGCACAAGAAGAGGTAATCATATCTGACTGTATTGTTGGTGGACCCTGAATTTTAAAATAACTGGGTTCTTTTCTTCCTCACCAAACGAAGAGAAGAAAGGCAGAGAATAGCAGCCTTTTCCTTTTTTAACCACATATGCTGTTTCCATTGTTGTATCAAATCTTCACTTTGTTGCATGAATCTGCTCAGGCTTTTTTTAACGCAGCTTGGGATGTGTCAATATTGGTGGTTTCAGATGGGGTGAGACCCACACAACACCCAGCGATTGCAGAATCCTGCTCTTGCTGGCATCCATTTGACACTTGGGTTTTTTATGCTAGCCATACTGCCGCCTCCACTCCACTCTTACTGCGGATTTTGCCAGTTTTCTTCCTAGCTTTGTCCCCAGCCCACCCTTCACCTCATGCTAAAGGAGATGTTCTCGCTTCTCACGTTAGCGTGAATACAGTATTTTGTCAGAAATTAAACAATTGCAGCATGCATGGCTGTAGGTGTTTGTCTCGTAAGTTGTTATGGCTATACTTCGGTGTACTGGGGGATATAGGAGAAATTTATTATAAGGCTAATTAATTACTTTGAGCTTGTTTCTTTAAAGCTAGTATTTTGTAAAAAAAATCCCTTCCCCTTTCCTTGGTAAGCATTCCTGGAAATTCCTTATCTCTAACATTTATATAAACTCAGACTATTTTATGGGACTGTTTCCAACCGGGCTGAGTTGGCTGTTCCAGGGCTGAGCAGTAGCAACATCTCCTAGATTTCCACGTGGGAGTGAGACAGAGTACCACAGCAGAAAAATCTCCCTAGTCTTGGCTTCAGGATTGATGGAGAGGTCAGTGCTGGCTCGCTAGATGCACGTCTTAAAGTGAAGGGTCAGAATAGAACCAGGGGTCTGGTGCAAGGATCCAGCCTCTGTGAGCGGTACGGCTAGCACCCCAGCGGTCACGGCCTCATTGGATACAAAGCACTTGGACTGGGGAGGGTCTTCAATGGGATACAGTGACAGTTCTTTTTGTAATAGCTGTATGATTTTGGAAGGTGATGTGAGCAAGGTGGGAGGCCTCAGGGCCAGCAGCTGGAGCGGGGTGTAAGTCTGGGAGACTGTGTGTGTCTGTGGTGCAGCAACGGGAGCAAGCACGGGTGTGCGAGTGTGTGAGCGAGTGTGTGCCTGCTGGTGAAGGCGGAGCCAGACAAGGGGGTGAAGGGACGTGGGAGCTGAGGATGTGTGTGTGTGTGTCTATAAGGACAAGGACGAGACCACAGGAGGATCTGGTGACCAGAGGGACCAGGGAAATCCCAGCCAGCTGCTGCAGAGATGATTGAGTCTCGGGGTTGACTCAGATCGCACGCGTGTGTGTGTGTGCCCACACGTGGGTGTGGGTGTCTGTACACTTGAGGCACCTGGTGGGACTGGGATCCAAGGTCAGCTACTGGGTGGGCTGAGCGCCTGAGCACCGCTGCTGGAGGGACCCACTCTGCACCTCTGCACCTGTAGTCATTTCCCACTAATTCAGCCTCTCCCCTTAACAGTAAATGTGTCTCATTTTCCTTGGGCAGGTACTGTTGGTTACACCTTAGAAATTTTGAAGGTGAAAGAGACAACAGAAGAAACAGAACGCCCTGAAGCGCCTTTTGGGCATGGGAGGAATTAATCAGCAAACCTGTGCTGGGATGTTTCATTCTAATGATCTCTTTCATGTTTCAGCCCTGGCCCAGTGTGTCCAATCTGGCCAAGGATTTCATTGATCGTCTGCTCACGGTGGACCCCAGTGACAGGATGACAGCCCTTCAGGCCCTGAAGCACCCCTGGGTGGTCAGCATGGCAGCCTCTTCCTCCATGAAGAATCTACACCGCTCCATCTCACAAAACCTTCTCAAGAGGGCATCTTCCCGCTGCCAGAGCACCAAGTCCGCACAGTCCACCCGCTCCAGCCGCTCCACCAAATCCAACAAGTCGCGGCGGGTTCGGGAGCGGGAGCTGCGGGAGCTCAACCTGCGCTACCAGCAGCAGTACACTGGCTGAACACTGGACTGGGACCTGCCAGGCATCTTTCCAGATGTCTTCTCTGCGGTGTAGGTGTGCTGCATCCTTTGCTGCGCACACTCTCAGTGAGGAACAGCCAGGTTCCTCCCTCCCTCCCTCCAGGTGCCCCCCCCATCCATGAGGAGGTGTCCCCCTGTGCAGAGGAAAGGGAACCTCATGGTGGCCATCCCACCCTGTGAGCTGTGCCACAGGGTCTCGCGCCAGAAATGGGGGCACAGCTCAGAGCCTCAAGTAATATACAAATCAAGGAGGCACGTGGGGAGAAGAGCTCTTTCTGTAGCCCCAGGAGCTTGGTTATTCACAGTTATTTATTAATTCCAGAGCGCTACGTTTCTCTCACTTGCATACAAAAAAAAAAATCACTTTATGTGTATGTACATGCACGTGTGTGTGCACATACACGTGTGGGTGGTATATGTATTTAAAAATTGTATATACACAAATTTTGAGCTGCTTTAGTCAGACTCTGTGGTGCCTTTGCAGTGAAGCTGGTATGAGTCACATGCAGTTAGGAGTAGGATAGCTCTGACTCACCGGCGTGCTGCCCACCAGCTCCTCGCTGAAGAGATGCCAGACAGCAGTTTTCCATGATGGCTGGGAAGCTGCGAGGCTTCCCCCAAGGGCTGCCATCCGCCTGGTGACGTCAAGGGCTACTCAAGCTGTGCGAGAGCCGCCGCCGTGCAAGTTGGCAACCACGCTGCAGTGCTGCGAGCTCGGAGCTGTAGTCCGGTTCCTTTGGTCCGGACTGGGTGGGTGCTCCGGAGGGAGGGGTGGGAGGAGGGTTATTGTCCTGCAGGAACTTCATGCTATGCAGAGAGATGTCTTTGGCCGGGCAAATTTTTTGGGGTTCCTTGCTGTCCCCCTTGAATTATCCTTCCCCTATTTGCAGCAAGACCAGTGCCTCCCGTGCAGGGTTTGTTCTTGCCATGCCATGGCTCTGTTGTGTCTGTGACCTGTTACATGTCTTGTGCCCTTCAGACTAGCATTATCGGCCACGTCACTTCACCAGAACTTTGGTGGTTCCAGGTATTGCTCCCTGTCTGCAGATCTTACAGGGCTCCCCTTCTTTGCATGCCTGCTCAGCCCCGGTACCATCGTCCCTGCTCTGCGACAGTGAAGGGGTGGTGGGAGCTGTTGGGATAGCCGGAGACAGCTCCATAGCATCAGGGTCGGGGCTTGAGTAGTGGAGGTGCAGTCCTGGAGTGTCAGCAGTGTCAGTACCCTGGAGCTGTTGCACAGACACCTTAGAGCTGTTAGGTGTGCCTTAAATTCAACAGGAGAAAGTTGCCTTTCAGGTTTCTTTGTGCTGGGTGGGTGATGTGGGGGCCTCTTGTAAAGGGGCTTCCCAGGGGAGGTGAGGGCTGTAGAGCCGGGCTTTGTGCAAGCCTGCTGAGAGCTTCCCAACTAGTTGGAGCAGCGAAGCGGGGCTGGTGGCACAGTCTTAGGGTGGGCTCAGCCTCTTGTGCCAGCAGAGACAAGATCTGCAGTGAAGGAGAACGCTGGTTCTTGAAACTTCTCATATGAAGCCATATGGTTTGCTTCATGCTGTGCACTTGGAAAGTGCTTGCTTAGCTCTGGGCTAGAGATGCGGGCTGTGGAAGCTCAAGGGGCTGGCGAGCATGGCCTTTCCATCCAGGATTGATCTCTGCCACTGTGGTTTAGTGTCAGCGAGGTTTTAAGTGGTTGGTCACATCTCCAGGGTCACATCTAACTGTACTGGCCACAGCCACTTCTGGTCAGCAAACAGCAGCTTCAGTGGGAGCAAAACAGTGCTGCTTCAGTGGGAGAAGACTGAGTTTTCTGTGCTAAGGGAAAAAAAAAAAAAGGAATATCTAGGGATGTGCTTCCCAGCCCAAAGCTGGGATGGGCTATAACCACTGTGAGTACAGCCTGGGGCGCCCAAGCGTGTGGTAGGGAATACAGCAGAGGAAACCTGAGGACAGGCAGTATATGTAGCAGGGGTGAATTCTAAATCCTTTGCATGGTTTTGCATATTATTTTGAAAACTGCATTCTTTGCAGGCTGCCCTTCCTCTTGAGTGGCCATCCTACCATGTCATACACAGTCTTTCTTCCATCAGCATTAAAGATTACCACAGAATTACTAAAAACTGGGTTTTTTCAACTCTGTACTGCAAAAAAAAGTTTCTTCTTTCTTCAGCTTCTTTTACCTTCTCATGTACTTTTCCCTGGTTTGTGACCATGAACTATAAACTAGATGTGATCTCTGACAAAAGAGGCAGCTTGCCACGTTTTGCTGCGTAAACAGTTCAGTGCCCCTCATATTACTGCGAACAGCTCTCCAAAAGCAACAACCGCTCTAAGACAAGTATCAACTGGAAAATTGTTCTTAGCCTGTATGTTAAGAGATGGCAGGATGCTCTCGGAGGGATTCTGGTTTTGAGCTGTTACTCATGCCTTCTACATGTTTGGAGCATCACATCCAGGCACTGTGATCTCTTACCTCCTGGGTGCTTTCATGGCCCACCCCAGATTATCTTGTCTGTTTATCCTTAAAATAGGTATTTTGCCCATGCAAGGACATCAAACTGATGAACTGAGCCAAGACCTCTTGAATCTGAGACTCTTCCCTTTAACCACTAGACCGTCAAAATGCACAGGCGTTGTGCAGGTGTCTACCCATGCGGTTCCTTCCTGCGTTCTCTTGTGGGGTGGGGGATGAATGAAGGTGGAGAGGAGGTCAGGACGCTGAGCTCTGGTCTGACCAGGCTGGTTTCTCCACCTTTAAGAGGCAGAACAAGAATCCTCTTATCTGTGACAATTTTTGCTTTGTTGCTCTTTTCAGCAATTCGTTTTTCACCAGGAAAAGTTGGGAGCGATGTCATTCGTGGTGAGTTTGGGATGGAATATGTTTTGGGAAGCGAGATGTTGCTATATAGGTTCCTGCCAGCGTCAGTTTTTTGTGATGACACTGGCTGGGAAGTGATTTGGCAGAAGGGAGGATTCCTCACGTAGATGAGTGATACTGGAGAGCTGCAGCCTGCCCCTTTGTGGTATGGAGACGTCTGTGGTCCTCAGGCATCCCGCTGCTAGGGAACCGCACCAAAGAGGACCAAGTCCATCCCATAAGGGGCTTTGGGTTTTCTAGAAAAAGAACTCTAGTTCTCTTCACAAATGCAATGTTTTCTTGTTGGCATGGAAAAATCAGTGTAAATGTGGGGAAAATCTTTATGGGCTGTCCTTCCATCATTTGATTATAGCACTCTTGGCTCAATCACTCTTCTTTTTCTAAATTCAGTATTCGCAGGAACTCTTATACCCAGACAATAACATGTGTGGGCAGAGGGGAGACGAGCAGAGCTCCGTCCAGATGTCCCTTGGAGTCATCGGTGATCTTTCTGTTTTCACTCTGTCTGGAAAACTGTGATGGTCCAACTGCTATGTTGCAAGGTCCAGCTTAAGAACAGTTCCTGGGGTGCTTTTACGCTTGCAATTGTGGCACATTTTCAGCTGGGTCTGGGGTGTGTGGCGACAGGCAAAGTGCTGTAATTTTGAGCCATAGTTCAGGTGCCTTCAGTCTGTCCTCTAAGAAGCTCTTCACTGTGAATTATCTTGATCATCTGTCTTCATATATGTTCCACAGAAGCATCTCAGTGCTTAGTCTGTCTTAAGTCTCAGGAGTTTACATTTTTCAGGAGTTCCTTGTTTGGGGATTTTGGGAGTTAAAATGTCTCTGAAATGTTTTTTCTGCTCATCCATTTAATTTTTAAAATCTCCTTTTTCGGCTCTTACTGGTGATTCTTTATTTGGCTCACAGGGTTTTTTGGAAGACTTCCTCTGGTTCTGAGTTAGCCGGGAGAACACAGGTAACAAATGCGTGTTCCAGGCCATTGCTGAGCTGCAGTCTTTGTATTAGCTGAGGTGCAAATCTCAGGGCGCTTTTGTTCTCTGTACTTTTGTTCATGCAATGAAAATGAAGTTGGAATGACACCTAGTGGCAAGTTGTAGTGTCTCCTGGTTCAAGTCCAGCCCTTTTCTAGTTATGTTCCCACTTTCTGGGTGAGATGCTCTTACAAAGAGGAATCTGGGTTTGATGTGCTGAGCGATGGTCTTAGAGCACCCCTGCGATCCCAGGTGTTCAGCAACCTTCTCAGCATGGCACCGTTTTCTCCTGTACTTATCCTGAAGAGCAGCATTTTAGCCCACAAAGGGATGAGCATGAGTCCGCGGGCGCTCACTGGAAGGGATGCTGATTGCTGGGGAAAAGACGCGTGCGGTCAGCCCCCGGTGCCTCAGTGAGATGCTCGCCAGCACCCTGCCTTGGGGAGGCGTCTTAAGGGACACGAGGAGAACGCAAAGCCTAAAGATGCCGAGGCTGGAATTGGTAGGTTTGGGACTTTCTCCCATCGTGAGACACAATGGTGCAGCTCAGGGTGTTGCTTCCCAGCGTATTCTGTTTCGGGGAAATGCATTTTCAAGGAGTAAAGGGAATAATGGTTGGTTTTCTTTTGGAACTTAGCAGTACTGTGTAAAACAATCCCATCGTTTTGTCCTGGGAGTTTGGCTGCGCTCCTGGGGGAGAGAATTACAGCTTCAGAGAATGTGGCCTGTTGATGCCTTGATTTTTTTTTTTTTTTTTTTGAGGGTTATTGGAAATGAATGTGAAAAGGTCTTGCAAAAATAATGTTAGGTGGTCTACACGCTTGCATCCAGATTTTTGAGTAAGTAATGTATTTTTCTGTGCATTTTGCTAAACCAGCAATTACTTGTCCATGTTTGATTTACTTCCCACCCTTCTCAGGCTTCTAGAAAATTAACATGTCAACCCAGTGGAGGTAGAAACCCCCCCTTCTTCAATCCAGAGAAGTCTGTGCTATTTAACACTGAGGTTGTGATAGCATCCAGATGCTCTTGCCAGTTCCTGGACTGCGTTGTTCTTGGATACGTACAACCGTACGTGAAGGACAGCTTTATAGCCTCGTCAGGAGTGTAAGCCCAGACAAAAGGGCTCTGACCTGCTGGCTCTGGTGGTGATGTGGAAACCAGCTGCAGTGCAGGGCCTGTGTTACGTATTTGTTTTGGAAATGATAAACCCTCAAACTCTTAACTTCTTTGGAATTTGGATATTTTCTTCTTTTAGGTCAGATATTTTCTGCTCTGGTAATTCACTTTCTTTCTTACACCCTGCTCCATTTCTCAATCCTGTTTTCTACCTGGGTGTTTGGCTGAAGGACTAATATAGTCAACTTTTATATGATGCACAAACTGGAATAGGAGTCATGGTTAACTCGGCTACTGGGCAGCAGCTCTGGGCTTGGCTCTGCAGGAGCCGTGGTGAGTCCTGTAGCAAGGTAAAAGCATCTGTACAGTGCCTTGCAGGTGGGAGAAGGTTCCCTTTGAGGATCCTGCAGTGCAGCCCAAGGTGATCTGGCACCACGTAGGACAACTGGTGCGCGGCTGTTACAGGCCTCTTATTAGACTGCGTGGGGCCATACTCTTGCTTTAAGTGGTGATACTAAAGGTTCAGCGGGTTTGAGGTGGGGTAAATTAAAATCTCAATTGTTTGACTTAGTTTTCTAAATGATGCAAAGCAACACAGAGGTTGGCTTTTTGGGGGGATCACACCCTCTGGAGGCGTTGCAAACCGTTCTCTGGCAGCAGCGTGAGCCCTGGGGTTTGCAGGGAGGGTGGCTGTGTCCTGGCCTCTCACCAGCTCGGCTTCATCCTGGAAAATATCACAAAGTGCCTGTACCACTTGGTGCCGGATACCCAGCCCCAAGCTGCCTACACCACTCTTGGGAGGTTTTTGGTGCTTTTTTTGACCACTCGGTTTCCTCTCTCAGCCTGGATTAAGAACACAGCTCTTGGGTGCTCCGGAGGCAGGTACCTGCATGTCAGCTGTGCCTTACTGTGCAGTAAATTTGCCAAAAAAAAGAAAACAAAATGTGAAGCAGCAGGGATGTGCGGTGGCAGCGGCATCATGGAGCTTGGTACCTTCCACCCTTGGTGTCCCTGGGGTGGAGGGAGCTCTGCCTGCCTGATGACAGTTTTTCCTTCTCCCACTGTCCTCCCCTGCATGATGATACTGTAGATCCCTCGTGTGTGACAGGCGAGCTACTCGCTGCTGTTGCAAATATCGTTGCACTGTGTTTGTCTGCTGAACGTGGGAGAGATCCCCAGCCCCAACGAGGTGTGTCGGAAACGAGCAGCTCCCGTGTGGACGCCCAGATGCCGTGAGTTTTCCTGTTGCCTTTCACTGCGGAAAGACACCTCCCGGGAAGCTCTCGGGACCAGAGGTCATCTGGTACTTGCTGTTATTTTTGGTCACCAAATTTCCGGTGCTGGGTTGGAACAGTTTGGAATTAACTCTGGTTGCATCCCGTTAGTCTCTTAGCGGGGCTGCTTTGAGAAGCACCCGGTTCTGTGACTTGCCTTTTGAGTCTTGTTTTTACACTAAGGACTGTCTTGTAGGATGAGGTCTGAACCATTGTAATTAGTCTGTAACGTTACGATTAGAGTGTATAGAATTATTTATTTTGTGTACTCGGTCTGCTAAACATGTAAATGTATTCTGTGTACCCCATTGCTCTGCTGTCATTCCTTCTGGCTCATGGATCGCCCGCGGGCTGGCTGCTGGAGGGCTGGGAGCAATGGGCAGTGAACGCATCAACAGGATGCTGCTCACCCCTCTAATATGATCTTGGAGCACAGCAAGAAGGTACTGAAGTGCCCGTAAAAGAGTTTACTGGTTTCTTTAACACAGCTGCCCGGCCAGGAGCTGCCTGGGGCAGACCTTGTGCAGGGCTGGGGTGTCCACAGGGGTGCTCTGGGTGAGTGGGGTGCTCAGCCTCTGGCTGGAAGGCAAGGTTTGGAGGCAGAACAGGCGCTCTGGGACATTTTGTTCACTTTTCTTTGGCTGCAAGCCATAGAAAACTGGGCCATAGAAATACCTTGGTTTGCCCACAGCAACTTGTCACCTCTCTGGTTTCACTCTGAGCAGCTTTTATGGACCATCAGGAAAGCCTGTAACATCAAGTGAAAAAAGCATACGCCTTTTGAACCATCCCCTCCTGGACAGGAGGTGATTTTGCAGGGACCAGGGGCCCCATCTCAGCAGTGGCAGGGGTGACAGCGACCTGAACACATACAGAGCGAATGACCCATAGTGCTGCACTTGATCAGTTCCTGTTTGAAGCTCCATGTGGCCACCAGTTTCTTCTGCCCTTGTGGCCCACCCCCCCATCACTGACATTCAACTGTCTGTAAGGGCACTGAGGAGCTAACTCAAGCCAAAAACGAGTGTGCTGCTTTCATGTGGTGGGTTTTATTTCAGGTACCACGGAGTGAAAGCACACTCTAAATGTCATGGCAGATCAGTGGGACCGGTGTGTATTGGTCCCAAAGCACACTCTAAATGTCATGGCAGATCAGTGGGACCGGTGTGTACTGGTCCCACTGCTGCTGCTGGCCTTTGGGGGGATTTGCAAGGAGCTTGCTCAGCCCTGTGCCCTTCTCCGCTACGTCCCAGGTGAGGCTTCCCAGGGCAAAGGAGCCCGAGCCAGCAGCCTCACAGGTTGCTCTGCAAGCCCCAGTTCCCTGCTGTGAGTTTGCTCCAGTTGCCCTTGCTCCCTGCAGAGCAAACCACTACACGAAGCTAAACATTATCCAGCCAAACTAAAACTTCTAGCCCTGGGCTGCGTTTGAGCAGCTTTTGTTTGTGGGGGTTTTTTTTCACTCAAGCAAATGGGCCGGATTCTTTGTCTGTACCCTCCATCCATGATTTATATCCCTTCCCATGGGTATGTCTGTGTGGCATCAGGCTTTCTCTGCAACTGCTTGATAGTGATTACAACATTTGGGGGGCTGTGATTCACACAGCAAAGGTTTTATATCACATTCATGTCACTGATAAAGAAAAAAAAACCCCACACCTCGTGTTGGGACAGTCTGATCCTGCTCCTCTCCATGGTGTCCTCATGAGCAGCTCTTATTTTATTTTGAGCTGCCAGGAACCAGGTTGTAATTCATCGAACATGTGTCTTGTTACTCGCATGTCACACAAGACATATGTTTTCTGCACCTGCCATTGCCTCAAGAATCTCTTTGGGTGAAAACTCCACTTTCTTCTGAAAACCTGTCACCTGGCCTTGAATTTTTTCTGCTTCAAATTTTCCTTTGGATGGCCTTCAGTTCCCCGCTGTGTTACCTGGCAAATCTGCACGGGTGAAGCAGCGTGCTGTTCTCCAGCCGCCCCCTTCCACCTTCCAGAAGAGCTGGAGCTGCTGTTGGCTCTGCTCCGTGTTCCCAACCTGCTACACGGCTTTAAATTGCCACCAGGGATCTTTTAAGATCCTGTGCACCCACCAGCACCCACACTCTATTGCAAGCCGTGGAGGGTGCTGAGCTGCAGCTCCACAGGCCCTGGTGGGACCAGCTGGTGCTGGAGACCTTATGGTCAGTGGGAGGACCAGTACAGGTAACTTTGCCCACCCTCAGCGCTGCGGTGGGCTCTGGGCTGGTGCCAGGGTGGAGATCCATGGGTGTGAAGACCCCCTGAGCCGCCGCCAGCCCTGCTCCCCCTCTGCCAGCGCATCGTGTCCCGGCTGTGCCCCTGGCCAGCAGGTCCCAGCTGGGCACAGCTGCCGTGCTGGGAAGCGCTGCGGTTCAGGAGAGGAGCGTGGGGCGCCCCGGGCCCCCCCATGCGCTCTCCAGCCCGGTCCGCTTCACAAGAGGCAAGGAGCCAGAGGCAGCGCTTGGCGCAAATGCTGATGCTTTATTACGAAGTGAGGTGCCTTGCTTCCAGCTCAGCCCCTTGCCAGCTCTGCCCGGCTCACCGTGCCGGGAGCAGCGCCCAGTGAAGGGATCCCTCTGGCACCGCATCTATGCCTGAGAAACAACATTGTCGATCCAGTTTCGGAACTGGCTTACGCGGGTGTAGATGGCCGGCGTGCGGATGTTGCAGTTGCTGGTTCCCCAGGAGACGATGCCAATCAAGGTCCAGACGTTCCCGTTCTGGTATACCAGAGGGCCACCAGAGTCACCCTGCGGAGAAGACACCTCCTGCTTAGTGGCCCCAGCACGTGCTCCAGACTGGTCCCTGCCACCCCAGCCACCCCCGGACGCGGCCAGGCGCTATAGCTGACATCTCTGGCTCCATAGACGCAAGACCCTCCGTGTCCCCCTCCTCCTCCTCCACCCTCCCTGTGGTGCAGCGGGAGCTCGGCTCCTTACCTGGCAGGAGGAGGCACCGACCCCGCCGGCGCAGAGCATGGAGCTGGTGATCCGGCTGCCCCAGTACTGCCTGCACTGGTTCAGGGGGATCAGGGGCAGGACTACCTGCTGCAGGCGCACTGCCAAGGCTTGGGCTGGGGGAAAGAAGCACCATTAAATGGCCCTGGAGTCAGCGGGTCTCCTGAGGCCTTTGGGAGCGCACAGGCACCCTGGGCAAGCTCCCGCTGCGGCTTCCAAACATGCGGGTGCTGCCACGCCGAGCGCCCTGCCCCTCCGTGCCCGCGTACCCCTCCTGCCCCCGGCGGGAGCGCCTCGTGCAAGCAGCCCCAAGCAAGGGCGAGCTGGTGCCCGTGCTCAGTCATCCCTGGGGTCGGCGTGCATCCACCTCCACCTGGTGCTTGCACCAGTGCACCCCTCCGAGGCCCCCCTGGGCTCCCCCAGATCCTGCAGAGCCCCCCAGAAGGACGGTGGCCACACACAGCCCTCCCCGAAGCCGCGGCGTTCGTACAGTTGGTGTTGGTGCGGCCCCAGCCGGTGGTGACGCACTGGAGGTTGGTGGGCAGAGCCAGGTTGGCGGGGGGCAGGCAGACGGGGGCCACGCGGGGTCCCAGCTGGGCGGGCGAGGAGAGCTTCAGCAGGGTGATGTCGTTGTTCAAGGTGTAGGGGTTCCAGCTGGGGTTTGTGATGGCCTACCGAGAAACGGCGTAACGCACCATCCCTGCCCTCCGGGAGCAGCCCCGGCGCAGAGCTGCAGCCCCGTCCCAGGACCGCGGCCACGTCAGCCCGGCTCACCCTGGACACGGTCTTCACTTGAACGGACTCTGCGTTGGAGTTGCGGTCATATTCCCCGAGGACAACGACGTGGGAGTATGGGCTGCAAGGGGTAAGGGAGTCAGGGGGACGCGCACAGCTGGCACCCGGGGTGGGCACAGCGCTGGGGGCTGCCGTGGGCACGAGGCGCTGCGTGCCCCAGGGAAGCCACCACGGGGAGGGAGCCCTGGGCTGCTCAGCTCCTCGGGTGCTGGCCTCCGAGGCTGTCCCAAGTGCTGCCTGGCGATGCCCAGCGTGCCCCGTGCCCCTGTCCCTGCTGGGTGGCACTGGCGTGGGCTGGCCGGGCATCGCTCCTCACTTGAATTCGCAGTGGGCAGCCGTGACGACCCAGTTCTCATTGATCAAGGAGCCGCCGCAGAAGTGGGATCCCGAGCGGGTCTGCAGTGGAAAGAGGGAGGAAGAGCTGGGGCTGAGTCCCTCCAAAGCCGGGGACAGGCAGAGGGTGTCACAGGTCCCCTTGGTGCCTGCCCGCCTCACACCCCCAGCGCCCGGCTCGCCGTGCCGTGCCACCGCGGTGCTTAGGGCAGCGACCCTGCCCGGGGAGCGGGAGGGTGCCGTACCTGCAGGGACACCTGCCAGGGCCAGGAACCGGGCACCGCGTTCTGCCCGTTGATGATCCTCTCGCTGTAGTGCACCGAGGGGCTGATGGCGGGCACCCCGCAGCCTGCGGGAGAGGCAGAGGGGCACAAGGGTGACCCCAAAAGCTCAGGGCTCGCACGTGGGCGCTGCCTGCGCACGGCAGCTCCGTGTCACCGTCCCTGGGGTGCCCCGGTCCTGCTACACCCCAAGGACCTCCCTGTGCCCGTGGGCAGCACTTACTTGAGACGGTGCTGGCAAGGGCCAGGCAGGCAACTGCCCACAGCAACGCCATCGTGGGAGGACACGGCTGCGGCACCGGAGCCACGAGCTTTATAGTGGCCAGGAGCCACCTGGCTCACAGCTAGCCAGGGTCAAGGTCCCCCTGCTGCCTTCTGCCAGCTGCGGGCAGCGGTGACGGGCCAAACCTGGCACCTACCTCGCCCCACGCCAGCGGGGAGGTGGGAACGGGCTGCCGAGAGGCACCCCGGGGCTACAGGGTTATTGCTGGAAGGACTTGTGTCAGTTCTCACCGTAGCCTGTGGAGCTGGAGAGGGAGAGCACCCAGGGCTGTGCTGGGGGCATGGGGGGCTGCTTGTGGGCACACAGCTGGGGGAGCAGCGGGGCTGGACGTGCTGGGACGGGTGCCTGGGGGGGGTGGCAGGTCACCCTGCCCCCAGGGCCGTTTCAGATCTGTTGGCACTAGGGCTGCTTCCCCATGTGGCCATGAAGCCCTGGCCCAGGACAGCCTGGGCCCAGCTGCACGTTCCCAGTGCCGAGGGCCACCCCCTGACCCTCGGCCCCGGCACAGGTGAGCATGTCCCAGAGCCAGCCATGGCAGCTGGGGGGACTGGCACCTTCCCAGGCAGGCGGGAGCTGTGGCCAGCACGGAGGGCTGGGCAAGCAGGGCAGTGGGCACCTCCCTGAGCTGAGGTTGATGCTGCCACGCAAGCATCCCCCAGCACTGCAGCTGCCTGACCCCTCGCCCCAGGGCTGCATGCTGGGGAGCAGCACGGTGCTCTCCATCCTGGGCACGGGGGGTACGCAGTGCCTCTGTCATCCCCCATGTCCCTGGGTGATGCTCCTGGGGTGGCACCGGCTGCAGGGAGCCATCCTTGAGGTGATGCTGAGCGTGGGGATGGGTGCCACCCTCTCTGTGCCACCCACACGCCCTGGGGAGCAGAGCCTGGACGCAGGTGAGTGATTGCAGAGTCAGGCCTTTATTTCTGGCAGTGGGGTCACGCAAGGACAGCAGGATCTGGCCCGCCACACGGGAGGAAGCGTGGCAGAGCATGGAGGTCTCCCAGGGTGCTGCAGGGGCTGGGCACAAGGACGCAGGCAGAGGCTTTGCTCCTGCTCTCCGCGTGGCACCTGGGGAGATGACCAAGGACTGGACAGCAGTGGAGGATGGAGGAAGAGCCAGTGCCCAGGGTGGTGCTGCTCATCATGGACAAGACTTGAACCTGGGGGCAGGAGGCTGCTCGATACCCGAGACGCAACCATGTTCTCCGAGAGGCTGGAGAGTCTCAGACCCCAGCCCTGCCTCAGATGCCAGGAGCTGAGTAGGTCAGCAGGAACTCTGAGCTGTTCCTTCACGCCAGCAGGAATAGGGTTGACAGCGCTACCCAGGGTGGCGAGACCTCCCTGTGCCCTTCTCTGCGGCCGTGGGCCATGACAAGCTGCTCGTCACTGTCCATGCAGGGCCCACGCTGGGGGAGCAGCAACACCAGACCTCTGGGCTGAGCCAGACCAGAGGAAGACCTCCCGTGGCCAAAGCCCCCCTGCAAGCCTGGGTCTAGCATGGCTCCAGTCTGCCTTGGTGCTGGGGTGGTAACGGACGCCATGGCCAGGACACGCTGGCCCAGAGGGCCGTCTGGAGATGCAGGGAAACCCAAATACCTCTGCGGCCCCACGGAGATGTAGGCTCACCCCAGCTGCAGCCTCCTGTCCTTTGCTCTGTGGCTTCTCTTTCTCCTGCAGGCAATAGGCCAGACCTGAGCAGCCCTCAATAAGCAATTTAGCGATGGGTTGACTTTCTCCTGACCCAGGTCTCCCAGGACTGGTGCTTGCAGGGGACAGCCAGCTCAGTGAGGCAAGACCAGAGGAGGATGGCACCTATTCAGACTGTCCCCAGCACAGGGCAAGGTGCCGCACATAGGGGATGCCATGTGTCACCTCTGTTCTCCCCATGCACAGCCTCAGAGATGTCCTGGGTGGCCCGTATGTCCGTGGGGGAAGCGGGGAGCAGGCTGTGGGGCACAGTGTCAGGCACACTTGCCCTTGCGAAGGCAGAAGGGCAGCTCTGGCACGGGGACCAGGATGGTGCTGAAGATGGGCCGGTAGCTCTCGGGCAGGACCTGGGGGTGCTGCGCCATCATCTCCAGTACCACGTGCCGCACCTCCTTGGAGACATCACCCCGGAGATCCAGCAAGGTGGAGATGTGCTCATCACTGGGCAGAGAGCAAGAGGTGAGTCCAGGCGCTGCTGGCCCACGGCTCCTTCCACAGTGCTCACGTCCCACAAACCTCCCATGATCCAGAGAAGCTGAGCTGAGCCCAGACGAGAGCTGGTACTCTGCAGCAGCCAAACTTTAAAATTTGCCTGAAAATAACCCCACAAACCTTGTGAATTTGGTTTTGACATTTTATGTGTTTCGGCTGATTCTGACATTTCCAGTTTGGTGTTTTATGATTTCTCACATTTTGTTTGGCTACCAAATATAGATGGGTCAATGCCACAGCAGAATTGCTTTTTCCTTTGTATGTTTGACCTTGGGACTTTGCAAGACCCCCTCTAATCTGGAGCATGGGAAAAGGAAACTGCAGGGAGGCAGGGGGAAAAAGCTCAGGTTTCTGCCTGCTCTGCAGCATAACCGCACAGGGTCCAGCCCGAGCCTTGCTTCCCTGGGCACACTCACGCCTCCCCCGTCCCACAGTGAGAATTCTTACCTGACATCGGGGTACTTGGTGATGAAGCCCAGCACCTCCAGGCTGAGCAGCGCTGGGTCTTTGAGGCAGATCAGCTCCCGCAGGGCAAAGACAGCCTCCAGGCTCTGCTGGCTCCGGTCCAGACCCTGCAAGGGAGAGCAGCCACGTGTAAGACCAGGAGGCCACTGTGGCTGCTGGTGAGATGCAGCCCGGTCCTCAGTGCCCATGCGGGGACCTGGCTCCTTGCAATTCCTGTCTCCTCGCTCAGCATGTCCCAGCCGTTGGGGCTGGCTCATGACTGCGCAGCCTCACCGACCTCCACTGGGCAGGGTGGGTGGTCCCCCCGAGCCCCTAATCCAGCCAGTTCCTCCCGTCTTGGCCTCCCAGCTGCCCAAGTGTAACAGGCACATCTTGCTCGTGGGCTGATGTACCCACCCCATCTGCTGTGGGCTGGAGGGGAGCAGGAGGGTCACGGAGGTGAGCTATGAGCTCCCTGCACCGACCTCGCTGCGTGACGACCCCCTCCCGCAGCCCAGCCTTGGCTCCCCACCGCACCCAGGCATCCCTCACCAGGCCACAGAAGAGCTCCCGGAGCTGCGTGGCGTCCTGCAGCAGGCGGTGGCAGAGCTGGTCCCGCTCCTCCTCGCTCTTGCACACCATCTTCTTCTGCATGAGCGCCCGCAGGTACTGGCTCGCCACCAGGAGCTCGCTCTCCATCAGCAGGAGCTGGGCAGGTGAGAGCTGTCAGCACTGGGCACTGCCTGGGTGTCAGACCACAATTGCCCAGGGAAAGGCAGAGGGGAAGGCGGCTGGATACAACACCAAGCCACGGGGACAACCTGCTGGGAAGCCCCCCGGTCAGAGGGACAGGGAAAGTAGCTGAATTTGGGGAAACCCTGAACACCTCTGCATGGCGGTGCCCTCTGGGCTGCTCCGGAGGATGTGAGCTCTCTGGCAAACCCAGCAGCAACTGCATCCCCTGCGCCCCGGCATGGCACCGAACTGCCCAGCCTCCCCGCCCTACAGACAAGCAGCCATTCGAAGGACACCCCACAGCAACTGTACCATGAAGACGGGTTTCCTGACGTGGGAGAAGTCCTTTGCATACTTGTCAATCACTTCACACATGCTACTGACGAGCTGGGACCCGGAGAGCCACTTGCGGGAAGGCAGCTGCAGGCAGAGGGGCTGAAAGAAGCAGAGGATGCCCTGGTTCACATCGCTCTCGCAGCACCTGCCAGCTGCAGGGTGGCACAACATAGCGCAGCCACTGCCTGCCCGCTGCCTGGCAGCACCGCTGCTTTGCCTTGCAATCCCCCCAAGCTCCTGCTGCCAGCCAAAAGTCAACAAAAGACAGAAGAGTGGTCTAGATCAGGAAATCATGGAAATACACTGGGGCTGCCCCTCCCTGACACCCAGAGATCCACGTTTTGGGGCTTTATCTGGGTCACGATGCCCCATCGAGGGTAACACTCGAGGTCTGGGCACCAAGCTGTTCTCCACACACTTGCTTTTAGCCTGTCCTGCTGTGATTTTATTTTTAATTTCCACTCCTCTCCACTTCCCTTGTGTAGACATATCTTTGGCCGAGGGCTTTGATCTCCTGCCCTGCTGTCCTTGCCTGTCTTCCTTCCTGCAGGCAGACATTCCCTCTGTGTCTCTACTGGGGCCACAGCAGTCTCCATGCTGCCTGCGAGCGTTTCACCCTTTAGCTGCCCCTTTGTTTTCATGGCATTCAAGCCCTAAATAGCAATGCCATTAATTTTTCCAGATTTTTGTTCCAGACTCCAGGAAAGCTAAATTTGACTACACTGGCAGGAAACAACTCAGGCAGTCACACATGTGCTTGTATCCTCCGCACAGACATTGCCTCTCTCCTGTTGGTTTTCTGCCATGAAACAGCCTTAAAAAGGAGCGTGAGGCAGCCTGGGCAGGCTGTGGCTCCTGGTCTCTGGCGGTTGGCAGTTTGGGGGCCACAAGCCATCTGCCCCAGCGATACAGGGCTGTGCTGGCTGGCGACAGACATCGGGTGAGCTGCAGGCAGTTTATCAAGGCCTGGGAGCCAGGCTGGCAGAGATGTCTGCAGGATGATAACAGGGATGGGGTACGTGGCGGGGATTCTGGGCAGGAATAAAGCCGTGCCTGGGGGTGTAGCAGTAGGGCTGTTCTTGCTGGGGCCAGGTTTGTTGCAGCCCTGCCAGCCTCAGGGGCTGCGGACAAACATACCTGGAGGTCCAGGAGCAGCTCCTCCAGCAGCAGCTGGCAGGCTTTCTTCTGCATCCTGTCCAGAGCAGCCTGGAGGGACACGGGGACTTCTCTGCGGGCAGCATCGGGGTGCAGGGAGGAGACAGAGGAGCTAGGACAGAGAGAAGGGAGGGGACATGTAGCCTGGAAAGCATGGTGGGTACACTGGTCCCACAGCGGGGTGGTGAGGATGTGGCTTCCTTGTGGGTGGTAAGGGTGCCACAAGAGCTACAAGGTGCTGGTGCATCTTACCTGAGAGCCAGGTTGTTGTTGAGCATGGCCAGTAGGTAGGAGACATAGTACTTGGGTACGGTACGGTCCTTCTGGTGCTCCTTCCCGCACTGCACTAGGGCTTCCCGCAGACTGTAACACAGCGAGTCAACCGTGGCGGGTGGGCAGAGCCCCGGACGTCTCGCCACAAGGACCTGGAAGCTGGGATGCTCTTGGGGGCATGTGGACCTCCAACAACCCTCCCAGCTCACTTGGTTCTTTCCAGCTTCTGCTACCAGGTTGGAAAGTGGTGGGTTGTTGGGCAGGGTGGGACAGCGGGACCCGTTCTGGACCCCCTCGGGGCAGCAGGGCTGGGCGCTACTGGAGTAGCACTTGGGGCAGGCAAACCCTGAAAGCTGGTGGCCCCCAAGGGCTGAGACAGTAGCCCCACAGGCAGACAGGCTGCCGAGCCTTCTGTGACCTGGACGAGCGCAGGGTGCCCCGTGGCAGATCGCCACCATCAGCCTGTGACACTTGGCCATGGGACCCGGGGTCTGCGAGAAAGGGCAGGGGTGTGAGGGGCTCCACTGACCGGCCCAGAAATGCTTCAAGCTCCTCCAAGGCCATGTTGTAGACCTTCTGCTGCAGAGAACTGGTGATCAAGGAAGCCACCTGGATATTCTCATTCAGCATCTGCAGAGGGAGAGCAGAGGTGAGTCCTTGAGAGGCTGCAGGCCACAGCTCCCTTTCTGGGGGCTCTCAGCGTGGCCATGCCCCAGCTGCGCCGGCGGTGCTGTGGCCCCACCTGCATGACAATAACGGGCAGGGCTGACTGGAAGAAGCCCTGATGGTCTGTCTCAGGTTCCTCTTCCCTGAACCATTCCTTGAACTCCACCTCCAGGGTCCTCTGCATCCACTCAAGCACACTAGCCTGTGGGATGGATGCCCACCATGGTCAGCCCAAGAAGTCAGGTACCGACCCTGCTGAGACCCAGCACACAGCCCAGCAGCGGGTCCTGGGCCTTGCCCTGCAGGCTCATGGTCTCCTGCTGCTGTCAGAGCAGATGCTGGCTCAGTAGTGGTCACTGGGTCCCCGCACCCGTCGACTGTCCCGCTCGCCCACCTTGACTTTCACCACGTATTTCCTCTCCATCTGATCCACGAGCTCAGGGGACAGCAGGGGGCCCAGAGCAGAAACATCCACTTCTGGGAGAAGGTCAGGGTGACCCATCATCTCTGGGCTGGAGGACAGAGGTGGGACAGGGCTGGGAAGAACCTGTATTTTCCAGGAGTTCCTGCCTCTCCCCCTGCCCTCCCGCTGGTCATCCCCAGGCAGCCAGAGCCACTTAACCAACCCACCCGTGTGCTGGTGGACAACCCCGCTCTCCACAACCTCCCCTGCTTGGTTGGTGCTGACCTGTGGTACACACGCAGTGCCCACTCGAGGAGAAGGAAGAGCGCCTGTTTGTCCAGGTCCTCTCGGAGGATGTCCTGGAGGTGGCTGGTGAGGGCCTGGTGGTAGGTGGTGGTGCAGACACTGAGGATGTTGTAGTGAGCTGGGACGCACTGGACCATCAGGTCCTTCACCACACGCAGCTCGGACACGATGTCCTTCTGCAGCGCTGCCAAGTGCCTGGCCAGCCCTGGCCCCTGCGCGTCCACGCGGGTGGCATGAAAGTGGGCTCCTGTGATGGTGTCCTGAAGAACGTGGTGAAACTTCTGCCTCCAGCCCTTTGGGCGGCCAGGGGGCAGGAAGGTGGCCTCCAGGAGCAGAGTATCATCTATTTTCTCCTCCCGCTCAATGATCCTTACAGCGGTGACAAAGAGAACCGGGTCCTCGCGCACCAGCCGTAGGCTGCTACCCACGATGTCCCACAGCTGCTTGGCCAGGCTCTCGTTGAGCTCCTGCAGGCCACCAAAGTAGGACAGCACAGTTGCCTGGGCACTGGAGAGCCCGCGGAGGTGCAGCTGGGAGAGGATGTTGTCCCGGAGGTGCTCCATCATCATGAGCTCTGCGTGGGCCTCCAGAAGGCGCTGCCCGTGGAGCAGCTGCAGGATATGGGAAAAAACCTCGTGGACTGTGGGAGAGGGAGGAGAGATGCCAGGACTGAGTGCGGGGGGTGAAGGGGGCTGGTACCAGGGCCATGGGTGCAGATTAGCAGGGAGATGGTGAAGGGAAGATCTGGAGCTCTGGGAACACTGCTGGATCAGGCCCTGGCAAGGCAGTGGCATCTCCATCCACAGAGATTTCCCAAACCCGACCAGCAAAGCTGGAGCAACCTGCTCTAGCTTTGCTGCCAGCCCTGTGTGGAGCCTGGGGTTGGACTGAAGTTCTCCCCAGCGCCTTCCAGCCCAAATCCATGAGGACTGGGCCAGTGTCTTACCTGAGAAGAGCTGGGGCAGCACCTGGACCACCGAGGCCAGCTGCACGTGCTCTGCCATCAGCGCTCGCATCTGCTGGAGGCCCTGGAAGCGGTCCGTGCTGTCGAGCAGGGCCCACCGCGCAGCCCCCAGGTCCTGGCACATGCTCTGCACCTCCTGGGCCGCCGACCGCAGCTGCTCCAGCCCCGCACTTACTCCCTCCAGGTAGGACTGGACAGTTGACTGGGGAGCAGAAGAGGATGGAGGTGCGGCGAAGCAGCTCCCAAGGCTGGAGGACTCACATGCCGTTTGCCCCAGCACTGCAAGGTCTCTCTTGCAGGTGCTCTCCCAGCCCCACAAAGTCACACCTGCCTCTGCCACCATGCCATCACATCACTACATCTCCCAGACCTTCTGCGATGACCCCATCCCATCAGACCAAGCACACCCAGCTTCAGGAAACCCACTTCAGCAGCAGGAATGGCACATATGGGGGTGGGGCGGGGGGCAATGGCTACTGTGCATGAGGTGGGAGAAGGGCATCGCTTTCGGGTGACTGAGGCAGCAGAGTGAGCCGTAACCAGATGGCTCCTTTCAGTTTTAAAAGATTGCTTTGCTTCTGCAAAATAGTAGCTGGCCACAGGGCCCCACATGCCCCCAAGGGGTATTAATGGCACAAAACACCTCAGTGGCCATAGGAACCCTCCTTCCGAATGGATTCCCATCTTTTCCAGCCCTGCAGCGGCGCTGGCACATCTCTGTGCCCCGTCCGCCCATTTAACTCCCGGCTCCTGATGCCAAGAAGCACTCTCACCCAGCAGCACCAGAAGCAAGTTGCTTTCTCTGAGGCCACATCACTTAAAAGTTGCCTCCTGGACAATTCACCCATGGTCAGGGTAGGAGAAACCATCTCCAAAATAATGAGGAGAAGGTTGGGGTGCTCAGACTGATGGAGTCCTGTGGTTAATTGCTCCTTGGGTTATGCAAAAAGGGTCACCCTGAGCAGGGAGGTGTGCCAGGGACCGGGGACAGCCCGTACGGGTGTGTGTAGGTGGTGTTTCTCCTGCAGGACTCAGCAGGCTGGAGCTCTTTGCCTTCTCCACACCGTGGGGAAGGGGAGCATTTGGTGCTGGGATGGGGCAGTGATGGGAAGCACTGGCTCCCGCACATGGGATGTGCTGAGCACCATCAGTGTTTTGTTTTGAAGGGTGGCTGCAGGCACAGAAGACTAATACGTCAGACGCTGCCCAGGGACAGGGCAGGGGTTGGTGGTGGGGTTTACCAGATCTTTTCCCTGAAACAATTGCGTTTCTCCCACCAAGCGCCAGCCACAGGACAAGATTTTGCCAGAAGTGGATGCAAAGATGATTCAACGCAGGAGAGGGGATGCTGGCTGGGATCCCTGCTTGGGGAGGCTGCGGGTGCCCGCGGGGTGGCCTGTGGCAAACACCCACCTTCAGCCGGGACTGGATGGAGCTGTTCCTCTGTGTCTCTCGGCTCCGGTACTGCCCAAGCCCCTCCAGTTTCTCGGGGCGGTAAAACACCCCTGAAGCCCATTTCAGAGCAGCTCCTCTCGCCAACTTCTCAGCCTTCTCTGCTTCTGGCCACTCCTCATCTGCGGATGAAGCCAGGGGTTAACGAGCACAACGAAGCCTCTCCTGGAGGGGCAGGAAGGGCCCCTGAGCAGGAAGCTGGCCGCCAGCTGACTTCCAAGCATACCCAGATGCGGGAAGCCGGACAGCATAGCAGCAAGCGGGTCCTTCCGCAAGGGCCCCCCTGAGATGCCACCGCTGTGGACCGGGGTTGTCACAGTGACTGTGGCAGTGAGAGGGCTACCCTGGGGAGCTGGCACTCAGCCTGCCAGCTCGGGCTGTCCCCCAGGCCAAGCGCACGTCTCCATCGCCGCCCCCAAACACGGTGCTGGGGTGTCTGATGCCACCCGGGAAGCCCTCAGCAGGGCTGAGGCTTCACCAGTGAGTCAGCAGCTCTCTCACGAAGGAGAGCCAGGTCGAGGTGAGGACAGGAGGCTCCCGGTCTCCCAAAGGCACCCATGCAGCTGTGGGGGGCCACAGCGTCCCCCTTGACACAGGGTCTGAAGCCACGCCAAAGGCTTTCTGGCCACAGCGGGGAGGGCTGAGAACCAGCACAGTTATTACACGCCAGCCCCCGTCCCCAGCGCCCGGTTTCATCGTTTCCCCCCGCCCCACCCCCAGCAGCTCCGCAGCCCCGCGGGGATGCCACCCAGCGCCCAGCTCCGCCGCGGAGCCTGCCGGCACGGCCACCCGCGGGGATGGGGGGCTTCGGGGGGG
>JAVJGI010000036.1:181215-195506 GCA_035590275.1 Ibycter americanus
GCAGCAAGGCAGCTCCCTGCCCACCTGCCCCCCCGCCGCCTCCCTCCCAGCGGCTCTCCCCGCTCCGTCGGCCTGTCCCTGCCGCTCCGGTGTCCCTCGGAGGGAGGAGGCAGCGGACCTTGCCTGACCTTGCAGGCGTTTGTGCGCCTCGGTCAGAACCCCATTTGGCTGGCTCGTTCTCTTCTGCATTCTTGCCCCCACACCAAGGTGCTACCCGATCGCCGGCACCATAACGATCCAGCCCTATAAAGCCTCCGAGACCTATAGAAACAGATACCTACAGAAACTGTTCCTCCTGCTGTGCTTTGCCCCGCAGCGTACAGCAGGAAGGGGAGCGTGGTCAGATTCACATCCCCTAAAGGTTGGCCCTGATGCCTTTATCCTGTGGAGAAGTGACCTGTGGATGTGCCCTGCTTCTGCATTTTGAAGGTCTTCACCTAGAGGAAGTAACTCTTTATGGCATGTACGGTCCTTAAACCTAGGCCTTTTCTATAGGTGAAGCTCCTTTTCTGTGGTTTATATAAATACCTCCTACATGAGTGCACGTGTGAGTGCGCTTTGACTCTTCACAAGCAGCAGATGAGTGCCAGAAAGCCATGAAGACGCAAGGGCTGGTGGAATCTCCTGACATTAGACTTCTGTCCTCTCCTCTGCCAAATAGTTGTCTATTTGGATTTGGGCGATATTTTCCTGCTTAAAATGTCCATTAAGTGGATTTGTATTGGTTAGTGTGATGTGATCAGTTGTGCGGTGTAGGGTCTCTGAAGTCCCAGCCTGTTACTGGTAGGTAAGAGGGAACATTGTTCCTGTGCTGACCCGCTCTGTGTGGTGCTGCTGACATTGTTGGGCCCGGCTGTGCCCACACATGAGTGCAGTGCGCGTTAGTCGGTGCTAGGCTGCTGTGCGGTAGTGGAAACTGGCGTGTCGGTGCAGTCCGGTGTGTCCAGAAACCTGAGGAGAGGAGGGTTGTGTGGGCAACACAGGGAAGTTCCAGGGCTGCTCAGGAGCTCCTGCCTTACAGCCATGCTTACTCTCCTCCTGGCTGTGTGTCTTTCAAACAGAGGACTCTGCCTCTTGAAAAGGTGTTGATTCTCTATCAAGTGGCATCAGATCAGATTTAGAAAAGACCTTTTGCATGTCAACTTCGCTAAACTGTTGTCAGTTGCGCGGAGAGCTCTCTGCATTTCTCTTCTTGTCCCTGCCTCTTTTACCCTGAAGGAGCACCAAATTTGTAGGCTGCCGAACTAGTGTCTTCTAGCACTGCTTTGCTGCTGAGGAATGGTGATTTTTGGACCCACCGTGACCAGGATGGCTGGAATTTGTTTTGTGCATAGTGGGGAGGTTGCGCAGTAAGAAAAGGAACGAAGGGTCAGTGGCTTCTTCTCATGGTCATGCTGACGTTGAGAACATGGCTTTGTAATTTGAGGCGCTGGAGCAAGAGAGGAATGAGATGGCGAGCACAGTGCTTGGCCAGGAGTTAATCTGACAGGCAGGAAGGAGTGAAACATAACTGAGAGTTTGGAGTTAAGTGTCTAACCTTTTTGCAGGCTGCGGATACCTTGGCTGTGCGACAGAAGCGACGGATCTACGATATCACAAATGTCCTGGAAGGCATCGGGCTGATTGAGAAGAAATCCAAGAACAGTATCCAGTGGAAGTGAGTGACAGAGAAGGTCTAAATTGTTCATAGGTCCTTTCTAGTCCAGGTCTAAGTGACACTGGGGTCAAAATACCCTGCTCAGAGCAAGGTTCCTCAGTGGTCTGTGCATGCTTGTACTTCCCCCTCAGCTGGGCTATGCTGATGGTAGTAATGAGGAAAGCCAAAGTACGTATGGCCTGTCTCTTTTACAGCGGAGCTGTTATTTTGTTACAAACTAAGTATTTGCAGTGCCTTGGGCTAGAAAAGATGCCTGTCATGGCACCGGGGGTGGAGGAGGACTCTGCCGGTCTGCGCAGTGTAGGAAGATGTACCAAACCTTGCAGTGCTGGAAGGTGGGGATGTAGAGCGGGTACAGATGAGGTTTTCTGGGCGATCTGGCCTTGATATATGACAGGGGTAGCAGTAAGGGAGGTGGCAGCCTCTCTGAGAGCTTGGGGCTGCTCTGGGTGCCTCCAGAGGCTGATGCATGTCACTCCTTTTTACTTTGCCCAGAGGGGTGGGTCCTGGCTGCAACACACGTGAAATAGCTCACAAACTTATCGAGCTGAAGGCAGATATAGAGGACCTGGAGCAGCGGGAGCAGGAGCTGGAGCAGCAGAAGATGTGGGTTCAGCAGAGCATCAAAAACGTTACAGAAGACATGCAGAACAGTCGATATCCTTTGTGTGAACTGATTACACTGTTCGCTTGCTGGGCTGGGAAGCAGAGCTCTGAGGGCTGGGTTGGTGCTGTCCTACTCAGGGCAGAGGAGTGGTGGTGACCTGTTGCTGCTGGAGGATCTGTTCTGAAGGGTCAAGAGGCAGGCTTTGAAACTAGCGTAACTCTGTCTAGCCTGGGAACCAGCTTTCTTTGCAATGCATGGCTTCTTGTCTGTCTTTTTGAAGTAAAAAACACTGTAATGTTTACCAAGGTGAGAAAAGTGTTTCCCTCGGAGTCACAGGTTCCACTTACTTGAGTGCAGGGCTGTTCTTGTGGCTTGCCTGTCTTAGGATGTCAGCTCTGACAAGTATGTAGCTTGCAGACCCCACCTGCAGACCGCTTCGATGTGGCATGGAGAGCCTTCTGGGAATGGCGTTTCTTGCACTCAGGAAGGAAGCAGCAGGTGCCTTTTGAGTTCTCTTTCTGTGCAGGAAGCTGCAGCCTTTCTCCTTAACCTTGAAAACATTAGCGTATGTGACACATGAAGATATCTGCAAATGCTTCACAGGTGAGGAAATGGTGCTCCGTTGTAAAGATGTAACGCTGCAGTGCTACCAGTCTGTCCCAGCTGCTCTCCTTTCTCCAGGAAAGAGGAGGCAGCGGACCGCGGGCTGCCCAACAGCATCAAGTTAAATGTAGCACGAGCTCTGGTGCCATCCTGGGTTTGCATACCACTGAGTCGTAGCTTTCTTGTCACCATCAGAGGGGGCAGGCAGTTTCTTGTGTTTAAAGGAATACAGCAGCTGTTCCTAAGGAAGTCTTTTTGCTGGGTGTCACTATGGGGGTGTTTGTGTGTTATGTTAGAAACCCTTGATTTTAAGGGCTTGGGTGGACAATATTCTAATAAGAAAAATTTACTGCATGGTAGAAATCTGGGTGTAAGCAGGAAAACAGTATAAAAAGTGGTCCCTCAGCTTCATCATGCCCTCTACCAACAAGAATGCGGGAGGTAGAGAAGAGCAGGACAGAAGGGAATATGCCACTTGCTGTGACCTCACTCCCTAGCGTACTGCCTTCCTAAAGCTGTGAGGTGCCTGTATAAAAAGCCATATGCTCTGTCTCTGTGGGGCAAAAGTGAAGAAAACCCACAGAACTCTCTAGTTTCTTCTCTATTGCCAATTTTAATGATAGCTGTAGGACCACAAAAAATCCCCAGTGGCCAGCATGCAATACGGCAGCCTGGAGTACGTAAATTATTCTCAGCTGTAGCGGTGTGGAGCTGCAGCTCCTTTCTGCTTCGGTGGACACCTACCCCTCCTGACCCCGGGCAACCTGCATCTGCTTGCTTGCAGCAGAGGTTGAAGCTACGTATCCTGACCTCCCCCAGCCATGCGTAATCTCACCCTTGTTTGATTCTTTCCTTGTCTCTTGCAAGCGCTCTTCTCACCCTGCACTTCATCAGCTCTTCTATTTTTCATCTTTGCCTTTGTGGGCTTTTCTTGTTCACCAGACTTTATGCCGCTCAAGTTCCTGCTGGTAACTTATGCATTACCTCTTTGCTTTACTGTTTCTTCTGATTTAAGCTAGCACTTTTGGGGGGCAGGGATTGTGTTTTCAGTTTGACAGTGCTTGGGGCCAGATAACTCGTAACAGTCTGGAAGAGTTTACTGGAGACCAGCAGACAGCTTATTGCTTGCTTGGTTGATTGTTTTGCATTTTATTGCACCTGTTTTTTGTAAACTGGTTTGTGTCAGAAGTCAGACCTCACCAAAACGTACGAAGATTAGATTTTACTGAGGGCAGATCTGAATCCCTTCTAGAACAGAGGCTTGATCCATATTTTTCCATTGTCTGTTCAGTTTTCCTGCATGAATATGCCTTACGTGACTTTTTTTCCTCTCCTGAGCGTCTGACCCTTGCAGCAGTTCTTTGTTGGACCTTTTGTGTTTTGAGCTGTGGTGCAGGCTGAATTTCAGCTCCTGGTTTTTCTGATTGGCTGCTATTGAACTTGCTTTCTCAAAGGGAGTTAGGGCTTAGAGGTTTCTATGCTTGGACTCTTGTCAAATATGGATTCATTATTTGGATTAATTTAAAAAAGAAAAAGAAAAAGTAAGAACATGTTATTTTTTAGTGACTGGGAAACATAATTTTCCTGTCTGTTGCTGTGATGCATTTTGCACTTGCAGCATCAAAAAGGAAGTGGAAACACTGTACAGTGCTTTATAAAAGTACTGGGGATGTAGCTATCAAAGGAGATAGAAACGCAGCCCCTGTATTTGAAACAAACAGGGTCTTAATGCTCAGCTTGTGTCTTTGAACTTTATTAAGCATTTTTAATGTTTCTTAACAATATTTTCCTTAGGTGTAGGTTTGTTAAAGGAATCCCATTTTATTGGCAAATCCTGTGGTATTTTTAATCTCTGTACCTTTTACTGATCTGACCTTCGATTGCCTGCCTGAAATTAAGGGATGGGCTCTTCGGCTGTCCACTCCCATTGCTCTGGGGATCTTCTGTGTTAATTGTCAGGTGACACTTAATGCAGAATACCAGTGAAGTGTGAATATTAACCACACTAAAGCTTAAACATTCATAGTGAAAGCTGCTAACTGCTCACTCTGAATGTGTCTGATGTTCACAGTGCTGGTATTTCTCTATTCACGTTTGTTTAAACCCGGATATGGGCTGGAAGCTGCTTGCTTCTGACTGCTGTGTTATTAGGGGCACAGGTTTTAAGGAGCTGCAGAATGTGAAAGGGGAAGATGCTGTCAGCCTGGCTCCCAGACCTGCATGTGCTGGGCTCTGTGCAGGGTCCAATGCAACTAACACCAGGCAGCTCTCTTGCCAGTAGAGACTGGGGGGCGTGTTGGTTTCGGGTATTGGTGCTCCAGCATGAGGTTGCCATGCTGTTGGCAGCCTAGCTCCTGAGCCGTTTGACACCATCTCCCCGCTGGCAGTGCAGCTCTGAGTTGCATGCTCTTTAGTTTACTATTCACATCTAAAAACCTGTGACAACTCGATGAAGGATCCCTTAGGATTCCGATGTTCTTAAAAATGAATTTAAGCCCTTATGAGGAAAAGAAAGGTTAGTCCTATTAAGTATGCTGCTAAGAAACTTTAGGGTTGCTTTGTGAGAAACTTTGCAGGTTCATTGTGCCTTAGGCAGTTGGCCCATTGGGAGCTGTATGATACGCTTAGCAGCTTGTGTGTAAATAGCAATCCTCCAGGGAAGGGAGAGCAGGAGATAAGGGGGCTTTCAGGAGGGGCTCTTTGTCAGTGCTTAATTATTGTCAGAACAGTTTGTGCCCACTGAGTGCTGACCAGTCTGTGTTCACAGGAGACACCCTCCTTGCCATACGAGCCCCATCAGGCACACGTTTGGAGGTTCCCATCCCTGAGGTGAGTGATAAATGCATGGGCAGAGTGCAGGAGCGTGCATGTCGGGGTGGGGATTGACCAGTCTGGGAGCTGGCAGTCAGGGGATTGACGGAGTCAGAGGAACTAGCAACCCCAGGAGGGCTCCAGGTATTAAATAATTGCCAGGAAGCTATTGTTTGGAAGTACGTGAGTAATTGCAGGAGTGCCAGGGGAGAGGATAGTCCTGGGAGTGAGGGCAGTTGTACGTGGAACAGTGCTGACCTGTCTGGACAGCTTGTCTTGCCTCTGGGAAACTCCTATTCTGTTTGAAAAGGGCATTTAATGTACAATTGTTTTGCTTTTGACTTTTTCTCAGGGCCTAAATGGGCAGAAGAAATATCAGATTCATCTAAAGAGCACAAGTGGCCCCATTGATGTTCTCTTAGTAAACAAAGATGCTTGGAGCTCTCCTCCTGTCGTACTACCTGTCCCTCCCCCTGAAGACCTCATTCAGTGTCAGGCAGTTGCACCCTCAAAACCACAGATACCACCGCTTGCCCACTTCCAGGAGGCATCCGTTCCCAGCAGCACCCAGCCCTCTACACCGACACCCACCAGCACTCAGGACCATAGCCCTCCCACGCAGAAAGCCGCAAGCACAGGTGAGAGGGAGGCTACAGGAGGCAGAAACGAGATGGTGACAAAGGAGAATACGTTCCTTGGCCTGGCTGAGGGTGGCACTGCTGGTCGTGCAGCATTGTCAGCTCCCAGCAAAGGGGGCACCTCTGCCTTTGCTGCAGTGAGCCTTTCCTTTTGTCTTGATTAGTGGGACTGGCTGTGTTAATGGAAATAAGACACTTGGCGTGAGGGGGTAGTGCCAGCCTGTAGGAGCAGTGGTGGGGGAGAGCCTGATCATGCAGATTCGTTGATCAGCAGAAGTTTGTAAAAGAGTCTTTTCAAGTCTCGAGTTCAACTTTCAGTTTGAAAAAAGACTGTCAAAAATACTAGATTTGGTTGGTTGTAGCTTTGTCCAGCTAAATTTTGAAAGCCTCCAGCAGTGGAGATCCCCAGCTTCCTTGGTGAGCTCTTCCAGGGCTGCAGCACCCTCTCAGTGAATTCCTTTTTCGTGATGTCCTTTGAGCTGCATCTTGTGCCTGCTGTGCACGTTACGTTGTTTGTCACCACTGAGGTCTTAATTTTTGCAACTGCCTTTCAGGTAGCTGCAAGCTGCTGTTAGATTGCGCTTAGACTTCTCTCTGCCTGACTGAACAAGCCCAGCTCCCTTCACCCCTGCTTGTAGGCCATGTGCCACAGACTCCTGGCCAACTTGGTAGCCCTCAGCTGGATCTTCTCCACATCTTTCTTCAACTGGTGGATGGCCAAAGCTGGACACAGTATTCCAAGTGCAGCCTCAGCCCCAAGCAGGAAGATAGTAACTTCCCTCAGTGTGCTAGCCATGCTTCTCCTGATGTAGCTTACTACCTGGCTTGCATTAATTGCTGTGGGAGCATGTTCTTGGCTTACGTGCAGCCTGGCACCACCAAGACTGCTCTCCAGCAGAACTTGCAGCAGGACCTGGGAGCATTTGGTGAAAGCAAGAAGCCTCCTTCCTATGCAGCTGTCTGTGCTTGGCCAGCATTGCCAGTGAGGGCTGAGTCTGTGCTGCAGCTGCTTGCTTTGGGGCTGGTGGGAGATGACGTTCCTCCGTGTGTCTGTGGCTCTTTCCAGAATGCGATGTCTCAGCGGCAGAGTCCAAGAGCAGCAGCGACTTTGACCCCCTCGGCAACGCGTCTGCATCGGCCGGCCAGGCAGCTGGGTTAGATACCCAGCCACTGCAGTCCTCTGCCTCGCTGGACAGCATCTCCGTCCTACCCAGCCCCTCTACCTCCTTCGAGCCGATCAAGCCCGACCCCACAGGAAGTGAGTATGCACCCTCATGTCATTTGCTGCTCCGAAAGCAAGCAGGCTGCTGGGCCTGGAGGAAGGAGCTGAACTCCATTCTGCTTTTGCTGTCAGCCAGACTCTGTAAGGGATGAGTAGGCATTCCCCTCTGAGGGTGCTGGGGAGCCTGGTGAGAAGGTGACTGTGTTGTGTCTAGTGTCCTGCCACTTTCTGTGATGTCAGTACTAGAAAGTCAGCGAGGGACACTCGCATGACACGTCTTTGCTGTTACATGTAGGATTATTCCCTTTCAGTCCTTTCCGTAGCGCAGGGTCCAATTTTTGAGGCTGCACAAAGCTATAGAATTTCCATTTGTCACTGAGAGCACCTTTGTAACTCATGGGGAGTTTTCCTTTAGTAGGGGAGCTCTTGTCTCTGTTTCCCTCCTTTACTCGGGAATACTTCATCTATCTTTAGTGATCTTGTAGCCTTAATGATCTTGCAGCATATATTTGGGGAGCTCATTGATGTGCTTGGTGAGGTGAAATGGGCTTTAAAAATGGAACATTTGAGCTTTATGCCAGGAAATGGCAGGCTGGCCCAAGGAGAGAAAAGCATCCTCTAGGCAAGGCACACCGCTTTAATGTTTTGAAGCCTGCCTTCACTGCAGAAACACTCTAGGTTAGAGGGTTATGGTTAGAAGACGAAATCTTATTTAGATGTAGCTCACGCAGTGCTTTTTTCAGGCTTCTGCTTGCTAGCGTGTCTGAGAGAAGCGTGAACTGTCTGTCTTCATCTTCGAGTAGTCTTGATCGTGGAATTACGCCTTTGATGTGTGTATAGTTTACCACATCCCAATGGGCCTGTGCTGACTCTCTGAAGGCATGTCCTCATCCTACAGAAGATAAATCAAGGTGTACGGGAGCTGACACTGTGTGAGGCTTACATACAGGCAATTACTGTAGAGCTGCTGACTGTAATAACGTTCATGTCCCGAGGCTCCTACAGATTTATTTTAAAGTAGTCGAGCTTAAGTTGCCTATTGCTTACCCTTTCAGCAGAAATATGTGACATGGGGTGTGGGAGCAGAGTTTGTGGATGGCATTGGATGGTTTGGGTGTGTAAGGAGTAAGTACAGTAGGATAGTAGGTGATTATGCTGTAAAGCATGTCAAACTCTTCATGTAATTGTGCAAACCATTTGGTTTGTTGTATTTGCAGTACTGGAACTTCCCAAAGAGCTGTCAGAGATGTTTGATCCAACGAGAGGTATGTTCACTCCCTCGACATGGCTTTGTTCTGTGCCCATCTACCCACAGAAATGGGACAGTTTGTTTTATTCACTCCCTTTTGGATTATTTTGGGGATGCGATTTTGTAAGGTGTTTGTGGTTGGTGGCTGCTGGCTGTCTACTTGTAGTTAGGCACTCTTAAAATTACTAGTTTCTGTATGTATTTTTCTGTCTTCATGTTGCCAGCAACCTCTGTTAGAGTTTGCCCTGCAGTGTGCAGACGAGGGCTTTCCTGTCCCCCTGCCAACGCTAATCTGTGCTCTGGCTTCCCACGCTCCTTCTCCAACTTGTCTGCACCATGTAAAAGAAAAATCCCTGTTGGTCTTGTTTCAGCTGTAGCCTGCCCGAGGCCAATCCAAGCAAATAATCTGGGGATATAGTCTTGTCTCTTCAAGACATCCTTCAGTGGGTTTGGTGGTGCTAGTAGTTTTGGAGCAGCAGGGGAGGGGGTGCTGTTACTTGTGTCAGGAGTTCTGCCTCTGCCCAAGGAACGTCTGGGTGTCACTGCCTAATGGTGGGACAGACTCTGGGCAGAAGGGTGGAGGAATTTGATCTAACACAAGCCTAAACTGGGAAACTCTTTTTATCTGCACGTTTATTTCCCTTCAGTGCTGGTGGAATTCTTTCTAGCCCTACAGCTAGGCAGACTTGAGTACACACACAGGCACTTTTGTGGTGGTGATGATACGTATGACAGCAGACTGCCTAGATCTGTGTTCTAGCAGGTGCTTTGTGAAAGTATTGCTTTTGTGTGAAAACCCTGCAGTCCCAAATGCACACACGTGAGCTTCTGCTCTGTGTGCTAGGAGCCCTGGGCTCCGCAGTCGGCCTGGAGAACACCCTTCCTCCTTGCCCGGCACCTGCTGCTGTAGATGGTGGGTGAGGTCTTGGTAATGACTGAGTACACCTGAAGAGTAAATTTGACTTCGCGATGCGAGACAAACTGCTGTGAGGCCCCAGCCCGTGCAGAAGATCTAGCTTAACTCAAACTAACTGTACTATGTGACCATGCAGGCACTATTAAAAAGGAGATGTTTGTCTACGGTAATGTATATTGTTTTATGAAGTATTCTTCCCAATTTTGAGGGGGAAGATAAAGATCCAAGAGTGAAGGACAAAACAGAGACGACAGCTACAGAGGCAAAGCTCAGGCCTGGTTAAAAGTAACACTACAGAGCTCAGAGAAATGGGCCTTACAGCATGTTCCACGCAGTCTCTCCCATCCCTGTGTGATCCCAGTAATGTTGCCCTGGCACTGGCGGCTGCTCTGAGGGTATGCAGTTTAAGCTGCAAGCGCCTGAAGTGCTGCCTGAATGTTTTGTCCTGGAATTACTTTTTCTGCATGGTTTTCTCTCTCTTTTAAATTTGTGCGTAATAACTGCTTGTTTTAAACTTGTATCTTGGAAAAAAACTGAATTTCATCACGCACATACACACACCCTGCTGTATTACCAGCCCTGATCTAAGAATGCAGGTTCTGCATTTACTTGCAATTTATTGAAGCTGGTATCAGTCCTGTCCTGTCGCTTGGTGTTGAAATTCTCCCATCTCATGGCACTGAATTAGACAGGTAGGTTCCTGTCCTCTAGGAAATAGCCTGCTGTGGAGAAGTGTCTTGAAAATGGGCTTATGTGAGTTTCTTTTATGAAAGCTTATTTCAAGTGCAGGTAGTATCTTGTTAGTCCAATTAGACTGAGTTAGATACTCACTATGTTAACTTGGTAAAGTGAGAGAGGCATTCAGAAAGTTGGTTTCAGATGCTTAGTTTCTTAAAGAAAAGAGATTGATTTGCACGTGCGTTGTCTGGGTGTTTCTCTGTCTACTCTTCGGGTGCCTTGTGAACCCACTAGCCAAGAATAACAACGCTGGAGGAAGGAATGATTTTTCAGAGAGAATTAATTTTTTTACAGTTTTGTGTGGGCAGTAGAGGGGAGAGGAGAGTTAATGGCCTGTTAAGGGAAGATATGCAGAGCTCCGATGTTCGTTCTGTTTGGCAGCAGACAGCCAGCGAATCTGCGAGAACGTATGGCTGGATTAGCTGCAGCATAGCCATGGGCCAAGCAAGGGGAGCAAATTAGGGGGACAAAGGACACAAATTGGGAGAAAACTAGAGGTTCATTAGTTCTACTGCTCCTGGAACAGCTTGTTTGTTTTTTATTTTTTTTCCCCACTCTTAGCAAAGTTGGTGTATAACTGAGGACTGTGAATATGTTAGGCTTTACCAGCTCAGTTTCTGGTGCATGTTGAAGAGTTTCCTTTGGAGGAGCTCGGGGCGCCAGCTCGCATGCCAGTGCAGGGGTAAGGCACTCGAAGGACACTGGCATCTGGTTGAGCTAAAGCAGTCAGAAACCTCCTGCAGAATTTTTTGGTGTAGCTTGAATTGTCTGACACAGATTTCCCTTTGCCCGTGGCAGGAGGCCCAAGCCTCTGTTTGCCACTGCCTGCTGCGCACGCTGTGCCTGAGCCAGAGGAGGGGTAACGAGGGTGACGGGCACCCTGGGAAGGGTGGGGAGCTACACAGGAGCAGGCCAGGAAAGCAGAGCATGTTGCTTAACCATGCTTGTCTCTTCCCCAGAATGTATGAACTCTGAGCTGCTGGAAGAGCTAATGTCGTCTGAAGGTGAGTCTCTGAGTCTTCCCCTCGTGGGGTGGCCTTTCCAGGGGAGGAAGACCATGCTGTGTGACTGTACCCAGCTGACAGTCTTGCGGCTGCAGGCTCGCCCGCATCTTTTCTGGGCTCTGGACACAGACTCTGTTCTGAGTGTCCTGCCAGTCCCTGAGAGAGGTGTGAGAACCAGGAGAGGCCGTCTCTTCCGTATCACAAGGCTGAGTTGAAGCAACCTCAAAGACTGCTACTCTGAGGTGGCCTCCGCGTGGCTCCGCAGCTCAGAGCCCATTGGCAGCTCTTGGCTCGGTGTGGGAGTGCTGGGTTTTGTAACTTGCTGTGGGCTTCTCTTTCCCCAGTGTTTGCTCCCTTGCTCCGCCTCTCCCCTCCGCCTGGAGATCACGACTACATCTATAACCTGGATGAGAGCGAAGGCGTCTGTGACCTCTTTGATGTGCCTGTCCTCAATCTCTGACTTCTCAGTGCGGCTGTGAGCCTTGTGAACACAGACCGTTTTGTAACTTTGGAAAGTGTCTATTTTTGGATTCCTTTTGTGCTAGAGCTCAGTGAGTGAGTGATTCAGAGATGCTCTCACGTGGACTCAGAACCAAGAGATGTGGACTTGCAGGCTGGGAGCCTCCCTGTAGCTGCTGCTTCTTCCTCTGTTGCACGTTTGAGGTGCATGTGCAACTCACCCTGCCGCATCTCTCTCTCCACTGGATCCTGGGCCTCACTTCAAAGGGTCTGTGTTTTGAGTGTTCCCAGTTCACCCGTAGAGTTTGCCCATGTGCCTGTCCGAGCTTCCTCAAATCTGCATGCCTTGGTTTTTCCTGCACTCCTAGAGGCACTTTGCACCTCCTAGGTACCAGCTGCTACAAGGAGCCCTAATATCGTGGTCAGTTCACAAGCCCGGAGATAGTTAGCTAGATTTCTCAATGTGAGCAGTTCAGATTGGGGTGGTTATATTTCTGAATGACAATGAGGAAAAGAAAAAAAAATATGGCACCAACGTGTCCGTTTCTTCCAGTGACTCCAGACCAAGCTAGTACGTTTTACAAGAAAAAGCACTTTTTCTAGCCAACTGTGCCTCCTAGTGGGACTCGGGAGTTGAGCGTTCCTAGTAGGACCCAGGAGCTGAGTCTTTCCCTGCTTGTGCGTCAGCAGGAATGCTGATTCTGCCTTCACCAGTCTGCTGATGCATGAGCCCAGGGGCTCCAGCTCCTTGTACAGCAGCTGTGCTGTTTCTACAGGGCTAAAGAAGAGGTGCCAGTATATTGGGGGTTTTTTTCCTAATTTTTATTTGTTTTTGCTTGAGTGAAGAGGTGTTTGAAAGGATGAGACTGCTCCAGCTGGTGCCTGTAAGGTACCCCAGGTACATCAGAGCCTGCTCATATTTGCAGATAGCTGTCTTCTCCAACCATTGCACTTGAGCCTTCAACTGTCTAAAAGGCGACCAAGCAGTAACAATTCAGCAGTACTTTGCCGTGACAAGTTACGTAGGTGCTGTCAAAATAATGCGCTTTTTTTTTTCTCTCCTCTTTTTCTCTCTCGGCATCTGCTCAGGATCAGGCTTTCTGTATATTTGAATTTGCTCCTCTAGTGTACGTACCCACGCTCCCAATTCCTGATCCTGTGGCAGGTCTTTACCTAGTGTGATGCTTTCTCCGCATCATTTTTCTGCAAGGTTTTCCTTATTGCTTTGGAATGGAAGGTCTGCTGTTGGGTCCGTTTTATGATTATCAGGTGGTACCAGTCTTGGACCCTGTGCAGTTTAGTTGTAGTAAAATGCCCTGATGGATTTGCGTTGTATTTTGCAAGCCCCAACTTTGGTTGTCAGTCAGATCATGTATTTGAGTGTCTTCAGTTTTGCACATCTGCCCGCTGACGCGGTGGCAGCAGCTGTCCTGCCTTTCCTACTGCGCAAACTGCGGCAGAGGGGGCCAGGCTGGCCGTGTGGCTGGCTGTTGCAGAAAGGTAGCTTGCAGCCATCCGCGTAACCAGCTGACGTTTAAATTCTCTGCTTAGCTGCTCACTGCCTGTGAACCACGCAACCAGCTGGAGCACCAGCAATAAGGGATGTGAAGTCTTTAATTCTCAGAGCCTGCAGAGGTGAGAAGAGTATACGCTTGGGACCTGCGTCCCCGAGGTGGCTCCTTGGGCCATCGTGTTCTGTGTGGGACTCCTCCAGCAAAGCTGTTCCTCTCTGCAGCCCCGGAGCACCCGCGTCCTCTTTGGGAAAAGCGTGAAGAATTCAGGAGGAACAGCGGGACGCTCTAGTGTGGCAGCAGGCACGGCGAGACAGCCGTGGCGTGGGACCCCGCGGGGGGTGAACGTCCAGCCCGCATGCAGCCGGTCCCTGAGCCTGCCCTCCTTTGCATGGAAGCTGCCCGAATCCCTCGTCCTGCGCGCGCTAGCTAGGCTCCGTGGCTTTGGTGTAGCTCGAGCTCGTCATGTACTGCCTGGCCCTCACCCTCCTTCCGAGTGTTCACGTTCCCACCCGTTAGATGACCTTTGGAAAAGGATACCTAGAGAAAACTTTACAGTCGCAAATGAACTTTTGATTCATATATAAAGATTATTTTTATACTTTTTTTGCAAGGAAAGAAAATTGCCTGTAATATTTGTACAGTGTTCTCCGACGTGAATAAACAAAAAACTTTGCAGAGTTTCCCGCCCCTCCTTGGCCTGCGCTGCCCCTCAGCCCAGCCCGGGCGGAGGGGAGCCCCGAAGAGCGAAGAGCGGGGTGCTGGCCGCCCCCTCGGCATGGGGGGCCCAAGGGAGGCCCCGGCCTCGCCGCGGAGGTGGGTCCCGCCAACCGCGTCAGCTCAGGTGAGGGGGCCGGGCCTGCTCGGGCTGCGTCC
>JAVJGI010000036.1:205803-224742 GCA_035590275.1 Ibycter americanus
CCGGCCCGGCGTCCAGCCGGCTGCTTTGCCGGTTGCCGCGACAGGCGAGGCCAGCAGGCCCCCGCCGCCCTGCCCGGGGGTCGCGGCTTTTGCGGCTGACACGTGTTCCCTTGTTGCAGCTAGCGTTCGTCTTCAGCTCGGTGGTCTACGGCACCAGCTACCGGTCCATGAACTCCATGGCAAAGCCGTCTTTCACAGACGATGGCAGCCTTGCCGACGGGGGAATTGACCTGAATATGGAGCAGGGGATGGCAGAGTGAGTGTCCACACCCGCACGAGTCCAGGTGAGCAGGACCTGCTGCCTGAGCGTGCACGCAGAGCCAGGAGAGCCCTCGAAGGAGGCGGCCAGGCCTCTGCTCCCACCTCAGCTTGCCCACTGGCACGGGGGAGCTGGAAGCCTGTAGCCGTTTTTTCTGGGAATGTACCTAAACCGCCCTTGTTATCTGAGCACTTGGCCTGGCGCGCACTGGTTGTGAGCTGCTGTGTGGGTATGTCGGCCTGGAACTGTCACTGTCCTTAGGGCTGAGGCACACAGGTGGGAGATCCCAGATGCTTCAGCTGGAGCAGCTTACAACAGTCTTTTAGTGAAAAAACAGCGCAGACGCTGTGCACGCTTCTGCAACACACAGATACGTGTTTTCTTTTTAAACCATCACTGCTCGACAGAGCAGAGGGGCACACACTGCCAGTTACTCCATCCTGGCTGCAAACTGGCCATATCTTGAACTGTTCTATATGCAAAAAACCCTGCCCTCTGTCTTAGCCAGCTCCTCTCACCTCCTCAGCCTTTCCTGCCCCTTGTGCTTGTGTGTTCCTCGTGTCTGTCTGCAGACAGTGCCAAGTGTTTGCCTGTCCAGTGTTCTTGGCGGTGCTGTAACTTTTTTCCTCAGTCAAGGAAGACGCAACAGTAATTCCTGCAAAGCGCTGTTAAATAAAATAAGGAGACAACAATATTGAAACACCAGAAATACCTTCTAGATTTACTTGTTTTCCAGCAGTGAGCCCCAAAGTAGTTACAGGACACTGCCAGGCAGCTGTGGACACGTCAGGCCTTGCTCTGTGTCCTCCCTGCCCTCACCTCCGTCCGTTGGCCCACCTTCTGCTGGGGGTCTTCAGCGCATGCCCAGCGAGGTACCTGGGGTACTTGTCCCCTTCCCTCCCATGTCCTCGGCCTCCAGTTCCAGGTTTACCTCCACCTTTCACTTGCTGCTAGGCTTTTGAAGAAACACAGCGGGGCCTTGTTGCCGGCAGAGTTGTCTGCATCATGTCAAGTGTTCTTGTGCTGGAAGGGCCATGTATTGATTTATGTATTTTTTGTTTTCTTAATGTAAGTTTTATTTCTGCAGCCAGCAGATACCCGGGGATGTTACCAGCAGTCAGAATGACTTGTGCGGCACAGAACCTGCTGTCTCTGCACAGGATGAGCTCTCATCTTGTGTTTGTTTAGTGGAGTAGTAAATTTTCTACCTGCAGCCAGAGTGACTCAGATAAGGGACTCAGCTGAGGGATGAGGTGTCTGCAAAGAGGGGGAGTTATTTCCAGTGTGTTTTGTGAGCCAGGTGCTTTATGTCCTTTTCACCCTATAGTGACTTTTTCCTGCTGGTCAGCTGAGCACTTTTCTCCTGTTTTACACTGTTTTGGTTCTCTTGAGTGGAAGTGTAAGATATTTTGGATACCCTTTTTTGTGAAACACAGCATGGGGCAGTCAGGTAAGGAAGATAGAGAAGTTTGATGCTGTCTGGCGTATCCCCTTAGTTGTGGGAGATGCCTCTGGGAGATGTGTAAGGCACCAAGGCAGAGCGGGTGCCCCAGTAACTGCCCCGTGCCCATGTGCAATGGTGCTGTCAGGGGAAATGACTGACAGGTGTTAGCACAGGGATCCTGTTACCTGCTGTGAAAAGGTGATGGGCACAGTGGTAGCACTGCCACAGTCCTGGTTCCAGTCGTGGTGCTTCCCTTGGTACTGAGGCCCCAAGGTTTTTCTGCCTGAGCAATACACTGTTGGGGTGACTTTTATGACACATTAAAGTTAATTGATGCTTGTCTGAGGCATGGGTTGTGCAAAACACGGAGGAGGCAGAGCTATAAAAACAAAACCTGCGCAGCTGAAGTTCCTATCCTTACCCTGTACCTTTGTACCTGAGTCCGTGCAGAGCCCTCAGCCGTGAGTGCAAGTCTCAGTAGTTTAAGCTTGTTGCTCCGTGAACATGAAGTGTTAACGAGCACTCAGTGCTCCTGCTACCGCCTGTGTCTGTCTGGTGAAGTGCTCTAAATTAGCTTTGGGGATCAGGGAACCACTGTGGGCCAGTGGTTACTTTCAGAAAGCAGTGGATGTTTTCCTGCCTCTCAGCTGAGTGTGCCGCAGCTGATGAATGCATGCTCTTTTTGGAGCAGCTTCTGGAATGCTGCAGATTTGATGGCGGTTCCCCTCGTGCTGCCTGTAACTGAAACATGCTTTGTGTTGCTTTGGGGTTGAGGAAGACCAATCTTGCTGGTCTCTGGGAGAGCTGGGTTCATGGGAGCTCTGCCGTCACCCTTCTGGCCTCTGGTGATGCGTGAGATTTCTGAACCTCAGTGTCTCATCATAGAGCTGTTGATGGTGGATTCTGTGGTGTCTGGAGTTGATGACAGTGTCCCAGCCTAAACCAGTTGTTTCTGGTCACTTTGCTTTGCACTGTGCTGCCCAGAATGAGACGAGCTACTTCATTACTGTTGCCTTTGCCTTTGTTTTCTTGACGCCATTCTTGGGTGTGACTCGAGCGTTTCTTACTCCAGCAGATGATGATTTAATGGGAGTGAAAGAGTTGGCATTTTTCTAACCCGTCATGGCACTGCCTGTGGCTTGTGTTGAAAACCTCATCCCTGTTCACCTCTCCTGGGTGTCAGGTCCCCCCGAAAGTGGTGGCTGAGGTGTGGGCAGCTTGGTCCCCTCCCCGTAGCCGCTCTCAGCTCTGCCTCAGGCTGGCGGGGAAGACACTGGAGTTGGATAAGCAGGAGGGGAGGGGGAGCCCTGTGTTGCTGTAGCTCAGCTTGCGGGTGATGGTGTGCATGTCCTTGTGGCACTCCGGCCCTTTGGCGATCCTGAGTGTGTCTGTCAGCCTGTGAAATGGCACAGGGAAGATTCATGCTTCCCTTCAGTGCAGCCAGCCATGAGCAGCTATACTTTATGCCATGATAGGTGTCAAATTGGCGGGTGCTGGCTGCTGTTGCAGGCTGTGGGGGTGGTGGTTTTGTTGCCGATTTCCACCCCCCCGGATTCCTCAGCTTTCTCAATGTCCCTTTTCAGAGGGAGCCTAGCTCTTTAACTCATCAGGTTTATTTCTTTATTTTGTTTTCTGCTCTGATTCTTCTAGATCACCGTGTGGGGCAAAGTATAGGTGCAGGGACAGTCCTTCGGTCGGCTGGGCAGGGTTGCTCCCTGGAGGCGGTGCAGACGGGCTGTGTTGGCAGAGGAGCTGGTGTGTTCAGCAGGGGCTGGAACAGAAGGTTAATGTTTTGCTTTTCTTCCCTCAGGCACCTCAAGGATGTGATCCTGCTGACAGCTATAGTCCAAGTGCTGAGCTGCTTCTCACTTTACGTCTGGTACTTCTGGCTCTTGGTAAGCCCCTGTGGTTTTCCTTGGCGCTCTACATTGTCCCTGTCTTTCCCTGTCTTCACGACTGAGGACATTATTTATCCATTTCATTTCAGCGTCCTGTTTCAGACCAAAACTATTTTCTGATAAATTTTTTAATCTCCCTGTCAAATCTTGTTAAAAATGAGGCTGTACAAGGGACAGAAGTCCTGATCCCTCTGTCTGGGTCAACCATGCAAAAACTAGGCTGGCCTTAGCCTTTCTCTCTGGTCCTGTGAAAGGGCAGTAAGAAACATGAGGCAGATGAAAGCCATCTTTGTGCTTAGAGTCTTTTTGTGACTGTGACAAACAGCCTGTGTTTCTTCTTGTTTGGTTTTCTCAGTCATTCACCAGCCCAGACTGAGGCTGGGAACTGCTGGACACTGTGCCGCTTGGTAGATAAAATGCTGTAGGCTTTGGTTTTCTCTTAACACATCAGACTCTTTCTACTCCTGAAACATTTGTCATGTGCCTCCAGCTAAAACTGCTTTTGCAGAAAGACAAAAAGTCTCCAGTTAGGTAAAAAATCCCACAGTGCTTTGATAAGATAAGGCAATGTTGGGAGCAAGGAAAGTTCTTTCGTTTCAGTCCTTACTCACAAGTTCCTTTCTAGCTGGCCTGGCAGGGGGCAGCCTAGGCTTGCTGTCCCCTGAAGACCGTCTGGATCACTTGTTTTTTTTAATTCAGAGAAATATGGGTGTGTTTTCTGAAGGAGGGAGAGGCAGAATGTCTGGGCAGTTGAATCTTTCTGGGTAATTCAGTCCTGATGCTGGCATTTCCGTATGTGAAGCCTAATTGCTGTATATGTATGCAAGTTCTTAGACCATATGAAATCAGGCCATTTATTTTGGACACCTGCCCCTGCCTTTGATTTCTGTGCATCCTGTGGTGCCCCTGATCCAGCCTGTACAGATACTCCATCTCCTTCAGCTTCCTCCATAGGACCAGCCTTCCTGACCGTAGCAATACCCTGTCAGAGCTGTCCCCAAAGTGACCCGAGTTTGTGCCACACATGTTTTGCAGGCTCCGGGGCGTGCTCTCTACCTCCTGTGGGTGAACATCCTGGGGCCCTGGCTTACAGCCGACTCTTCCCCTGCTGGTCAGGAGCCAAACGAGAAGAAGCAACGCCGACAAGAACGCCGCCAGATGAAGCGCTTCTAGCCCTGGCTGGGGAGATAGATTAATGCCGTCTCTCATCTCCATGCTGTTATTTCATCAGGGATGCGACCAAAACCATCGCAGTAGCTGTGTTGCCCTCTGTCATTGCTGCCATTCCGCTAGAAAGGCCGCAAGAGACTTCCCTTGGTTGGTTCTTAGCACCAGCCGAGGCCTTGCTCCTTGGGATGACAAGGGGGGTGATGCTGGGATATGTGTAAATACCTTTTTAAAGCAGCGCCGTATTGCGTTCGGGGATTGCAACGCTGGAGGAAATAGTACATTAAAGAGCAGAGTCTAATTGACTGTGCTGGCAGTGCGTTCATACAGGGCTGCTCGCAGAGGGGAGCTGTTAAAAATGCCAGCGTGATCTTGGAGACCGGGAGTGGAGGAAAGCAAAATCCCCCAAGAGAAGCAGTCTCATCCCTTCCCAGGCTTGCTCTGTGCTGCCCAGACTGCCACAGCATCTGCACCCTGCAGTTTCTGCGAGATCGGAGCGTGGGGGTGCTGTGAACTGGGCTTGCAGCCAAAACTGGTGCTTTTGGGATTGAGCCTGGGATCTCTGGAGCCACAAGTTGGCCATTGCTACCTTTGCAGGAGCTCAGTGGGACAAAAGGTGACGAAGCTGAACCCAAATCTACAGGGGTTTTTTTTGTTTTGTTTTTAAAAAAGGGCTTTCCAAGGGGCAGCACAGCCAGGGTGCCATGACTGCTGCAGAGATCATGTGTTGGAGACCAGGAACAGCTCAGGGCCGCTTCCGCTTTTGCCTACTTTGATTTATTAACATTGTCCTTGCCCAGTATGTTGTTTACACACTCTGGTGACCCCTTCTTGCTACTGACGCACCAGCCTTGAGCCATGCAGCTTCGCCTGTGCAAGTGCGACACACAGTCAGTGCTCGCAGTGGTGCCAGCCTGGCTTTTGATGCTACCCGCGACCTTTTGCCCACACGTTGTTTCAATAACATCATTTTTATTACACGCTTTTTCCTAACATCAAGCCCAATCCCCACCCCGAGTCCTCAGAGCCAGTCAGAGTGGCTGTACTTGGGGTGCAGAGCACTGGTTAATTGTGGGCAAATAACTGGGTGGGGGAGGGGAGAGCAGAGGTTCGTATTTGGGGGATTAAAGTCCTTCCTGCTGCTGGCAAGGGGCATGAGGGAAGAGGTTGGGAGTGGGAAACACATGCACTGGGCCATCAGTGGGTACAGGCCAGCCCTTATTCCCTACCAGGGCTGCCAGGTACAGCCCAGAGCCCCCAGCTGTCTGCTGGCCCCGAGTAGGTGCCCCCACTCTGCTGGGAGCACCCCTGGTACGCTACGGACACCCCCCCACCCACTGCAACTACCCCAGCACAGCCTCCTGCACTGCTGGGGCACCGGCGCATTTCCCCAGCTCTGCCCTCACTCCCTCTGAACCCTCTTCTCCAGCTTCCCAAAGCCACGTGGAGCCACGCAGCGTCCCCAAAATGCACAGGGGACGGTGTCGGGGCAGGGGGGGAACACATCAACACTAACCACACCAGCCCTCTCGGCCACGCTACCCTACACAGCAGTACATGCACAGCGGCCACCCGGGCGCGGGGGGAGGCCCAGGCTCTGCCCTCTCCTCCAGGCTCCAGCCCCAATAAATAGCCAGTAACTGGCACCAGTCACACCCTTGGGGTGCCGGTTTCGGGGGGATGCCCCTCAGTCAGGCAGCAGCTGCTCCAGCTCCTCCTCATCCAGCCCATTGGTGGTGACGATGTGGTCCAGCTGCTTCATGTACCGCTCCAGGTCCTGCATGAAATGGGGGATGCGGGCCTTCTCCAGGACCCCAAATTTCTTCAGCCGATTCACATCTTCATAGGAGACCTGATGGGAAGCAGGGAGATGGGGTTCAGCCCCCAGCATCCCAAACTTCGGCAGGTGTCTGACCACCCTGCAGCCCCCCTGGTTCACCCCCCCTGGTTCACCCCCCCTGCCTACGGGGAGATGCTGGCAGAGCTGTTCGGGCGTGCGGGATTTGTGAGGATTTGTGGGTTTGGCCATGCTCTGTCACTGCAGGGACAGGTGACGGCAGGACCGCTGCGGCAGAGGGCCAGCAGCACGGCTGGCAGAGCGTAACCTGCTGGCTTAAGCCTGTCCCCGAAGGTCTCCCACGAGGAGCATGGATTGTTCCTTTCTTCCGTGCATCCTGCCCAGCACAGCCTTCCCCTGCTCCACCGAGACCCGAAAGAGCAGGGAAAGCGCAGAGCTGAAGGGCTGACAGCCCAGGGCTTGTTTTTGGGAAGCCGTGGGACTGAGGGAGCCCACAGGAGCTTTGGGATGGGACGGGGCTCTGGGATCAGCTGCCCCCCACCCCAGCGTTACCTTTCCAAGTGCAGCCAGCAGTGGGAAGTCGATGGTCTGCCGATGGCGCAGGATGCGAAGGATCCCGTCCAGGTAGACCTGGTCCTTACTGAAACAGCCTGGAAGAGCGGGAGAGGCTGGGAAGTGGGAGTCCAGCTCCCCACTGCCCTCTGCTCACCCAAATGTCTGCCGACCGCAGTAACCAGAGTGACGGCACTGGATCAGGGTGACACAACTGCACCAGGGCTCGGGCATTGCTGGTGCCATGGCCAGGACTGCTGGGTCCCAACAGACAAGCGCTGAGGAGCGGTGCGCCAGGGACCACGGAGGCAGCAAGAGCCCTTTCCTCTCACTGGAATGCTTTCATCCTTCCTCCCAGCAGATTTATTTTTTTTAAGGGTAAACCACTGCAAGAATCTAAATGCATTCCCAGAAATGCTCATTCTTCCTCTCCTTTGGCTACTGCCTCCCCAGGAGCTTGTGTGAGTCACTCCCATCAGACTGCAAACAAATTATGGGGTTCCCTGGGGGGCCTCACCCACCCCCACCTGACCCTGAGCAGCCAAAGAGCTGATGTGCTGCGCCGGCATATAAAAGGTCTCTGCCATAAAGACAAGTGTAAACCCGCAGGAGCGCGGGGATGGGGATGGGGGGGGATGCGGGGGTGGGCAGAGCCACCATTTCAAAGGCTGCTGTGCCCACAGGACCAGTGATGCTCAAACCCACCCAGCAGCAAAACATCCCTGCCTCTGGTTTCTCTTGAAAACAACAACAACAACTTAAAAAAAATCCCTTCCAAAACCCAAAGGCTTTACACCCTCCGAGCGGTACCTGGCTGCGAGGTGTCGGTCTGGCCCCGCTTGGCCCGCACGCAGTACTCCCACCGGACACCGGCATCCTGGACGTACTGCTCCAGGTCCTGGAAGAGGGCGGAGAAGGAGAGGCGGCTGGCCCGCTCGATGGTGTAGTAGAGCAGGGCTGCCCGCCACAGGAAGGGCTGCTTGCGGAAGAGGACGCTGTGCAGGCTGGCCAAGCCTTCCTCCGTGGGGTTGGCGGGCTTCAGGCTGTACTGCTTGCGGCCCTCGGAGCTGTGCCAGGGCTGGCGGGTGTTGTTCACCCCCCGGATGTAGTGGGTGCCTGGGGAGGGGGAATGGGAGTGAGCGCCGTCCGCCGTGCCCTCCAAAAAGCTGGGCTCCCGGCCCCCCTGAGTCACTGGGGTTGGGGCTGAGACCCAGCACCCATGGGTGCCTGCGCCATCCTTGGCTGGAGATGCTGCCACGGGACATCTGCTTGCTCTGGTGCCTGGGATGGGCAACAGGCACATGGGTGGGTGCTGGACACCCCGCACACGAAGAGGGACCCAGGTGGCCTCAGCTCCTTCCAAAACCTGCCCAGGAGCACCCCTCCAGGATGCTCCTTGCAGGACCCAGTGAGTATGACCTTGCCCTGTGGTCCCTGCAGCCCCAGGACTGTTACCCCAGTGACAACCAGAGGATGCTCACAGCATCCCCCCGACTCTGCCCGTCACCCACAGCCACCCCACTGCTGACCGATCTCGTGGCGCAGCATCCCCTCCAGCCAGTGCTGCCGGGCTCCGGCCAGGTTGATGGCCAGCGTCGGCCGGCTGTCCTCCACCATCATCACCGCCTGGGACAGGAGGTCATCGGTGAGCTGCACCACCACCTGCAGAAAAAGAAGGCAACTGCCATCAGCACTGCTGCGGGACAAGATGCTCAGCAGGGTCTGGGCTCTAAGCAGAAGCTGAGATGGTGCCAGATGGTCAGAAAAAGTCACCAATGCCGTGGTCAGCACCGTCCAGCACCGCTGCACCGTCACCAGCTTGTGCTGCAGCTCCTCAAAGAAACCACAGAGAGCAGCAGCAGGCAGGAGGGCACTGCCAGCACTGAGGGTGTACTGAGAGGAAAGAGATGACCCCGCAAGGGTCTGAAGTAACTCCTTTAATCTCTTTACAGCCAGCAAACAAGAGCAGGCACCACGGGGGGAGCAGGCAGCTCCTGGGTAGCCTCCTCCGGCATCTTTCTGGCTTCAGCATCCCCTGCCCCAGCTCATTCCCATGGGCCCCCCACAATTTTATGGCCACACATGACAGGCATGCTCCAGAGACCTGCCCAGTCCCACCAGCAATGGGATGGCGCAGTAAATCTGGTCACCGAAACAACCAACAGCACCCGCTTTGTTATGGGTCCAACCTCTAGACACCCCCCAGTAAACGTCCCCCAAGGGAACACCAAGGCTCTGGCTCCATTTTCAGGGACTCTCCCGCAAATTCTCCCTTTCGAGGCTGCAAGACATGGGCAGTGAGGACGGACCCACCCCAACGCCCCCTCGCAGAGGGAACCACGTCTGCTGGCCACAGTTCACAGCAGGGACAGCAACGTATGCGCAGGACTGGCGAATATCTTTATATAGAAGAAAACAGCTATTTTGGGAAAGCTGGCTATCGCAAGGGCTGGAGCCAAGACAGCTGCTCTACGTTAACAGGATTTAATGTGCTGGCCAAGCAGCATTTTCTGACCATCTGACTTCAGACCTACAGCATCGCTGGAGGAGACAGCCCCGGGAGCTCTCACACCCAAGGTTCAGCTGCAGCAATGCTCGGGACACCTTCGGGCACATACCAATTTAATCTCAAAATTCTTCCCCCACATACATATTAACTCTAAAAACATCTATTACTTCACAGCCGACACTTTTCAGGATGAAAATGTGCACACACGTTACAATGTGACCATTCTTCTCTTATTTAAAAAGAACAGGAGACTGAGTTTGCTTTAACTCAGATTTATTATTGTGCAAAACCGCTCATGAAAGCCAAGAGCACAACGTAACAGCACAATCTACCACTGGGCAAATGAACAGCATGAAATACTTAAGAGTGCAATTGCTTACCTGGATTAAAATATACCAGTGAAAGAGAATCCCTCCAACTCCGAGAAAAAGACTTGCCAGTTTGCTTCTGACTTGTGAGCATCCTTGAGTTTTATTTCTGCTCCAGTAAACAAGTCAAAATAAATAAGGGTTGCAGTTTTGCTGCCCTCTCCCACATCCAGCCCTCGGTGACCCGGGACAAACTGAAGCGGGGAACTGATCCAGACTAAAACTGGTCATATGGTCCAGGTTCATTTCCAGCAAGATCCTCACATGAGCTCTCAGGGGGGCTCTTGGTGGGGAGAAGACTCTTGGCAGCAGCAGCAGCTCCTGCTAACAGCCCCATCAGGAGCTACAACAGGCAGGGAAGGTTTCGGATGATGGAGTGATGAAAGAATGAGCCAGGTTTTGGTATGATTTTAACCAATTCCCGTCTCTTAGGTCAGCTCCATGTGATGAGACCACAGCCTGGACATCTGACGTGGCAATCCCAAACGCAGCTAGTGGTGGCTGAAATCCTGGCACGTGGGAGGGGACAGGAAGAGCCAGGGGACGGAGTTTAAACCAAAAGAAAGGAGGAATACATTTAATCATCGCAGCACTTTTCCTGTTCCCTCGATGACACTGCAGCACAGAACTGGTGCCCAGACCCTGTGACAGTCCCTGGTCCTTGGGTCTTTGCTGCCCGACGTGTGGCTCTTACAGGGAACACTGGAGATGATGCACTGTGTCAGCCAGAGCTCTGCTGCCAGGATACAGGATGCTCAGCTGGGACTGGTCCCCAAGGCCGGGTCCACATCTTGCTGCCTTGTCACTCTTCACTGCCCCTATACAGAAAAAATAAAACCCAAAGAGGCTGGAATTTAGGAAACTAGATGCAGAAAAACTAACTTCTTCCCTAAGATAAACGCTCTCATTCTCACACCTGCTCTCCCCAAGCCTATTAAAAAAAAGTACCCCTTTCCACCCCACCCTGCCGGGCTGCTCCTCTCTGCTTTTCTCCATTTTCCAGCGGCTCATCCTTGGCCACGTTACGCCGGCTTCCTCCAGGCACCATCCCCAGGCGACAGCGATTCAGCAGCTCCGGGTTCCCCGCAGGAGCGGGACCAGCCCCGCCGGCAGGTTTTGGGAGGCTGGTGCTTGCTTGGCACCCCCGAGCGCTTCAAGTTTCCCTTGTGCAAGTTCAAAAGCCATCTCTGAAAACACTTGGAACACATGTGCAAGAGAAATATTATATAAACCCAGGAGTTTAACTGTATTGGTGTTACACGGATAAACACTCCACACAGCTCATCTCCCACCGTTGGGTGACCTCCAGCTCTCCCTTCCCATCTGCACTGGCACCTTAATCCCACCCCTGAAGAAATCTCTTTTAATTATAACCCAAACATCTGTCCATCACCTATCCACGGCTTTTTCCTCTGCTGCACTGGGAATGCCATGTCCTGCATCCTACACCACATCTTCCCTGCTGTTATCCAGGCGAGCACCTGAGCATCCTGCCAGGGCTGAGCTTGCCCAATAAGCTGATTTTTATATTATTTTGCGGGGGGGCTTTATGCTACAGGACAAGTAGTGTCACCAGGCTGGGCACCCCCATCTTGCAATGGCACAGGGCTGCAGTGCTAAAGCCCCAGCACCCACGACCTGCTCGCACAACTGAAGGTGAGCGTCAAACGAGCCCAGCCGAACTGTGGAAAGGCAAGTGCTGACCCCACAACCTTCGCTACCCTGCCTGAACAGGAGGCAGGCTGAACAGCACAAAACCAATTTTTTTTCCTTTTTCTTTTCCTATCTGCTATCACCATGCGCCAGGTGAGCAAGGAGAAATGCAGCAAGTGACTGGAAAATAAGAGGCGGCCGAGGATGCTGAGGGTGCGATGCTCAGCACCCTCGAGGATGCAATGCTCAGCACTGAAACTAGGTCTCGCACGAGCCCTTTTCCAGCAAGGCAGCAAGAGCTGAAACACAGAACGAAGCACTCTCTGGGATACGGCATCTGAAGAAAGACCCAAGGGCACAGAAGAATTCAGTGTACAACAAGCCGCACGCTGCTGGAGGCTGCACACAGAGGGAAGGGTGTAGCTGAAGTAACCTGGCTGGGTTTTCAGGAATCAAGAAAAACTCTGAGCAAGAACACCCCAGAGCCTTTAGAGGAAGAATTCAAGTCAGAGGGAACACTTTTGATTTTTTTTTTCCTGCTCTCATGATGAAGAAAAGGTAAAGGCAACAGAAACAGCAACACTCAACCCGATTATATGGAGTGGAAACTGTTTTTCCCTGTAAAAGAGCTCGATGGCATCAAGTGAAGCAGTTAGGAAGCCAATTCAGGACAAAGAAGCATCAGCAAACGGTGCAACCTGCAGCACGAGCTCTGCGGCGGTTCATGATCAGGCAGCAAACCAACGGCAGGGGTTTGCAGGCAGAAATACCCCCCGGCTCAGGAAGGCACACGGCTCCCACAGCCTGGAGAGAAACTCCCCACCCCTGTCCTAAGGATGCAAAGATCCCGGGACAGAGCGGGGCAGGGGAACGAGGCATGGAAACAGACGGATCCAGGAGTTGGGAAAGATGCTGCTTGGAGAGGATGAGAGCTCCTGCAGCCACGGGTACAGCTGCAGGTTGCCGTACCCCCATGAGAGCCGACAACGTGGACGTGCCCGGGGCCACCACGGTGCGACAACGGGCAAAACGCCACGACGTCATTCTTCAGATGTCAGTCTGATGACTTTTTTTAGAGGCATTGGCTTGGGTTATTTTATTTTTTTCCCCTCATTTGACAACATAGCGATATAGCGTTGTTTTTTCTTATGAAAGAGAGGTGCCAAGAGCCCCCCTGTGCAGAGCCAGCCGCCCGGGAGCAATGGGAAGGGACTCTCAGCATTGCCAGAGACCGCAGCTTCACACAGTCCAGTTACGCTGCCCGCAGCCCCTCTCCAGCTGCAGCAGCCCATCCGCCCACCGAGCAGCACCACTTGCCTTATTCTGGGACCCTCCAGCTTTGCAGATGCTGTTACAACACGGGCTGTGACTCCAGCCAAAGTCCTACTCCTGGAGCAGCAACATCAGCTCTCCAGGGCTGTGACCTTGTTCTGAGCAGGATCCCCAGCACGTCCTCATGGTCCACGAAGCTTCTGTTCAGCTTTCAGGGATGCGATGATGGAGAAGGAGCTCATCCCCAGGAACCGAGGGACAACTGCTGACGGCCCCCACGGTGCCGGGACACGGGCTCCTGCCTCTCCCCAGCTCGCTGGCACTGCTCAGGACCTCGCATGGCAAGAAAGCACCAGTACTGCGCAGCTCAGAGGTGGAGAGGCACTGCCGATGGGATCCCAGGAGATGCTGGCTAGCGCTGTTTAGGCTAACAACATTTCACAACCCCAGGGACTGCCATGCAGTACTCACCAACGGAGCCAGGCCTTTCCCTGCTGCAGGCTGGGAGCTCACCGAAATCCCTGCGGAGACCTCTGAGCTCTGGCAGCGTCACCTCGGTCCTGAGCCAGAAGAAAAGCAGAAGAGCTTCAGGATCTGCAGCTTGGACAAAGAAGCTTTTGAAGACACAAAGTTAATTATAGTGCAAATACTTACCCAGGAGCATGCTGCCTGCAGCGCCAGAAAGCGGGATCCTGCCTTCGCCCATGGGTGCTGGGGACAAGGGGCAGCTGCCTGCAGCAACTGCCACCAGCCTGGTGCCGCCCGCCCTGGCTGCCTGCGGGCAGCGACGCAGCAGCGGGTCAGCTGGGCTAACGCCACCCCCTGCGCGACAGTTTCTTCCTTGGTTTGGTTTGTGGTTTTTTTAAGCAACCCATCACGATTAGTACGTATCAGCGAAGCAAACAGGATGGCGGAACAGACCGGGCACAGCAGGTGAAAGTCAAGAATCCCAGATACAGCCGCAGGGCGGGGGATACACGTCTGAAACCCCCCAGGTCCCTGACAGGGTGTTAAATTATCAGCGAAGCAGAAGCTTCCGCACGTTTTCGCCCTGTACAGGGAGCAGGCTTTGCCAGCATCGCTGTATCGAGAGCAGATGAAACCCTTCCCTCTTCCCTGCACCAGAGAAATTCAGCAAGATTTCTAACAGGTAGCAACAAACACACTTCAGTCGTTTTACAAGCACTTACCAAAAGTTTCAGATAAAACAGCCATGTACCTCGCATGTCGATGTGCAAACATAATTGCTGAACCCTGCGTTCCCTTGAGCAAAGGGAAAATTATACAGGGCTGGAAGGAAGCCAGTTGTACACCGATATGGAAGAAAAAAAAAGAGATGGCTTTCTGCCCAGCCAGAGCTGAATTTGGGTTAGATTAATGGAGAAGAGTGGAACAGCTGAATTTAATCAATAAAATCAAGAGACAGACCACAACTAGCAAGTCACAAGCGTGGGTCTGCCTGCCCAGCTGCATACGTGGACTGGTTCTGGGCACTAACAGGCAGCTGAGTTATAGGAAGAGATTTGCAGAAATCCTTTCTGTCCTAAGCAAAGGTGCAGGAGGAACCAGGGTGCCAATTCCGCATACCAGGGACATCCCCAGGGGGATCAGGGCAAACCAAGGCGGCTGGAGGCGGAACATCCCCTGGCCAGGTGGGACCTCAGGGAACCACTCACTCCCGCTTTTCCAGGCATGGCATGCGCTGGGTACCACTGAGCGAGTTGATGCTTCAGGGAAATGCTCGTGAAGAGCCCTGTTTGGAGATGGAGGTGAAAAATCAGACGTAGGAAAAACAGTGCGGCCAAGAGGCAGCGTGAGGAAGGCCCCCCCCGCCCCCAGCCAGCACTGCGTAGCCTTCTGCCCTGCAGCCAACAGCCCAAGGCAGCCCTGCAAGCCAAGAAAAAGCAAAGCCAGGTCCAGAAATCCTTCTCAGCGCTTGAACCAGGATGGTGGAAGCACTTTGCCCACACCTTGCTGGCAGAAGGGGGAAAAAAAGCCCCTTAACCAAAGCTGTGGGACATCCCATGCTGGGTGCTGCTGCGGGCACAGATTAAGAGATGCCGAACTTCTGCCTGGCTACCATCACGTCTTAACCACGGACTTCCCAGCCTTAAAACCCAAGCCTGGGATTTCAAAGTGCCGTAACCTGGCAAATCCTGCAGGACAGCAGGAAATCTCTCTCCCCGGCTTTGCTTTTGGACATGTGAGCAAAGGCAGCTGTCGGAGATGTCTGCCATGCACCGCCAACAGCAAGAGATGAATTCCCGACGGTAATTGATGCCTCATGCATGCAGCAAAAGGCTCCTCGCACGGCCACACAGACAAGCAGCAGCTCCTCTCCCTCTCAAGCATAAACTGAATATATTGATATACCCTGAAAAAATAATGGGAAATTGGTGGGGAACCAGCACCCACGTCCTGACGCTGGGGTACAGTGAAGGCAGCCAAGCCGGAGATGAAAGGACACCATGGCTCAGAGTAGAAAAACTTCTTTGTACCCAAAACATTTCTTAACCTGAATCCTTTTTATCAGAAAATAAACATTTTGCAGCTGTATTTTACAAGTAATAAAGCAGGGATTCAGATTACCTCTCCAACGCAGCCTTCCTTCTGCATGTACTTTCGGATCACGGACCAGATCTGGCACTTGCTCAGCAGCCTCCCGCCTGTGGCAACCTCGAAGCTCTCGTAGGTCCCGTACTTCTCCAGGACAGCACGAATGATCCTGATCGCCTGTTGCACGCAGAAACAAAACATCAGTGCCAACACCCTCCCCGCTTATAAATACACCTTAAAACCCCATGCACAATAAAACCCAGCGGAGATAATCCCTGATAAACACCTGTGAAGCGAGATACGGTTTTGCAAGATCTAACAAACCAAGGAGACGGAGCCAGCTAGAGGTGGCCACCAGGCCAGGCGGCCCCTTAAGGCAACCAGCACAACCCACAGGATATTCCTTCTGCTTTTCATCACCCTTGCAAGCATCTGTTGTGGGTACTGGGCAAAGCAGAAGCGAAACAGCATCATCACAGCATGCTGCCTCTGGAGGTTAAAGTCGTGATTGTTTTCATCTTTTCTGCTTTTGGTTCTCCTTTCAAAGTGTAGTGCTTGCACAAGTGTCTAGCTTATCAGCCTCCTTTTTACTCCAAGAGTTTCTTGTCAGAGCACTGCATGGCAAGCCTGGCAGTAAGGATCACCCTTTGCAACGATGCTGCCTCCTCCTCTTCCAACAGGGTCGCAGCACAACCAGCCTGCTGCACACCAACAGCCATCTAATAAAAGCAGCACGTGCTGTTCTATTAGCATTAACATTTACGCAGCATCTATAAAATATGAGCACTTATTAGCACGTTTCCTTCCCCAAAAGTGAGTTTTCATTGTAGACATTTTCAAACAATGACTCTCTCCAGCCTACTAATATATACTCCAAAGTGGATGACGATGACTTTGAACCAGTTCTGGAGTTTTTCCAGCAGTTTGATTGAATCCCTAAACCTGGCTGAGCTGCCGCCGAGCTTCCCAGCCCAGGACCAAGCGCAGCTCCTGAGTGGTGTGTGCTCCACCTCCTGAGCTGAGCAACCCGCCTTGCTCTCAGAGGGGCTCCGGGCAGCGGTGGGAGCCTTGTGGAGGAGGTCCCTTCCCTCCCTCATCCCTGAGGTCACCCAGGACCAGGGGATGGGTGCTCAGCACCAGTACCAACACTCAAACCACCCGACACCCTGTAAAAGGGGCTTTGTGGTCTGCGCCTGGTGAGCAGCCTCTTCTACCCCAGCAGAAGGTCCTGATTTTCCTTCCTTGGACAGTATTCTCTGCACAGCTGGTTTTTATTCTCCAGTCGCTGTGTCTTTCCAGGAGAAGCTTTGCAGGGGTTTTTTGTGTCATCGGTTTGGGTGGGTTTTTTGTTGGTTTTTTTTGTTTGCATTTTTTGTTTTGTTTGTTGAACAACACAGATCTTTTTGGCAGCACCATAAGGTACCTCCTGCTGACAGCAGCAGCAAAAAGGACCATTTCTTCCTCCCACCTCCGCTCAGCCACTTGCTTTCTCCCCTCAGGGGACCTGAAGCATGAAGCCAAGAGAAACCCAGCACAGCTGGTGCCCAGGAGTAAGACAACCAAAGATCACGCTCCTCTCCAACCTCCAGCACACATCCTGCCAAGGAAAATTCCTAAGATACCATGTTTAGCATTCTGAGAGGCTGCTGAGCATCCCCGGGCAGCCCAAAATTGTGCACCCACCATACGGAGTGGGATAACATGTCCTTCAGCCCCAGCTCTGCGCTGGTGCCACTCACATTCCCATGACAAACCAGGGACGTGATCTCCAGGGTGATGAGCCTCCGTGGGGCTAGAAGAATCTTTCTGGCTTATTTAAAATTTCTTCTAAAAAAGTAAACTAGCCCCCCAAGCTCATGCAGCGGAGCAGCTGGTGGAGCAGCAAGCTGGAAGCAGGAAGCTGGCGCTGGTTTGTCTGCTCTTGTCCAACGATGCTGGCTTAGCAAAAGGTCTCATTTATTTAAGCTCCATGATTAATGCAGGTTTTTATACTAAAAGCAGTTTTTAGCTAATAGCTGGCAAGCAAAAACGTTTCCCAAAATAAAAGAGACTGGGAGGAGGTTACTGCAGGGCACAAGCAAAGGAACAGTGACACGAATACTGTCCCATTGCACTGTCACCAGAGAACTTGCAGAAACATTGGTAGAAACACTCAACACAGTAGCTCTTGCAAAGGGCTTTAGGATCCAGAATAAGACCATTCACACTGGTTATGAACACTTAATTTTGGTCATTCGAGGTAAGGCACAAAGGAAGAATAATCTCAATTATTCATCTTTTACTATATTGAAGTCAACTGTACCAAAAGAGAAAGCAAGGACAGGGAGAAATAGCTCTGAACAACTTATTTTACAGCGTTACTCGGAGAATGAAATGCACTTAAATGCAGGAGGAAAACACTGAAAAAGCCAGTGAGGTCTTTACAGGAGTCAGACCATCTCCCCTGCAACAGCATCGCTGGCACCAGCTTATCTGGGGCAGAGGTACGGCAGGCACTGGAAATGACTAACTGCTTAGAAAGCTGTTTACAGAAAGAGCCTGAATCATCTGGATAATAATTCAGGCAGAGACATCGGAAGTAACGCAAGACCAAGTAAACATCCAAAGAACAAAAAATAAATCGGTGAAGAAGCTGTTATTCGAAACACCAGGCGAAAGCTCCCGGTGAGGAGGTGTAAAGAAACACCTCTGGCACGTAAGTGAGAGCTTTGGTTATCCGCTCCCTTGGATGTGGCTGAAAGTGAAAGGGGTGCATCCATGTGGGAGAAAGGATGCTCTCGCCAGAGGCAGGATCCCCAGCCCTACAGCAAAGCGGCGCAGGGGCACGGCGGGGGTCCCGGCCCCAAGCACAGAGCAAAGGGACGGCACAGCTCCACTGCCCATGGCCAGGACAGGCTCCTCTGCGGGCAGCACGTCCCCACCGCCCTACCCTGCCCGCTGCCCACCCGTCCCCACTGCCCTGCCCTGCCCGCCGCCCACCCGTCCCCACCGCCCTGCCCTGCCCACCGCCCACACTCAGCGGCCGGGCACCACTTGCTCGCTGCCATCCACGCACCGCTTCGACCCGGCCGGGAGCCAGTGGGGAACGTTTCAGCAGTGTACGAGCAATGGAAAAAGTTCAGTGAAACGATACAGAGTCCTTCAGCGGAGCCTGCGCCAACAATTATCAGCACTGACCGCATCTGCTGATGCCTTAAGGATGCTGCCACAGCCGACAACCTTTAGGCCTCGCAGAAACAAGCCAGGCTTAACCCCCGGGTCATCCCGGCCCAGGGCCGCTGCCGTGCGGCCACCCGCCGGCCGCAGCCCCCCGCTACCTCTGCGGCGACAAGTGCGGCACAACCCCAGCCTGGTGTCCCCGGCAAACTGGCTGGGGGTGCACTCCCTGCCCTCGTCCAGATCGTCGGTAAAGCTGTTAAAGAGGACGGGCCCCAGCCCCGAGCCCTGGGGAACCCCCGTGTGC
>JAVJGI010000036.1:225414-235882 GCA_035590275.1 Ibycter americanus
AGCCCCGCCTGTATCATCACCGGCACCGCCAGCCCCGCCTGCAGCACCGGCACCGCCAGCCCCCCCTGCATCATCACCGGCACCGCCAGCCCTGCCTGCAGCACCGGCACCGCCAGCCCAGGCAGCGCGGCCGGCCCCGTCGCATCACCATCTCCAGCTGTGCTGCCACCCCAGTTGCATTGCCATCCTCGGTTGCATGGCCAACCCCAGCTGTGTCACCAACCCCAGCTGTGTCACCAGCCCCAGCTGCACTGCCACCTTGTTTGTGTCACCAGCCCCAGCTGCATTGCCACCTTGTTTGCATCACCAGCCCCAGCTGCATCGCCAGGTCCAGTTGCATTGCTGCCCCAGTTGCATCACTGTCCTCAGCTGCATCACCATCCTTGTTGCGTTGCCAAGCCCAGCTGTGTCACCAACCCCAGCTGCATTGCCAGCCCCAGCTGCATTGCCAGTCCCAGTTGCATCGCCACCCTTTTCGTATCACCAGCCTTGGCTGTGTCACCAGCCCTGGCTGTGTTGCTGCCCTGGTTGTGTCACCAACCCCAGCTGCTTCACCGGCCCCAGTTGTGTCGCCAGTCCCAGTTGCATTGCCAAGCCTGGTCGCATCACCAACGCTGATTGTGTCACCAGCCCGAGCTGCATTGTCACCCTGGCCCTATCACCAGCCCCAATCATATTGTCACCCTGATCGTTTTGCCAGGCCTGGTGGCATTGCCAACCCCAGTTGCAACGTGGAGCCTGTGGCTCTTCCCAACAGCTCTGGGGGTGCCTCCGGGCGGTGGGCTCCTCGCTTTTCGGTTACGGCTGGCTTTACCGACCCGCTCTGCAAGGATGAGGCAGGCTCAGTGCTCAGAAGCAAAGTGTGTTTATTATTTTGTAAATCTGCTGATTTTGAGTTGGTCTTGCCCAAGGAGCCTAGCTCACTGCCTGCACGCTGGCGGCTGGCAGAGGTGCTCTTGTAAGCCATACCTGCCATGCCACCCCCGTGCCACCTCCACGACCGCCCCGGTAAGTCAGAGCCCGCACTCCTTACACGAGTTGCTCTGTCCCAAATGAGCAGAGGCTACGGCACCGTGGGCTCCGCAGCCCCTAAAGTGCCTAAACATGACTTGCTAGCGACAAGGGCTTGTGTGTATGCTGTAATTCACAAGTGTGGTGTTAATGAGCTGGCAGCGCGGTTAATTATCCACCCGCTAGTGGGAAGTGACAAGCCTCTGAAGTATAATTAATCGCTGTTCCCAAAAGAAAAAACACTCAGTGTGGAAGTGGGTGCCAGCCCATCCACCTGAGCTGTCGGCTGTGCTCCTTTTCCTTCCAAACTCAGCTCCAAGTCCTTTGCTCCCCTGCGTGGCAGCTTGTGGTGGCTACCAACACGGAGGGAAGCTGGCCCTTGTTCCTTTCAGTTCTTTTCGGGCTCCTGAAGGACCTTGTGCCCCAGTAGGATCTTCCCCTCCTTCCCCACCTCCGGGCTGGATCTCACCTGCCCCCGCTGCCCCGGCTCCTGTGGGCTCCCCAGCAGGATTTCGTTGATGGAACTGAGCGTCAGGTTGCTGAAGACCATGTTAAGGTGGTCGACCCCTCGCAGCTCCTGGACGTGCACCTTCTGCTTTTGCTGGTGGCGCCATCGCTTGCACAGCTCTGAACTGCGTGTGTTGACGGTGTCGTCCCCATCGCCATAAATCATGTCCACAGGGTCCTCGTAAGGGAAATGCTCATCATATATATAAGTCTCCACGGTGGGGTAGCCTGTGCCGTAGAGGCAATAGGTGTCCACCCCAGGAGGGGGTAAGCCCTTCAGCAAGTCCTTCATGTCCTCCCACATGTACCAGCCATCCTCCAGGTTGACATCGGTGAAGAAGCGTTGGTAGTCCCGGTAGGTGTAGTTGTAGGAAGGCGTGGAGATGAAAACGTGGGTCTCGGGCCAGGCCAGGCTCGTTGGGAACATCCAAGGGCTGGTGGTGGTCATGCGCTGCTCTTCACGCAGCTTGATGTTGGACATGAGTGGGATGCCCTGATTGTCACCTGCAGGACACACAGGGGCTCATCAGAACCAGCACCGAAATGTACCCTCGCAACTGGGCCCCCTGGGCGGCTGTGCTGCCATCAGCCCACCCAGCAGTGCCTCAGGGCTGCCTCCTGGCTGAGGAATGGTTCCACCTCAGATCTTTCCCCCGCTCAGCCCTGCCCTGCCCACCACCCTACGTCCTCTCCTCGCTCCTCTGGCTGCCAATACCCAGAGCAACCTTCCAGGCTCTTCTCTCCGGCATCGCACCCCCAGCTACAGGAGGGGCTGAGTGCAGGCAGAGCTGGCCCTGAGCAGCCCCGGGATTTCCCTGCAGCCCCAGCACATCCATGCCTGCCCGCAGGGACCGGCGTGAGCCAAGTCCCATGAGGGTGCTGGTAGCAGGTGGCCAACCTGCACGTCTCCTGCAGGCCTTGGCATTTTTGGTGTGTCTGGAGTCCTAAGACCATGCAACAATCTCAGATGACCTTAAAAATGTCTCTGACCCTTGTGACAACAGAGAAAACTATGAGGAGGTGACTTAAGGGTGATGCAAGGAGCCAGATGTTAAAATCTTCAAGCACATGATTGTCAATTCCACGTATTTTGGGAGGCTCAGCTTGTGACTTGGAGATTTTCTGGGCTGTCAGCATTAGGCAAGTGATTGTGGCTTTCTGGGCTGTGGAGAGACTAAAGAGGAACTGGGCTAAGGGAGATGAAAGCCTGAAGACAGCAAAGCTTATGGGGGATGGGCTTTGAGATGCGGGGAGAGCCAAGCAAGTGGTGCACCAGAGCGTGAGTGTCCCTTGGGTGACCTCCATGTCCTCTTCTGCAGAAGAGATGGATGGCCTGCAGCAAAGGTCCAGCAACCTCACTGTCCTGCACGGATGGAGGCGGTGCGCACAGCTGGGGAGGTGGGAGAAGGGGGTGAGCGTGCCCTGGGCTGCCTCCCTGGCCCCAGGATGTGGGGGTGGGTGTTTGCAGGAGCACCCCTAGCCCAGGAGCTGACCCTGTGCGTGGTGCAGGCTGTGCAAGAGCCAGGCTGTAGGTGGACCCTTCTGACAGCAGTTTTCCATACACAGAAACCCACCAGCCCCAGTTGTGGAAACCAGAGCAAGCTCTGCTGCGCACCCTGGGCCACTCTCCTGCTGCCGGGGCTGCGGCAGGAACCTCCGCGGTGCTTTCTGCCTGCAGTGGCATCAGCACCAGAGCACGAGTGCTGCCTCCACGGACCCCTCGGCCATCTGTCCCCCACCTCCTCCACCACCGTGTCCTTTCCCTGCCCACCACCCCCTTTTCCATTTCTGCAGGAGGGAAAGCAACCAAAGAGGTGGCTGCACACGAGGAGTCACCCACCGGATGCCAGGACACGCAGGGGCTTGACAGACCCTCCCCAGGGGGCACCCAGGGAGATGAAACCCCCAATGTACTGATCTTTCCAGGCTTGTGTCTGCTGGAGCAGGAAGTAGAGGATGTTCAGGTTGCCCATGCTGTGCGCGATGAGGAAGACACGTCGCTGGTACTCATCGTGCATCTCCTCGATCAGTGCCTTCAGGTTCTGGAAGTATTCGGGCTGCTCCTCTGCAGATAAGAGGGGCACCAGCTCTTGGCCACCTCACTCATGGCCACAGGGCTGACCCCAGGAGCCCTGACCAGAGGGAGGTGTGGGTGCAGAGCCCACAGGTGCCACCACACATTCACACGAGAGCACTGTGAATGGCCGGGCACCCACCGCCATGGGCACCCATCGCTGTCCCGGGGTTCCTCTGCACCAGGCGGCTCACCCAGCCCCTGAGAGCCATCCTGCTTCCCTCCCTGCATGGGTGGCCTGGCCACAAACCCCAGACTTACGGGGCCCGACCCTCCAGTCGTAGGGGGCTGCCCGGACTGTCTGGTCCCTCACGTAGCCGTTGTTCACCAGGTTCTGCACCAGGGTATGCAGGTAACCTATGGGCCGAGACACAGGTGGGAATTAGGTCTGTGGTCTTCTCCTGTCAGTCTTTTTCCACCCTGGTCTGGGTCACGGCCACAACGTTCTCTGGTGGCTCCAGCCAGAGGTAGTGGCTCCATGCATCCCACATGCACTAGGGCCAAGGATGGGTGGTCCCTGCCAGCACTCGAAGGGAGTGTGTCCCCGAGGCCAACATCCCTCACTCCCAGGTGACCTGGGCTCTCTGCAGAACCAGTCCCCACTGGAGACACGGGGACACCACTTGCAGGGAGCAGGTGGGATGCCCAGCCACCCCATGCCTCTCGCCCTCTCACCTGCCAGCTTGCTCTGATCGAGGTATTCCACGGAATAGGTCTTGCCGAAGCCAGGCACACGGATGTGCACCCCCGGGGCATTGGACATTTTCCGAGAGGTTCGGTTGTACACCACCCTGCGGGGACAGGGCAGAAGGTAACAGAAGAGCCATGTCCCCGCGGGAGGAGATCGCTGGGTGGCAGCTTGGACCTGAGCGGCTCTTTCCAGGCCTTGTGTGTGGATGGGGAGGTGGACTGGTGCCAAGCCAGCGTCCGTGCCAGTCGCCTGGCACCTTGGGGCAGGAGGCTGGGATGGAGCGGGCAGCGGCAGCCCCCTCACCCTGCAGCCCCGGTCAGGGCGGCAGCATCTCCAGTGGGTGCTGAGGATGGTCTGGCTGGGCACAAGAACATGGCAGGGACATAAGAAAGGGATGGGCGCTTGGAGCAGGAGCCAGCCAGCTGTATTCCCAAACAGTCCCGTGGTGTTCCCATGGCTTTCCATGTGTGCCAGGTCATGGCCAGCGGGGAGGAGAGGGGAGGGAGATCCCCGGTGGGTCATTTCCCTGGGGAGCTCCCGGGGTGGGGGTGAGCAGTACCTGGTGTTATCGATCCAGCAGTCAACTCCCACTGGCAGGAAGGTGTTGAGGTTAAGCCAGATGGTGAAATAGTCCTCTGTTTTGCGGTAGCACATCCAGTTCACCACGTCCGGCTTGTCTAGCTTGGCTTCCAGCTGGTTCCCGAGACACCCGGGTACTGGAGGCACCACAGAGGGAGAGCAGAGCCAGCTGCAGACCCCATCCCGCTGGCTCCGGGGGGCTGCCCAGCCCAGCACGTCCCCTGGCCCCCCAAGCAGGACTCCCCCGGGGCTGCCCAGCCAGGGATGCCTGCAGCACCCCTGAAGAGCAGCCTGCTCTGCACAGCAGCGAGGGTGCTCGGAGCCCGGACACAGGGTGACCATGGAAGTGGTGCTAAAAGCACATCCTCAGGGACCCCTCGAGCTGCCTTTCCCACGGGGTGACCCCCAGAGCTGCCACCCTCGGCCCAAATGTGCCAGTCCCCAGCAGCACGAGGCATCCCGGGTTATTGCCCCTGCCTGGCTGCATTTTCAGCTGAATTTTCATCCTCCTCTCCTCCCTACAGCCTGGGGGAAGGAGCTAGAGCTGCTTGGGGCTGCCCAGCCCCGCCGCACCTTCAGCACCTTGTCCTGGGGTAACGGGACTGTTCAGGGATGCACAGGGTCCCCAGGGAGGTGAAAGTCACCCCGTTGATGGCTCCCGAAGCCCATGTACTGTTTTCTTGAACTTTAAACCCTCTGCACAGGCTGAACAAGGTCTCTGAAATGGCTTGGCACCAAGCGGAACCGTACATTGAGGAAATTCAGTGCAAATAGCGCATACGGTAAACACAGCGTGGTTTTCACAAGTCCACAGTGTGACATGTGTGACCTGGGCTCCCTCGACGGAGGGCGACCATCACTGGGGTGTTTGGTCTGCCTCTTCAGTGTGGTTCCCAGCAGGGATGGGACACCCATGCTGGTGCCACCCCACTATGTGTGCCTGTGCTGGGGACAGACAGCATGGGGAGCATTCCCAGCTGGTGCGCAGGAGCCAAGAGCCAGCTCCTGATGCCAGCGATGACCCCGAGGGTGAGAACAAGAGGTGAAGGGACTGCAGGGGACAGTGGCTGCGAGCCTGGTGGAATGGGAGCACTGGGTGATGAATCCCATGCCCCAGTGGGTCCCAGGACTGTCCTGCAATGCACAGCTGGAGATGGTGTGGACCTTCAGTGCTGCTGCAGGCACTGTCTGCTATATGTCCCGCATAAGGCGCTTCCCCCAAAGACACCACAAGCTGCTTTGTGGCCTAAAGTCCCTATAGATGCCTGCCCTGTGCTGTGCTGGGACCCAGACCTGGGCTGTGCTGTGGCTGCGGGACCTGACAAACACGGCAGGGTGGGAGCCATGCCGCCTGGCACAGGGGCTGAAGGATGCAGGCGAGGAGCATCTTTGATCTGAGAAGGTCCCCACTAGCCTCAGGTGTCCCTGCACCCCAGGGTCCATGTGCACAGGTGTTTTGAGGAGCAGCAATGCTGTCCCTGTCACGGTGAGTGAGGGCAGCCTGGCCTGGAGATGCTCTACCCCATCCCACCCGCACACCCCTGGTGCCTGCAGCGTGGCAGGGGCATGGCCAAGGGGTGCAGGGACACAGCTGCAGCCTCTGAAAGCCTCGTCCCATGCGAGAGGGGACAGAGATGTAGTAGTTGCCTCCCTTAACCTGCTTCACGGCTCCCTCACCTCACATCTCCCCAGGGATATGGGGAGGGTCTAATCTTGCCTTCAAAGCACCTGCTTGGGGATCAGGCCATGCAGTGGACCCTGGCATAGCAGAGCCCAAGCAGGGATGGGCAGAGAGGACCTCCCCAGGCAGTGAGAAGAGCGGGACCATGAGCTGCTCTGATGGCTCCCGAGGGTACACAGCCAGCACCCCCGCCCCCGGTGCACAGCCCTGAGCTCTGCCTCCCTTCCAGAGGACATTAGGTAATTATTAAGGGAGTTCCTGTGGGGGCGGAGGGGTTATCGGCGGTCCCAAGGGCACTGGGGGTTTCCAGGACGCCCAGCCCAGGGGGATGGGCTACACACGGATGCCGAGTGGCACATGGGGCAGCCGGACCCAGCTGGGCACAGGGCAGAGGCTGAGGCTGGTGCTGGGGACACAAGGAGATGCTCTGACCATCACAGGTCATCCTGAGAAGAGGCACCTGGTGATGGCCAAGCAGGGCTCCTGGCCACCAGCATGGCCACGTAGGACCAGCCCCAGGACGCTGAGGCTCCAAACACTGTCCCCTGCTCTCTGACGTCCCTGGGAAGGGAGTTTGCGGGGTCAGTCGTCAGCAACGCAGCAGGGGTGTTCTGCTTTTTCTCTTCTGTTTTTAAAGGGGAAACTCGGCTTGGTTCAAATAAAAGGAGAAAAACCCCAACTCCGCTCAGCAGAGATTTTACGGCAAAATCCTAGCTTGAGTCTCCAGCAATGGCACAGGGGGCAAAGGGAGGCAGAGCCATGCAGGGTGCAGGTACCAGCTGGTGGCTGCTGCTCCCACCTTCCCGAGGGGATGCCCCAGCCTCTCCTTTCACCTTCCCATGCACCTCTCCCTGCCGGCTCGCTCCCCTGTATGCCATCCCCCAGGCAGGGTGGATGTTGGGTGGCACGTGAGATGGATGCCCTTCTGCAGCAGCAGAGGATGACTTAACCATCACCAGGGAGCGGCCGAAGACATGGGATGGGGTGGGCTTGGGGGAAGCAAGAGGTGGTGGATGCTGGTCCACTGCACCGGTGGCAGCAGCCATGGGAAGCAGCAGACGAGGGTGTGCTGCAGCCCCCATCCCTCTGCTAGCGGAATCCCCCCAGAACCGAGCAAGCCCTGAAACACCCTCTGGGCTAGCTGTGAGATATTAAAGCCCCATTTGCTTTCTGGGGTGCCCAGCCTGTCCCCCAAGCTCTGGGCAGCTGTGGCTGGGGCATAGCCAGCCCTGCATCCCCAGCCCAGCATGTGGGAGGGGACCTGGGAGCTGTGTGTCACCCCTACTTGGTGGCTCCAGCTCCAGCCTGCAAAGGGTCACTGCAGCTGAGAGCCACTGAGCCACCAGCCCCACGGCACCCCAACCTCACTGCTGGCTCCGGGGGGCCATGCGGCACCCAGCGTGTCCACCCATACCCCGTGTGCTGCCCGTGCCAGCGTGACCTTACCGAGTACCACGGGTGGCGTGCTGTTGGTCGGGGGCGCTTCTGGGGTGGTGGTGGGTGGGAAGAGGACGTTGAAGAGCCAGAACTGGGACGTGGGCTGCAGGAGCAGCGACAGCGTCAGCAACGCAACCCTGGCGCCGCTGCTCCCCATGGCAAGCTCGGCCGGGATCCTCTGGACGTCTCCAAGCAAAACAGCCTTTTATATTTTTTACGCAGGTCCAGCCAAGAGGCACCCGGGCTGCAGGGGAGGGGAGAGCTGCAAGGGGCTGGCCGTGATGGGGAGGAGGGACGGGGAGGGCCGAAGGACTGGCCTTGCGGACATGCCATGCCCTGCCAAGGCAGCCCGGCCGTGCCCAGGGGCTCTTTTCGCCCCCAGGGCCCTGCCTGGGGGTGCCGGCAGAGTGGGCACATAAATCTAGCAGCCTCGCAGTGCCTTGGCGTCCCTCCGCTGTGTGCTGCGGTTGTGGCTGCAATGCGCTTCCCCCTGCACCGTGTCCCTGGGGTAACCCACGGGGCTGCCCGGGGCTGCCCACCCCCTGCCCGCTCCCTGCCCACCCCCTGCCCACCCCCTGCCCACCCCCTGCCTGGGTGAATACAGCACCTCTCTGCTCCTCCTGCCCTTGGCCATGCAGGACGGGCTGGGCTGTTGACGTGGCCAGGAGGTCCCCAAACCTCTGGGAGAAGACATCGGGGCTGGGACAGGTGAGGACACATCTGGGAAGCCCCTCATGCCACATGACAGCAGCACATCCCCCAGTGCCACCCTGGGCACTGCCCCGTGTGCCCCTGCCCAGGCTGCCCCACACAGTGTCCCCCTGGCAGGCGCCCGGCCCTGGGACCCTGCAGCTCCTGGCCACTGCAGGCTTTGGGTTCCCGCAGGTGACCCCTCGGTGCCAGCCCGGCTGGGGGGACCCCCTGCAGCCCCCAGCCTGCACAGGCAGGGCTCTGGTGGCCCTGCCTGCAGCGGGGACTGGGGACCCTCGGGAACCCTGCACAGGACAGAAGGGGCCAGGGTGCAAAGGGGGTGATCCCAGGTGCCCCTGCCCCAGGATGGGGGAGCCAGTCCCTTCCTGAGTCCCTCTCCAGCCCCTGCCCAGTGCTCACCCTCCTTGGGGCACCAACAGGGAGCTGCTGGCAGGTCCCCAGGGACTCTGGGGCACAGTCCAGCCCCGGGGGGAGGAAGAAGAGGCTGACATCTCAGCTTCAGGTGGGTTTTTTAGTTGTTTTTGTGATGCACAGCCAGAGTGCCTGCTCTGAAGGCATCTGTGGTGCATTCTGGAAGGAGGGGGTTACAAATCCGTGTAAGGATGCAGAAATCGGCTCCACGTGCCCATGCAGCCCTCACCTACTCCCTTGGAAGACTCCATCCCCCTGATGCTGCCAGTCTCCTGGTGTGCCCAAGCCTTGCTCTGCTCCAGGAAAGCCTTACTAGCCTGGCAAACGAGGGATGAACAAACTGACTGTGGAGATGTGGAGGTCAGATCCAGGGTGCAGGGGTTGCCCATCCCATCTCAGGGGTCAGCATCAGCCTTGGGCTGAGCTCTGTGGCACCAGCTGAGCACGCAGGGCTCAGGGGAGGAAGGATCTGGGGATCGTGCTCTCCTTGGCAGACAGAAACCTGAGGACACCCAGGGAGCATGAACAGGAGCAACAAGAAATCTCTGCTCACCCCAAGTCCTGCTCCATCCTCTGCCTTTGTCAGGCTCTGTGCCCTACAGCCCCTCGCTGGGCAGCCCCTTGCTTAGCGGGGTGTCTACTTACCCCAGGGCTTATTATGACATAATTTAACTTTTCTTCTTAAAATTACCGGTCTTTGCTTTCAGCCTGGCAGTGATGCCTGCACGGGGTCAGGGCTGTGGGCAGAGGAGATGCTCTCCCTGCTTCAGGCTGCCTGGAGGGCCATGTGCAGGGCTGTGTGCCCAGGGAGGGGCTGTGCAATGGGGGAAATTACTTTTTTATTCATTTTTGAAATGCATTAGCAGAAAGTCAGCAGAATGGCATGGCCGTGTGCCTGGCCAAACCTCTGTCCCTGAACCTGGCGCTGCTCCTGGTTGGAGAGGCCAGAGGAAAGCGTTTGAAAAGCGGAGGTGAATGGTGCTGAGCCATGGTGGTAGAGCAGAACCCAGCTGCTCCTGGGCTTGCTCCAGCCTTCCCGGTCTGCTCCGGTGGGGCAATGGGCCGGTGCTGAGCGAAGGATGCTGCGGGGGGAGTTCATGCTCACCTGGAGCGTGGCCCTTTGATCCTTCGGGTGCAAATCCTTCCTATCCAGCATCTTCCTGGAGCTGAGCTCTGGGACAGAAAGCCGCTGCCTCCCACCTCCCCTTGCTCTGCGGGGAAGGCAGGCGTTCCTTCCCTCTTGGCCAGGAGAGGAGCAAAGGGCTCCAGCAGAGTGGGCTGCCTTCGGAAAAGTCATCCTCTCCTGCTGAAGGGAACATGTCTTCGGGTCGGCCGGACTCCGCCGGCCACCCCTCTCCCCGGCCCC
>JAVJGI010000036.1:253419-268074 GCA_035590275.1 Ibycter americanus
TCTCAGACCCTCTTCTCGTCCCCCGCAGATGTTGCGAACCCCTCGACTGTCACTGACGCCGCGAAGGTGGTGGAGGGGAAGCTGAGCGGCGCGGGCTTGAACCTGCTGATAAACAACGCCGGCATCTACAACCCAACCGCGTCGCTGGAGACGGTGGACGCCGAAGACATGATAAGGACATACAAGACCAATGCGGTGGGACCCATGCTGATGGCCCAGGTATGGATGGAGCTCGCCACGGAGGGGGAATTTGGTCCAGCTTGAGGGTAGCCCGGGCTGCCCGTGGTCACGATGGAGATCTTGGAGGGCTTTGCCAAGTTTCTCGGGGCTGCGGGAGAGGGGGGACCATGCAGGGCTGAGCTCCCAGCCCAAGCCCTCCGTAGCCCCCGAGTTGTGCTGGGCTAACTGGAAGCAGGTGGGCCACTGCAGCAAAACACCTGGGCTCTCCTGGCCTCCTGCTGCTCTTCCCCATCCTCCCTGCCCTTGCAGTTGCCATAAGCGTGGCTGGCTCGAGGCACAGGCATCCCACAAGGTTGCTTCTCCCCAGGCGTTCCTGCCCCTGTTGAAGAAGGCTGCCCGGGACAGTACAGAAAAGGGACTGAGTTGCAGCAAGGCAGCCATCATCAACATCTCCACCATCATGGGGTCCATTGAGAAAACTGCCGAGTCCTTCTTCCACCCTGCCATCTCCTACCGCTGCAGCAAGGTATGGGAGCCTGGGGACCTGCCTGTGCTCGTGAGCTCGGTGGGAGGCAGCGCTGCCCCTTGCCTGGCCTGATCTCAGGGAAGCATCTGAGATCGCGAGATGGAGGGCCTGATCCATGCTCCCCAAGCTCCCTGGGCATCTCCGTGCCCAGCTACTGCCCACCTAGGGGAGACACACACTATCTCTTGAAGACCTGGCATTGCTTTTCTCCCTCGCCGTGAGGCAGTGATAGGAGGGAGCCTGGTGTGCAGAGCTTTGTACCGCCCATGGCTGATGCTTCTTCCTTCCTTGCCCAGGCTGCCCTCAACATGCTCACCAAGTGCCAGGCTCTGACCTACAGGGAAGCTGGGATCCTCTGCGTGGCACTTCACCCTGGCTGGGTGAAAACTGACATGGGCAGCCAGGAGGTGGGTTCCGGCTGAGTGGGTCGAGGGGAGAACCCATGGGTGGGCCCCAAGCCTACAGACTTCCACAGGAGTTGCCTTGGGTGGTTGAGGTGGCTCTCAGGAGGAGGGATCCATGTGAGAATGACCTGCCTCTTGGGCTGCAAGTTGCCCGCATCTGTGCTGGGCCACTGCAGAATGCGTGGGTGCTGCCTGAGAAATAGCATCAGCACATATCCAGGGTGAGCAGAGGCCGGTTTGCGAGGGAAGGTGCTTTGGGCAGCCTGGAGATGTGCAGAGAATCTGAATCTGACAGAGCAGGGCGGAAAGGAGCAGCACGATCACATCCTGTGCCCCCTTCCTCAGAGAATGGCAGGTCCATGAGGTCTCCCCTCATCCTGCAGGATCCCTGTTTTGGGGTGGGGGTGGTCCCTGCAACACTGGAGTTTTGCAAAGGCTGCACATAGCGTCCCACTAACAGCAGGGATCTATGTATCCTACTGGGTTAAACCTGTAGCTGGCTTTCCAGCCCAAGCCACCTCAGCCCAAGCCATCAGTGAGCACAACAGGCTCGTCCCACCTCCCGTGGCTCCCTGCTCAGTCTGGGTGGAAGGAGCCTGGCTGTGGATGTGCACGAGCTGAGCGGGTGCTGGCGGATGGCTGGGAGTGACGCTGGTGTCTCGGTCCTGCTCCTCACTTGTGCCCATTGCAGGCTGACCTGACAGTGGACACAAGTGTGCGGGGGCTGCTCTCTGTGCTGCCGGTCCTCTCTGAGAAACACAGCGGGGCTCTGCTCAACTGGGAAGGTAAAGCTATTCCTTGGTGACCGCTGTCTGTCCCTGCGAGGGACCCTGCAGTGCCAGGGGACACCCTGGGTGCCCTGGAGCACCGGGATGCTCAGCCCTGCAAGGGACCTACTTGGGACTCCACTGGGCGTGCAGGGCAGTCTGTGATCCCTGCCTTCACGTTGCTAATAAAGAAAGTCAATTAGTACCTGTGCCTTCTCCCTGCTGAGACTTTCCCTGCCTTGGCCTGGAGCTGGTGCCTTCAAAAACTAACCCGGTGTTATCGCAGTCTGCCTGCCTTGCCTTCGGCTGCTCTGAGCCGAAGGGAGGTCCTGGGGGAGGTGGCCAGCCCAAAGCCCTGCTGTCCCTCCTGGCTGCTGAATGTGCCTGGGTCTGCCTGGTCTCTGCGATGCTTCCACCCAAAGCATGGTGTGTCTTTGCTACAGATTTCCTGCGGGGACTTTGTGCTGGACATGGCCTTTGGGAGCAGCGTTAGGGCTGGAATGGGAAGACCAAGCACCACAGTCAAGTTTGTCAGTCCCAGGCAGCCAGCTCTTCCCATGGTGGAGCCCCAGCTGGGCACGGCACCCCTGGGTGGGGGAAATCTGGTCCCATGGGGGAGCACAGCATGGGAACAGCGCTTCTGTGGGATGGAGGAGCCGAGAACCTTAATAAGATGGGCTGGGTGGACCTGGACTGTGGGAATTTGCCCAGGAGGTGGTAACGTCCCTGAAGGAAAGGACTTTGGGGTGGTGCTGACTTTTCTCAGGCAGTTCTACCCATTCTGGAAAGAGCTGCTCTTTGTGGAGCATGGGGAAAAGGAGCTGGGGCTCCTGCAAATCCAAGCCTAGGCTGAGGTGGGCAGAGCGACCTGGCTTGGAGAGGCAAACCCACTGCTCCTTCCCTCTGGCCACCACCTCCTCCTCCTCATCTGGAGGATCAGCTGCGGCACCTCTGTCCCTCTGGGTCTGGCCTTTTCTGGGGTCGTGCCTCTGCCTGTAGCGGGGGCTTGCCTGACAGCACCAACTTTGCTGGGAATCTCGAGGCCATGCACTGCTCTGTGAAGGAGCCCTTCCGTTTCCCAACCAGGAGCACAAATTCTGAAGCCCCCGTCCCCTGCTCCAGGCAGACAGAACATCAGGGCAGACTCCTGGGCTGGGAGCACATCTCTGTCCCACTGAGGTGAGCTGTGCTCCAAGAAGTCCTGACACCCACAGCCCAGTGCGTCACAGGCACCAGTGAGTTTTTCTTCCTCGCTGGCTCCAGCTCCTCCCAAGCCAGTGGCATTTTGGTAGCCGAGACTTTTAAGAGGCTGGGCAAGGGGACAGCAGGGGGTGTCTGCAGCCTGGGCTTGGGGACAGGGTGCCTGTGGCTGGAGGTAGCAGGGCTGCCAGAGCTGGGACCCCTGTGCCCTTGTACCCCCTCTTGGGGGTCCCAAGCAGCCCAGGTGCCCATCGAGGGGTAGGAGGGGAGGCAAAATGCCCCTGTGAAGTTCAGGGGTGCTGGGAGCATCCCCAGATGGAGAGGGCATCCCTTACTTCACAGGCACTTTCCATAATGGAGGGACACATCCTTTCTGGAGCAATTGCAGGAGCTGAGACACCTGGGTCTCACTGCTCTCCAGGAGCTGGGGCTCTGCTGCCCCGTCCCTGGCATGGGGCTAATGCCAACCCGTGCCTGGCTGTGCCAAAGGAGGCCAAGCCCGTAGGCTGCTTGGAGCTCACTGTCTTCCCTATGTGCAGGCTGGCTGCGCTTTTCCAAGCCTGTGCTGTGCTTCCCAAGGCCCTTGGGGGACGGCGCTGCCAGCACGGCTGCGGGGAGCCGTACCCAGGCGAGGGACCCGCTGCTGCCTGGGTGCTCCCTGGCAGGGAGGTGCTGGCCTCGGCTTTCCCCTCCTGCGCTCAGTTCAGCAAACAGAGCCGCGCTGGGGATGGGGAGCAATGCTGCTGCCCCGGCCGAGGGCCGCTTCATCCTCGGGGAAGCTCTGAACCATCTGGGCTCTTCCCAGCCACCTGATTTCCCATGCAAATGCTCACTCATCTTTGCTCTTTTCTTTCCCAGCTCATATGTGTGGCCAGAGGAGTCAGTGCCCACCCGGGCATCTCCCTGGGCATTTGTCAGCACTGCAGTGGCAGCAGGAGGAGAGAAATCCCTTGCGAGGAATGGCTGAGGGACAGCAGCATGGGTGAAGGGTCTGATCCTTCAGCTGTATGGCTGTGCTCAGCCCAGCACTGGCCCACAGACATGGCCAAACCTCTACTGAGCGCCATTCCTGCCCCTTGGCAGAGGCTCTCCTGCCCTGGTTGCTCCACACAAGCCAGCTGGAGCCCAGCCAGTCACCGCGGATGGCTCTGTGCCTGTCTCTCTCCATGTTCCTCCCTTCTGCCTCATGCCGTGTCCTGGATCCTTGTGGCTGAGCTATGCCAGGGATCCCACCACTGCCTGCAGGCAGCTTATAGCCCCCACTGTGATCATTGCCAGCCCCACAAGAATCTTTCTCCCTGGGAATACAGGGAGAAATGGGACTGCTGAAAGCTGGGACAAGCTTCATCAGCTTGGCTGATGACACATCTGCAGTGCTGGTGACACAGGATGGTTGCCCACCCACTGTGGCAGTGGGGTTTTGGCTGAGCTCGAGAGGCTGATAAATCTGTGAGTATATCTCTCTGGCCCTCTGGGACCTGGGACATCACAGCGTGGGCAGGTCACCTGCAGCATGGGTAGCCCTGACATTGGTAACCATGTGCCAAAGGTGGGGTGGGAGGAGGAATGGGAAGCTCTGCAGGTGAAGTCCACTCTGGCATTACTAGAAGCCCAGCTGCTGAGGATAACAAACCTTGAGGGGCTGCTGGATGTTGAAGCACCATGAGCATCAGCCTGTAGGCAGCCAGGGCAGTGGTCTTTCCTTCGGGTGCTGGGACCGCAGGCTAATTGCCGTGCAGAGCCAAGTGGCAACAGGTCAGTCCAGGATGACCCAGTTTGGGCCCCTGCAACTGGGAATCACCCTTGGTGAGTGCTTTGCCATCATGAGTGAGGCTAGCTGCTCCCCAGGAGCCCATCCTTCCATCCTCCAAGACAAGGCTTATCCCAGGGAGCACATGCTGGAGCTGAGCTGCCAGGGACTGTACCAGCTGTGGTAACTTGGAGGCCAGGGATGCCCGAGCATCTTAAGGTGCTCCAGGACATGTGTTCCTCAAAAAGCTTCAGTGTGAGGCCAGATGGGCAGGTCTCCCCGCTCAAACGCTTGCCAAGTGGTGTCGGCTTTTCCTTTGCACAAGTTCCGGGTGTTTGTGCTCATGCAGCTGATTATCTCCCTGTTTCCTCTCCTGCCTGATGTTTCCTGCCTCACTCGCTCCCTTTTGCTGGCTTTGTGTCAGGCTTATCTCCTGGCTCTGGGCAGTGTCAGACCTCAGCGCTGCTCCTGCCCACCGTGAGGGCAACATGCAGCCCTGGGCACAATGCCCTGTGTCCTTTCAGTGGGCTGCAGCACAGCACCCCGGGAGACACTTGGAATGCCAGCTCCACCTGGCCATCTAGCAGCTCCTTGGGAGCACGGGCAAGCTGGGACAGAGCAAGGATGGTTTAGGATCCATCTGCCTTTAGCAGCTGACCCATCTCTATTCTGAAGCTGGGGGACAGGCGCCAACTGGTCCCAGTGCATTGCTGCAGTGGGCTGCTGGGTCCAGCAGCAGGGAAATCTGGGCAACTGCTTGGGGACCCTTCACACAGGGGTGCACAAGGACACGGGGACACATCTGGGGACTTCCAGGGACCACGGGCGGGGAGGTGGTCCCCCGGAGTGGCTCAGACTGCCTCTGCCAGCCCCTGTGGGGCCATAGTAGCACCTGGGGCAAAAGTATCTCTGCTCTGGGGAGCCCGGCAGCTCTCCAGGATTGACCTCAGTGGTGAGGAGGGACTGTATTTTCCAGGCTCTTCCACCAGCTGCCTTCCTTCAGACCAGCAGCCACTGGCAAATACTTGTTGCACCAGGAGCTGGGGTCAGGCAAGTCCGTGGGGAGGACACGGGGAGTCCTGGCAGAACTTGCCAGGATGAGGGCGAGACCCATTTGGGGAGGCAACCTGCCGTGCCCAAGTGGGGCAAACAGCAGCAGGCAGAGCCCCCATGACAGGCAAAGCCTGCTGCAGGAGGAGAGGGTCAAAAGAGGAGGCTGGGAACGGAAAAGGGCTGCTCCTGTGACACAGATGCAGCTGCGGAGGTGGAGCAGCGGGCAGGAGGCAGGTCACAAACAGCCAGCACACTACAAGCGCTGGGACAGCAGCCAGTGTGGCAGGGGTGGCCAGCCGCAGCAGCTCCAGGTGCCACAGACCTTCGCTGGCCGGGGCAGGACCGGGAGCAGAGGCAAGCAGAACTGCAGGGACCTCAGCCAGGACCTGCAGATCCCCTCGGCAGGAGCCTTCTTCCAGCCAAACCAGCTCTTCGTTCTGCCAAGGTGCGGGCACTGTCCATGGCATGGGGGGAACGGGGCAGCAGGATGGTCACGGTGGGGACATCCCCGTGCCAGGTGGCACTGTGGTCCCGTGGCTCAGAGCCCCTGGTGACCGTTTCCAGAGCCACCAGCAGTGGGGAAGGCTGGATCACCTGGGGACCTGCAGTGCCAGGGGGTGCTGGGGGCCAGGGCTGCCATCAAGGTATGGGCACCCAGGCTGGGTGCATGAGAAACGTGGCTCAGGAGGAAGCACATCCCGGTCCCTGCAGCACAAGGGCTGCCGAGGAAGCCAAGTGGGGCCAGCAGATAATGTGCTGAGGCTTCCTGCGGCATGGCCGCAGCTGTGGGCTGGGGTTGCTCCATCGCTATCTGCCCCTGCAGAGCCCCTGCATCCCTTCTCCCTGCTCTGTTATTGTGCCGGAGGAAGCAGCTCACCAAGTCCCACCTCAGGCTTTTAACCCGCTGCTGCCTGGCCTGCTGCCCTCTGCTCCCACCAGCCAGAGCCGGGAAGGCTCCATGGCTGCCCTGGGAGGACAGTTTGGCACTGGGACCTTGCTGCAGGCTTTACCGCCCTGGGGACCAGCAGGTTGCCCCTGAGCCACGTTGTCTCTCACAGCCACTCGTGCAAAGGGCGGACGCTGGCGTTGCTGTTTCTCAGTGTGGAGAGAAGGTCCTGAAGGCTTCAGGTGCCGATGATTCCCTCCTTGGTCTCTCTTCCCCTTTTAGCTGGTTGGATCCTGCCTGGTGCTTCCTCTGGATGCCCCCCTGGTCTGCTGGGGGGACACCATGGAGGCAGCAGCTTTACCAGCTGTGCACAGATTTAACCCAAATACCCAATAAATGGTTTGGAGGAAATCCATCTTGGGGAAGAAAATCGCAGCACTCCACCAGCTTCGTTTGACGAGCTGGGGTTTAATTGAACCCCAGGGTCTCCAGAGGTGCTACCTGCCACTGCTGGGTAAGTGGAAATCAGACAGACATCCCAGCAACCTTCTCCAGATCGTTGTCTTGTCCTGCAACTGAACTCTGCCAAATTTTGTCCCCCACCTCCCCACCCCTTCTTGTCTGGCAGGGAGGGGACCTGAGTGTCCTGTCAGGACAGGCTGGGGCTGTGTCCTCCCTGGTGATGAGCACCGTGGGACACCTTTCCTGAGCATCGGTGCCCATGCAGGGGCAGAGGTAGGTCACCCAGCTGCTGAGCCTGCCGGAGCGATGCAGAGATGCTCCACGTCTCCTGCAAACCCACGGCATACGTTGACGTGCCCATCACACACCCCAGTGCCCCATGTGCACCCCCAGCACAAACCAGCAGCTGGCCAGGGCTAGCCTGCTCCGTGCCCTGGGGCCCTGGCACAGCCACACGTGAATCTTCCAAAAAAACCTGTTCGGATGCTGGGTGAGCCGTGCTGCCACCTGAACTCCGCGTGGGAGCGCGCACGCTGGGCTGCAGCAAGGTGCTCACCCTTCCTCCCGCAGTGGGGCTCACAAATGGGGTGACACTGCCAGAGCGAGCCCTTGGCCACGGGACCCAGTCCCACTTTGAAGGGTCTTGCCGGGGCTTTGGTGCAGGTCAGCCTCTCCCTGCTCGTTCCCTGGCACCGGCTGGGCCTGAATTTCCAGCTCTGGCAGAACAAGTTCCCGGGAGACTGTGCCTGGAGCTGGCGCTGCACCGAGCTGGCAGCGTGCCTGTGCGGTGCCATGGGCGGGCACGGGGGTCTGCAGGGATGGCAGCTGGGGTTAAGCTGCCCAGGGCAAGCCATGGGCTGGGGGGGCCTCCCTGCTGCTCGCCTGCAGGGCAGGGCTTGCTGGAGGGGTTGTTCCCTTGGTCCCCAGCACACCAGCACCCAAATGCATCTGTGCAAACGTGCTGAGTGGCACAGGGACTTCAGGGATGTCCTTGGAGACCAGCAGATACCCTTCCCGTCCTCTCCAGCTACATGGGTTTTGTCCCAGTTTTTGCCAGGACGTGGCTAGGTCCCACACAGGTCCCAGCCCTGCTCCCCTGGAGCATCCTTCCCCCCTTGTTGGCTCTAGGGAGTGGACTGAGACCCAGTGATGGCAAGAACATGGATCCAAGCTCATTTCGATGAGCTCTCCCTGCTGTGTCCCTCTCCTTGGAGCCAGGGAAGTGACGCTGGGGAGGAACTTGGCTCCTCTTGTTTGTTATTACAGGATAAAGTTACCCTTTAAAGCAGAGCCAGTGCTGTCAGGGCTGCATACCATCCGGGAACATCGCTCCTTCCAACAGCTCCAACACGCTTCTTGTTATTGTGCTTGTGCAGAGCCAGCGCGCTCCCAGCCCTGGGCACGGCGAGGGGGAACCAGATGGGGGAATCCAAAAAGGAGCCTCGAGGCTCTTTTCCCACCCTGGGAAAGTTGGAAGCAAAGGGGAAAGGCCTCTCTCTGGAGAGGGAGAGCTCTTCTGGCTCTGGGATAGGTGGGGAAGAAGAACCAGGGAGCAAGGGAAGGGCAGGAGGAGCTGGATGTGGCCGGGGTGTGCTGGGGGTGTCTGTTGTCCCCTGCAGAAGGGCCAGGGATGCTGCCCTCCCTGTGGCTCAGCTGGGGACTCTCTCAAGTGGACAGACCACTGGTTCCCACTGGGGAAACCGCTGTGCATGAGCAGGGTGATGGCATGGGGCTGGCACCCATCTCACCACCCTGCGAGTCCAGCACCAGCTTGGCATCACCGGGCGATGTGCAGCCAGGAAGAGGGCTGGCTTCTGCTTCGAGCTCCAGCCCCTGTCCCTGGTGGTCCCAAATCCAGGGGACCCCCTCTCCTGTGAGCTGGCACCCCTGCACCCCAAGCCTTTTCAGACATGGGGGTTCCTCAGCAGCGCCCTGGCCATCCCACCCACGCCAGCCCCTCTGGAGGGGGTTGGGGGCTTGCTTAGGGCTTGACACCCCACCCCCCTGCACTGAGCCATGACATGCCTGTGGGGTGGAGGGGAAGGAAGCCGGCCCGGTGGAGCCGAGCCAGGGAGAGCTTCCTGGCAGCGAGCTCCAGCCTCCAGTGCCTTCCATGCTGCTGCAGATGGCTCCAAGCGGGATGGGAAGCAGAGGGCTGTGAGACCCCTTTCCAGCCATTCCCCAGCCTGGCATCCACCCGCTTTGTGCCGGGTGGGAGGCGAAAGCCAGCTGGTGACGCAGTGCCGGGGCCCTGACACTGCTGCCCCGGCAGGGTGTCGGAGGGAAGCCTGACTCATTGCCGGCAGGAGAATACGAGACTTGGACATGTAAACAGAGCTGGCCCCGGCGCGCCAAGGCATGTGACAGACACAGGAGAGACCGGCTGGAGCCACGGCCCAGGGCTGGTGGCATCCACACATGTGCTAGAGGCATGTGAGAGGAGTCTTGGCCCGCAGAGAGCCAGAATGGGTCCGCTCCCGCCCTGTCCTAATGCTCAGGGGAGCATCGCTTGGGTGGGGAGGATGCAGCAGGGTCTGTGCTATCGGCACGTCACCCCTCTGCTACCCCTGCCTCACCCACGGCTTTTAGCAACCGGTTTTACCCCTGGTCTGCCTGTTTGGCTGTGACAGCTTTCCTCCAGGGACACCCATCCCAGTGGGGACAAATTTGGACCAGCAGCTCAGGACAGGCAGAAGAGGTGCAGGATGAGGGCAAAGGTCCTGAGATGCCATCTTGTGGTGCCAGTGCCAGGAGCAGAGTGCAGCTTGTGGCGTCAGAAGGTGTTCCTGCATCTTCTCTTCTGCAGGGGTGCGGTAAGCGCAAAAGTGCCAGGCTCGGGAACACGGAGGCTCACAGGGTGCCTGTTCCCATCCCAGGAGCACTGATCGCTTGGAAACTTCCCAACTGTGCGACGCGCTCTCCAGCACATGATTTCCCCTTGGGTTTATATGTGCCTTGCTGCGGAATCTGGGCTGGGAGAGCTGCAGGCCAGCGGGGAGAGGAGATGATTACAGCCACTTCCTATCCTTGCTTACCCTGTGCAGCCGGTTTCATTTCCTTAATCCCCATCCCAGCATTTTCTTTGTTGTTTTTTTTGGAGGGGAGGGTTCATTTGCTGAAGGCTGGTGCGTGCTGCAGGGAGTGCCTGCACGCTCTAGGAGACCAGCGTGGGTGCTCGCTGGCTGCCCCCGCACGGAGCCACGCTGTGCTTTTGGGTGCAGCGGGTGCTGCTCACAAGGGGACGGGGACCCCACCTCGGTGGTGCCTGCGACCACGGTGGAGCAGATCAGGATACGCGTGGCGCTCCCTGCGCTGCTCGGGGAGGACCATATTTGTGTGCATTTGCAAACAGCTCTGCCAGATTTGCAAACTCAGCCTTGCCAGAGCACCCCACGAAATGCCTTTTCCTCTTGTGTCCCCTAAGGCACAGTGTGCCTGGCCTGGGCCAGCTTCGGGGCAAGGTATTCCTGCCGCAGCCGATTCAATGAGCTTTACCGGGCGCGATGCTGAAACCTCAGGCTGCTGATGCTGCACCGTGGTCTGGCCATGCCAGCCTCCCTGCCGCTGGCCGTCTGTGCTGAGCTGGGCTGGTTGCTGGGCTTGCCCATGACCTCAGCTTTCCTGCTCGGTGTCAGACAGTCCCCAAGGGACTGCAGGAATCTTGTGAATCATGAATACTTTTGGAGTGATTCCTCCTCTGGGGTGTGTGAGATGGTTCCTACTGCGCTGAGGTGGGAAGGCTGCCTGGTTGCAGGAGGCGATGTGGTCCCAGGGCACATTCAGTGCCCCCAGGCTGAGCCAGCAGAGGGGTTGGAGATGCTGCCTGCCACCTTCCCAGTGTGGAGAAGGGAGTTAGGAGAGGGGACAGCTGGCCGCAGGGAGAGTCTGGACTAGCCCATGGTGCCCTTCTGCAGCTCCTTGCCTTCCTTGGCCCATGCTGGAGCTGAACCTGGTGCAGTCGCAATCTGGATGTTCTGGCTTTGCTGCAAAGCCCTGACTTGGTGCCTGCTTGCCGGCCAGAGAGTCAGGGCGAGCTGGCCGGCACCCAGCACCAGGCAACACCAGGCAGGTTTGTGGCCATTCCAGGGATGTCCTTGCCTCCTTTCTCCTGGCCCTGCAGGCAGGCAAAGTGTGAGGACAGGCAACTCTGCCCCCCGGAGAGGGACAGGCTGGGTCAGGGCTGTGCCCCAGACTGCTGCTGCTGAGCGCTGGTCCTGAGCGCACCGGGGAGGGGTTTCCAGCAGCGCTGAGGACCTGCTGGCACAGCCCTTCCCTGCTGCTGGCACAGCCCTTCCCCGCTGCTGCCCAGTTCCCGATCGTGGCCGGGGCTCGGTGAGTCAGCTGGAGCAGCAGCTCCATTGCTCACGCTGCACCAGCACCGCCCTGGCTCCCTTAGCTTTTTCCCAGGTTGTGTTCCCCAAAAAATGAGCAGCTGGAGGGATGAGGAGCCCAGAGCCGGGATGCCAGATGCTCAGCTCCGAGCCTGTGGCAGGGACCTGCCGAGCCGAGGCACCTCAGCTGCTCTCAGGGGTGACAGCCGGGCTCCGAGTGTGCTCAGCACGCGTGGCTGTCCTGGCACAAGGCTCGGAGCTCTGGCCTGCGCTTGCTGCCTTGCTCCAACACTGAGCAGGAATGCTGAGCACGCAGCAGCTCCAGGACGGCCATGGAGGGAGGCAGGCTTGGAGCCAGGGCTGGCCTCCTGCCCTCTGGAGAGAGGGGAGAGGAAGATGTGGCTGCAGGCCCAGCCTGCAGCGAGAAGAGCAATTTGGGCAGAGACCCGCGGCGCGGGGCTCCGCTGATGGCTCAGACCTTCCTCTGCATCGCAGCAGGCAGATACAGGCAGCTGGCACAGCCGGTGGCTGAGGCTGCCAGGGAGAAGGATATGTGCTTGGAGTGGTCCCGGGTCACCAGGCTCCCCAGTAAGGTGCGATCTGGTGCTGGGAGGTGCTGGGCGATGCCTGCTGGTACTCAGACAGGGTGCCCTTGCACTCAAGGACTCCTGCCTGCGCCAGCACCCAGCACCCAGCACCCACAGCATGGGCAGGGACAAGAAGCCTCCTCCAGTGGCTGGGGCCCAGGAGTATCCCTATCCATGCTGGGAAGGTTAACCCCTGCCTGCCCCTAGGCATCATCCCTCCTTAAAAGCAGGAGGGGGGTTTTGGGGAGCAGGCAGGCCAGGGGGTGCTGCGGGGACTCGGGCAGTGAGCCTGCCCTTACTTTTGTTTGCAGAGCTGGTCTGCGCCAAGCAAACTCCCGGTGACCTAGAATAGCCCGTGCGGTGCGCCAGCCCGAGCCTTGGCAGAGGCAGCGTTTAGCTCAACATCCCCAGCCCGGCAGGGCAGGCAGGCGTGTGGCCGAGGGAGCAGTACTGCAGGCAGCTCTGCTGGCCCCAGCCTCGCTGCGCTCCCCTCTCCCGATGCCTGCAGAGTGATACAGCTGCTCCCCGCCCCGGCAGCGGCCGGGAATGATGGTTTACCTCGCAATGGTGGTGCTTCGGTCAGCAAAACACGGTGCTGTGGGTCAGTCTGCCTCCAGGCACCCCAAATGTTTACCAAGAGGGTGGTCAAACCCTGGAACAGGCTTTCTGGAGAGGTGGTTGGTGCCCCAAGCCTGTCAGTGTTTAAGAGGCATTTGGACAGTGCCCTTAATAACATGCTTTATCTTTTGGTCGGCCCAGAAGTGGTCAGGCAGTTGGACCAGATGATCGTTGTAGGTCCCTTCCAAGTGCAATATTCGATCCTATCCTACCCTATCCTATCCCATTCTAAGTGCTCACTGCCTGAAGACAGACCTTGCTACAAGGGAGCGGGTAGGACCAGCTCGGTGGTCTTCAGTTGGGGTGGGTGAGCCCAGGCAAGCTGCGGTGGGCACTAGGCAGCCCAACGAGCCAGCCACTCACCTGCAGGCTGGGGGCACGAGGAGGATCAGAGGCAGCCAGGCAGTACTTCCAAGCGCCCACTGTGCCATGCCAGTTGCAGCTGCACGCCAAGTCCCCGTGGCCACCTTGCTGGTGTGGTGGCAGGTTGGCAGGGAGCCTGCAGAGGTGGCCAGAGTGCTGACGCAGAGTTGGTAGGCCTGGGAGGACTTGGTGAGGGTGACCCAAGTGACTCCAGGAGTTCCAAGGTGCACCAAGAGCTTCCTTTGAGTGCTGCATGCTGTCAGCTTCCCCCTTCTTTTTTCAGCGGGAGCCCTGGCAGGGATGTCGGCAGAGTGTCTGTATGGGGCAAGTCCTGAGAGCTCAGCAGAGCATCTCTGCATGGACTTTGACCATCTACACAGCCTGCTCAGTGGTGTTAGCAGAGGAGGTTTCCTGCCTCCCCCCAGCTAACCTCACCCTCCAGCCCACGCAGCAAGACCTGGCTGCCCTTGGAGAGCTTCTATGGCTGAGGTGGTGACACCATCCACAGGGTGTGGGCGGGATCCAGCCCCCCACTTGGCCCATGTGGGATGCAGGATGAAGTGATGACAGCGTGGTATGGTGGTCCTGACCACACCAGACATGTGGCGGGCCATCCTGGTGGGACAGGGACCGTGTGGTGCTGGTATCTGGGTTGGTTGATCAAGCCGCTGGCCTGATGGATCCACACACGCTCTCTGCCTGTCCATGTTGGCCCTTTGGTTTGGCTTTTCCCTGGTGGCCGTGGGACCTGCCATCCTCTCTCCCATCTGTGCATTGCTTCTCCTTCCCTGTAACCGGGCCAGCCTGGAGGGGTGGGCTGGGAGCTGGGACGTCCCAGTTCTCACCAAGCATCCTTGGCAGCAGCGCTCCACTCCTCAGTGCGGCCCCAGGAGAGCGACAGGGGTGCAATGATTTCCTTGTCGCTGACGTTGCCCTGCTCTGCTGAGCTCCAAGACCTGGCGATGGTCTAATTAGTGCTTTTGCATGGCAGGGCTGGCTGGAGTGCTGTGTTGCCTCGTCCTTGTGTGGAGGATGTCTCACTGGAGCTGCAAAGGCATCAGTCCCATTTAAAACTGGGTCGATTCAGTATGATCTAGGACAGGCAGGAGAAAGATGGGCTTGGGAGGAAGGAGAGGAGCAGGGTGCGTCCCCCAGCAGGTGTGGTGCGGGGAAGCGTGGCGTCCTCCGGCCCCTCCATCTCCAGGGATGCGCAGGGGTGTCAGGGTCTAGGACCTGGACCGGCAGGGCAGGATCCGATCCGCAGCAGCCGCGATGCTCCCTGAGGAGGCCAGTGCCATGTAACCGCAGCGTCCGTCAGGGTGGCAGCCTGCATTCGCACCAGCGCGGCCCGTCCCTTAACTGGGGACAGTGGGAGCGCTCCTCTGCTCCCCGCTGGCGGCTGGTGGGGACGGGGAGCGGGGGCCGGTGCCTACGCGCTGCTCTGCCGGGGTGGGCCCGCCGGGCGCGGGGAGCGGGGGCAGGGCACGGGGCTGAGGGACCCCCCCCCAGTGTGAGGGGAGGCAGGGTG